>JAPZEA010000006.1:1610064-1621265 GCA_029783685.1 Heniochus monoceros | reverse complement strand
ATTGGTTGATGGTGATAAATTCTGCCATATCTAGATGGGTACATTTTTTTTTATCAACCAGGAAATGAAACCAGCCTCGCCCCGTGACAGAGGTCAAATTTAATCCTGAAACACCCAATCTGGCCTTGTTTCAGATATATGGCTCAGTAGACTGGTATAAAATCCTGCCTGGACCATTTTATAGATTACTTAGCCTATTCCATTTGATATTGCTTTTTCCTGCCACTGTATTGTTTGTTCGAGCTGGCTTGGTTAACAGCCAGTTTTTATGCCAGGAAAATGTTGCCCTCCACAGGCGACACAGTGTAGCGCACCCATCCCAGGCAGGGCCATGCGAGACAGTCAAGTTAGGGGATTATGTCCTGTTTCGTGCCTTTATGATCCTGAAAACACATTCATTTTTTTCACTCATATTTGTATCCTTTTCCAATGCTGCCTCTCAATACAAACAAAAGACGCTGCAGCCTTGAGTGCCTAGAAAATAGTGATAAGCAGAACAATGTTTCCCTGAAACAGTACTGGCTGGGTACGCTAACATTGTGTGTAAGCTGTGACAACTTGCAGCTATTGTACTGTAGGTAATAGAAAAAGGATTCACAAAATTATAAATGTTTTGCGTGGGTTCAGTTTGAGGACAAAGGTTTGCATGTCAATGCAAGAAAATTTCCTTTGTATATTCTCTCACACAGCTGCACTTGTATAATAAACTTTATTGATTATTTCATTTGTACAAATTAATGCTTTTTTTTTCTCATCTGGGTTTGCTACTGCTTTGCTACCAGTTTGTCATCGTGATTTCAACCGATTGCAGCACTGGAACCCATTTGAATTAACCTCCCTGGGGCGCTGGGGGTTCATCAGCACTTTACCCGATTGCACCAGTAGTTGTTGGACGCACAATAAATTGACAGCAGACTGGGAGGAGATGCTCAGCCATCCACCTGGTGCACCCAAACAAGAACAACCACCCAGTATTCCAAACCAAAGAATGCTTTTTTTTTCCCTAGAACACAACTATTTTTAGCCATTTCCCCCCACAGTGAGAATAAAATGCTAATCTTCAGCCAGCATCTCTTTGAAGTATAAGAGGATACTTGAGGTGGATTATTTATGGCCGTATAGCTGTAGTCTTAAATCCTGTTAAGTCTACCAGGAAGCCCTCACTATAATGTTGAAGGGCTGGTAAATAAATAAAAGTGTGCAGCAGTGGTGTGTCACCCTGGTGAACATATGATAGTTTAGTTACTGAGGATAATGATCAGGTATGAGCACTTTTGAAAGCTCTGATCTTATTGTCTCCCACATCTCCCTCTCTCTTTGCCTCTCCGAGTCTCTGCTAATGACAGGAGATGAAAAATTAGGTGTCGTCATTTGATGTCCATGACTTGTTAATGATATGCTTGGCCTTTGCTGCAGTGACACAGCATTCAGCACCGCCAGTTGATATGGTAATGCATTATATGTTTATGCTCACATACATATTTTCATTTCAAAAGGGGCAACAACAAATGCATGAGACGAGCACAACATTTGGAAAATAGGTCACTGCTGCTGAATGTTGATAGTGCTACTTTGCCCCCCAGTGGCACACAGACTCAGTGCAGACAAGGAGCATTTCATTATCATAACCTTCAGGCTGTTGACTTTCTTCCACAGAGTAGCAGGGATATAGATAGGCTGCATATGCACTCTTTTAAAATATATAGGTTTAACTTGTACAGGCATTTCTATGACATGCAAAAAATATGCCCTGCATTTGCATTTGACGACAGTCTTGTAGTTAGAATTGTAGGTTGATGCCGATTATTTTTTCAGTCTAACATCTTGGATGTTTTTGCTCTAGTGAGTCATTTCCAAACTGCTTTGGTGGATGACTCATATGTTCAATGCACTTGGCATCACCACTCAGAAGCTGCATTTAAGCCTACTATATTTTTATTAATGTATCTGAATAAAAAAGAATATTTTAATTCACATAATGACGTTTACCTCAGCTTTGAAATCGGGCTGGGATATATAAACATCAATTATGTTCTGCAATACAGAATGTGGAAAATTTTCTGCTAACCCTGCCCAAAATTCAACATGCTGTTGCAGTGGCAATAGGAATTGATTAGTTTTTCTGTGTGTAATTTAAATGGCTCTGTAGTTCCCGATAGGAAATGCTGCTAGAAACATGACTTCCCTGTCTATCTGAAGCCTGCAGAAGCAGCACACGCTAAAGGATTTGGATGTTTAAACACATACTGGAACCTGGCTGACAGAACACACACACACACACACTCTTTATAATTTATTGTAGGTGTTTGGAGCCATAATTCCCATTAACTATGCTTAGCTTTGCATGTAATGTCACCCTACACTATCATCTATGTCCCTGCTCCACTCTCCAAATGATGTCTTAATTATGAGGTGCACAAAAAGAACTGACCTTAGAGATCTGCAGAGCACAATATTCATTTGTTGACTATATGAATGCATTATCGTTGGAAGGATCTTGCTTATGTTCAAACTCACAGTAATTTATTATGGAAGTTAGCAGCCGTGCTCACTGATATATTGTGACAAGCAACTTTGCCTCAGTGCTGGTATAAAAGCTCAGCTGATTCGGCTGTATCTGGTCCTCTATTGTACTGACTGTCACACTGATCCTCTTTGTGATCTACACAGGGGATGAAGAAGAGGAAGGAGACAAGTCTCGCAAGCCAGCACATGCTCGCGTACACACACGCATGCAATGTGTCTGTCTCATTACTTTCTCACACTGTCTTGCACACTTGTGTATATATCTGTCCACATACGCACAAAATACACAAAAATGTCTAAGCTGAGACTCATTGTTGCGTCAGAGGACACACGGAGCCTGAAGCTACGACACAAAGCTTTACTGTGTAGCAGCAGTGACATCTGTACTGTATGGGCAGCTGTACCAGGGCCATTGATGCCATGTGGGGATTGGCTTTGATTTCTTACACAAGGCTCATAAATGCATGTGTATGTACATAGTATTGGTGCTTGAATGTTACTCTGTGTTTGCACATTCATACGGACGAGATAGAAAGTACCTATGACTGCTGCGATGATTGAAACGATATCATTTGTGCTCTTGCAGTGAATACATGCACCAGTATCTTGCTGCAAAATCTTCAGACTCATATCAACATATTCCAACCAACATATGCAGTCAACACACAGTATGTGATAGTAAGTATTATATCAGTTCTTTAAAGGTTTCTGCACTGACCACAATAGGCAATCATTTAAGGAATACAAAGAAAGCACTCCTGATGCTACTGAGCAACATTTTATTTGGATAAACCGATTATCTACAGAGTAACGCTAACTGAAGTGTGTGAGATTGAGGGAGATCTACTGGCAGACCATAATGTGACTTCAGTCCCTACAATAAACTCTACAAATTTGAAAGCGTGAATTATTAATTCAAAGTTATTTGGGGGAAGAAATTACAAATCCTGTGCTCAGTTTTACGACTAAGTGATGCAGAGTGATTAGCTAAAAAGCAGATTTTTTTTTTTTGGTGCATGGGCTGCATTTTATATAGCACTTTTGTAGTTCCTTTTTTCACCTTTGTACCAACCACGCCTAGCGTTTTACAACACACGTTTAGTATCTTACCTAAGGATACTTCGATATGCAGTCTGGAGGGGTCAGGGAACAAACCACCAACCTTCAGATTTGTGCACCTCTACCTCCAAACCCACCGCTACCCTTCTTGTTAGGAGTGGAACTGTCATTATTTTGTCCACAAGTCCTCAGCACAACAGCTATAGTGATAACCTGACTGCGCCCTTTGCTTTGTGATGGTGAAGGGTGGTGTACACCCTTTTCAGACCCAATACGTTCTCACTCCCAACTCATCACATATGGACACCTGGTCAGTGGCCGTACACTTCGAAGTGTGACGCATTGAGTACGCCTCTTGAGTAAATTTTGCACATGCAGGGCTCTGTGGTCAAGTTAGCATTAATAAATACTAAACATCTGGTTAGGCTTTCAAAATAAAGCTTGCTGAGAACGTTAATAAACATGTCATTAATGTAGCAGTTTGGTTAGGTTTAGGCCCCAAAACTACTTGGCTAGGTTTAGGAAAAGATCATGGTTTGGGTTTTACTTTCAAAATAAATCAACGTTTCACTTTTGGTTTCACACGGAACAGCCCCATTCTCCTGGATGAAGGTTCTGTGCTTGACCCACCCAACCAACCCAACCTCCTCCATAGATCTTGCTCTTTATACTATGTCACTTGGCACATTGGAAGTGAGAACAGCCTGTTCACAGAAATCTTTTGGACTACCTGACATGTTGAAAAATTATGCTGAAGGTATACCTAGTGCCTTAAAAAGTGACACCAAGGAGTCCTGACCAAGTATCCCTATGGGACAAGTTCAGAGTGAGAATTTTTCCTGCAGTTCTTGTGTTAGTCCTGCACCATGTAACTGTCTCATAGTGTGTCAGCACGTTAAGTTAACCAGGTCACACTTCCCATGAAGCAGTCCTACAGTACTCAGTGAATTAAACCCTTTTGGCTTTTGATTTTCCATCAGTCTTCCATCCCAAATCTATGCAAGTACTGCACTGCAGAGCAGCAGAGATCTTACTGGCAGCTGTCTCCCCCAGTATGCAGTAAACAAACAGGGATTTGGGCAAACAGGCTGCCATGGCTTGACGGCACCAGAAATCCATCACCTCCAGAACTAATGGATGGATCCGCACAGGCAGAATGCAGTAAAACCTAGGAGATGTTGCAGAAACAGAAGGCACTTATTTAAACATCACTTGTACTCCCCATCTGTGCCTCACCAAAGTTTGATCTTTTGCTGTTTTCTGCAAGTTGCAGATAAGTTTGTATCTGCTAAGTGCTGAGAGTTATTGTCTCAGGCCCTTTATTGTTTCACAGTTCAAATTGTCTAACCTAATCTTTTTTATTATTGATCTAATTGCACTATAATGTTTTGGCATGTTTATTACTTAAATGCAGTAAGAAAGCATACCAAGCCAATCTGATTGCTCCACTGTTGCACCAGTTAAACAAGTGGAAGAGATCAAGTCTTAGTGTTGCATGGTAGTGTAGGGGAATAATGTTTTTGAAGGTGGGAAAATTGGGCAAGTCACAAAAACACATACTGATATCTCTCCAAAGTTAATTTAGGTTTTATATGTCCAGATTTGGACATGGACTAGCAATACTAATAAAAAAGACAAGGAAGTCATTGGCTGGATGTTCCCACTAGTAGCAGCCTTACCACTGTTGTGGGTGGGGGAGAAAGCACTCAGGAAAGCTCCCCAGCTGCTCCCATCAGCAGGATCAGCACCTTGGGGAGCGCCGCAGTGCACAGTTCTGACACCATTTTCCTACTGCCAACACACACTCAGTACTTCCTTGATCCAGCAGTTGCAGACTTTGTACACTGGACTGCAGAATAATGTCTAACAACTGAAAACCAACATCAAAACACTGTGAACTAGATCCTGGTCCACCTTAACTGCCAAGAGTAAAGGATTCAGCACACACTTTTGATTAAGTCAAGCAGCCAGCCAGCAGCTCATCACTTATGTATTAATAGGCTGTCCAAGCTAACACATCTCAGTCTGTTAATCACCAGTTTCATTTTTCTTTTTTGCATTATCTTCATAAAATGCTCTTTCAGTGAAGCACAAAGCACACAATCAGGTAGTTGCACAGCCAAGTTATCAACAAACAAAAACCCCACAAAGAGACGAAGCAGCCAGCCAGCCAGCCAAGCAGCCAGCCAGCCACCATCTTAACAGGCTGCTGAAAGAGACACACACTGAGAGAAAAGAGGCTAATGCTTATTTTGATCAACAGGTAAGCAGCACCAAAAGAAACACCACACAAATGCACACCATGCACACAGCCCTCTCTGGTGCAGTGACATTGTAAACGAGAGAGAGAGAGAGAGAGAGAGAAGACTGGAGGCAAATAACAGAAACTGGCCTGAGATCAGTCAGTCTGAGTTGTCACTCAAACGCACACACAGACACCCTACATTAACACCTATTTATGTATATGTTGCTGGCTAACTAAAGCTAACATCTTTACTGTTACAGCTGTTTAGGGCAAACTGGCACAACTGCAAAAACACTTCAGGGGTTCAGTTTACACAAATAACATTAAGGAAAAATTTTCTTCAGTTTGAACATATCTTTGTGACGTAGATCCACTTCTGATGTATTTTACAAATCCAGTCTGACACAGTATTACTGTAGCATGAGAGCTACTGCTGCTATACTATATACTACACTGCTATACTGAGAATCCCTCTCTATCTAATTAGATGCAGTAACACCACATTGATGGCCTATTGTTGTTATTGTTATATTATTATGCTGCCTTTCTTTTCTTTTCTTTTTTCTTTTTTTTTTTTTTTTCCTTTGGCTGGCTGTCCAACTCAATATCACCAAGTTGCTTAATTCAATCACATCACATGACTCTGGTTAGACAACTCTCAGTGCAGCATGAAACAAGTGGTGTAGATCATAACAAATAAATACCAATTACTTCTTAATTGAAACTGGGACTCCAAGGCCTTGGGGCTGCTGTGGATCAAAATGAATTCTCTATCCATGTCTCCAAAGATGTTGGGTATTAATAAGGTCCATTACCTGACTCATCCCCACAGTCTCCAGAGAGAAAATGACTGACTTTGTTTAGTAAATAGATGAATATAGGATAGGATAGGGAATTGTTCTTAACTTTCAGCCATGATTCCAGTCACAAAGAAGCTAATGCATGGTCAATACTTCAAGCCAGATATTTCTGGCTCTAATCCTATGTGTGTCGTATGCCTTGTGTGTGATGTGACATGAATTTCATGTGAAATGTTGTTAAAAACACTGTTAAATTGTGTTTCCACCTGTCTATACCTACTCCCACAATGCTCAGACCATTAAACAGGATTGTGGTATTGCCTTAATCTCTAAATTTACTTTCAACCAAACCTCAGAATGGTGTGTTAAATTGAATTGAACTTGAGGCTCTGGTATTAAAACCCTTTCCATCAGCTATAAACAGCACTGTCCATGGAAATGGATTCTAGCTTCTGGTATTCTATAGACCACCTGGGCCTTATTCTCAATTTTTAGAAGAATTTGTAGATTTTATCTCAGATCTTATCATTCATTCTGTACGATCTTAGTTATTGGTGGTGTCAATATTGACTAAAATAACGCCTTCAGCCCTCTAAGTAAAGCCTTTTTGGCACTTGATGATAGTTTTGGTTTTCTGCTCATCACATTGGCCCAGCAACTTTATCTACACTTAATGAACATTTGCCTGCAGGCCTGGCTTCTTTCAAGATAGCAACCAAACTCCAGCCTGTTGTAAATTTTACTTGTGACTTATATGCAGCCCTTTGTTCAAGTTTTTTCTGTGGTACAATACATGAGAATAGATACAAAATTACTTCTTCATCTCCAGCTACTTCTGCAGAATCGTTCGTACAATATTCACATACTGAGTCCCAGCCAGCCTCACCTCTTTCAATTTTTAGACTCTCTCTCGAGACATCGTCTACTGGTTTTAGCTTCACAATAACCTACCTATCACCTTGACCCCTTTCTAGCTAAACTTTTTAAATATCTCTGGCCATCTCTGGTACCAACAACACTGAAATTGGAAAATGGTTAATGGAATTTTGCTCACTATTCATTCAAATTCCTTTGTGTTTGTGCTACTGGATCTCAGCAGCTTTTGACACCATTGATCACAATATACTGATAAACTCACTCAAAAATTATCTTTATCTTAGCTCTCGCATGATTAAAATTTTACCTATCAAAAAGAACACTGTGTGTTTCCTATAATACAATGGTAAATGGACTGTATTTATATAGCGCTTTTCTAATCCGCCAACCACTCAAAGTGCTTTACAACACGAGCCTGCATTCACCCATTCACACATGGTAGCTAGGCCACCTGCTCATGACGAGCATTAACACACATACACTGATGCACAGCATCGGTAGCAACTTGGGGTTCAGTATCTTGCACAAGGATACTCTGACATGTGGGCTGCCGAGGCCAGGGATCAAACCACCGACCTTCTGATAAGTGGACGACCGCTCCACCTCCTGAGCCACAGTCACCCCTGTGACATCAATATTTTATGATGCGAAATATGATGTACCTAAGGGCTCTGTTCTTGGGCCTCTGCTTTTATCTTTATATATTTCACCTCTTGGACAAATCATATGCAGGTTTGGAATAAATTTTCACTGCTATGCTGGTGATACTCAGCTGTATGTGCCTGTAAAGGCAAATTATCTTGTCCTTATCTGCCCATAGCTGATGCTGAAACCCTAACCCTACCCTTCTGTTTCAGAACGCTGCAGCTAGGACCTTAACTAAAACCACAAAATTACATATTATAATTACCACATTACACCAATTTTAGCTGAGTGTTAGCAGGCTCCCTATCCATGTCAAATCAGCTTCTCATGACTTATAAAATTGTAAATGGCCTCGCCCTTTCAGATCTGTCTGATCTCATTATACCTTATGTCCCATCCCATTTCCTCACTACACTCTCATAATACAGAGGCCCTGTCTGTCCCCAGAGTTAATGTGTTGGGTCAAATTCTGTGTCTGATTTCAAATACTTGGCCAACAAAAAAACTGATTCTGAAACTGTCACTACCCTTCAAGGGTCAGTCTCAGTCTCAATTAATCTACTAACAGTAGTACTTGGGGGTCCATTTGTCCAGCCAATGAGAAAGCAATAACCTGTAAACTTTCTGATGACCACTACATTTCTCTAACAAGCTGCCAAGCTGTATTAATCTTTCTGTCCCTGCCTCTATTTCTCTCTTCTCCCTCTCTTTCTCTTTCTCTTCTCTTGCCCCAGTTTGCTCCTCCTTTTCCTCCCTTGTAACTCAGGTTTATCTCTGCTGGACAATCTTTCTCTCTCTCTCCTGGCTGTTGGTGCCTTATTCAGATGTTTGGATCTGGATCAGGAGATTCAGCTACTGCTTTTCTCTCTCGCTCTCCCTCGTTTGCATGCTATAATGTCTCTCCCTGTATTCTCACTTTTCCACGTTAGACAGTTCAACTTTCTGTTATCCCCCTCTGTGACTCAATATATCATCTTTGCACTCTTACAACCCCATCTCCGAAAAGGCTTTGATGCTGTGTAAAACATAAATAACACGGAATCTGATCATTGGTAATACTGCTTGACAAGACGGTATATTTAATTTTTTACCTAATCAACTTCATTGGTTTTTGTAATTCTATGATCATTCTGAATTTGATGCAGCAACACGTTTCAAACAAGTTGGGACAGGAGCAACCAAAGACTGGGAAAATTGTGGAATGCTCTAAAAACACCTGTTTGGAACATTCCACAGGTAAACAGGTTGATTGGTAACAGGTGATTGGGTATGAAAGTGGCATCCTTGAAAGGCTCAGTCGTTCACAAGCAAGGATGGAGCGAGGTTCACCACTTTGTGAAACACACGATTGTATAAAGGAGATTACTACAGGGGCTCAGGAACACTTCGTAAAACCACTGTCGCTAAAAATAGTTGATGCTAATGAAAGCATTCTGTTTTTATTTACGTTTTACACAGCGTCCCAACTTTGTTGGAATCAGGGCTGTGTCATCAGTTTAATTCTGTGTTCTCTTCCTCAGATAAGACAAGCACTGATGGAACCAAAGAAGACCTCTACCGCAGCCCACTAACACTGACAGCATTTTCTAAAACAAGAGCCCCTCGTGGACGCAGTCCATTAGGCCCATCCATCCAAACAGACCTGCTTTGTTGAGGTGTTATATCAACAGGGTGACCTCCCCTCCACTCCTCCCCAGCTTCCTTGGGCCCCCCAATGGCAGGAGATTGATGTCAACAAGGAATTTTGTCCCACATTTCCTTCAACCTCCTCCAGACCCACCCTGCTCCTGAAAAACACTTGCACCAGCACAGAGGGCCCCAGTGAGGCCTTAACAGGCCCACTGAGCTGCATTACCCCACCACCACCTTCTCTCACCCCTCACTCAAGCAGTGTCAGAAACACCCTAAGTCACTAACGTGACACCGTAAACAAGGAGTGCCCCAGAAAACAGCATTAGCAAATGCAAGCGTGTGTGTGTGTGTTACGGAAATGAGCCACCTTGTTCTGTCAACACAGTGGTTGCTGCGAGAAGAGGGCCAGCATGGAGACGCCATTTGTGTATCGTGTCATCGCCTGAGGAACTGCCAATAGAATTCAGACCAACTAAATTTGGGCTTCTTTTATGAGTGGTGCGTCAAATATTCACAAGAACCTGCAATGCAGCTGCTGTCTTTGGAGGTTGGTGGAGTTCAAATGGAAAGTCGTTGCAGGAGTTAGGGGTCTTCAGCAGGATGTTTGTAAAATCCAATAAATGTTCAAATAAAACTGCACAACTTTACATAATTTCATTCACATGTGAGCCTAATCTAATTTTGCAATCTAGGTCATGCAGACATTCAGTGACAGACGTACAATGTGGCTTTCCCTGCAGACTTCCATCAATGGTTGTAACATTATACATATATAATGACTGTCCAAGAGAATGTGTGCATTCATATTTACATCTAGCATGCTTTTAAATTCCATACGGGGCATTTAACATTGCAGATGGAGGCTTCAAAGCATGTCACTGCCAGTTGAGGCTTGAGATATAACGTGCTTCAGAATGAACCATTTTACTGAGTAGATTAAAGCCTAAACACAAAGCTTTATTGTCTTTTTTATGCCATTATACGTACATTGCATTCTGATGAATTCTTATTTCAATTATAGTTGTAAACCTCAACCAGAGAGCTATGTCTCACAGTATTTGTATATCACACTTATTCCTTAAGCAAAACTGTATTTGTTTACAAGCTGCTTAGAAGTTTCAATGCAAAAAGTGAGTTATTCTTTTTGGTGGTGAGAATTTATTTTTGCTTGAAGCCATTCAGTCTTTGTTGGTAGAGATTCCTCTGAGTTGGGACACTGTGTAAAAATTAAATAAAAGCAGAATGCAATCATTTGCAAACAAGCTATGAAACAGTGGTTTTACAAGGCGTTCCCGAGCCTGTGTAATAATCTCCTTTATACAATCATGTGTTGACAAAGTTGTGAACCTCGCTCCATCCTTGCTTGTGAACGACTGAGCCTTTGGAGGATGCCCCTTTCATACCCAATCATGATACTA
>JAPZEA010000006.1:1220679-1230749 GCA_029783685.1 Heniochus monoceros | reverse complement strand
TCAATGGTTTTCATATTATCCTGTGATTCACATTCATATCATATGGTCTGACTCAGTGTCCTATTTTTTTCAAATGGTGATGAGGAAGACCACATTATTTTGCTTCAGTGGGTTTTCACATGGTTTACCACTGATATTGAGCGGGCGTGTAGTCGAGGGGGGGGGCTTGCTGGTGCATTTGCGTGTGTGAATGTTGGAAGTTACACGAGAGGTGCGTTGCATGTGTGTCAGTTTTAGCATTCATGCATACGTGAGTAAATGTTTGCATGGCACAAGATGAGGACATGCATGAGGGAGCAGCACTAGCCTGCAAACCGTAGCCTACATACAAATTATGGACGACGACTTTCTTTTTTTTTTTCTTTTCTTTTTCTCAAGCCATCTCATAATGTGTTCAGTTTCAGATTAATTATTCACATGGGGAAGATGATGTGATTATATTTTAGAATGATGCGTTCCATGTGGCACTACTGTTTGTATAGATATCTAAATATAAGGTTTCTGCATGTAACTGCAATTTTATTAGCATAGAAATATTATTTCAGCAGATTTCAGCAATCCTGCTGCTTCACTCCTTTTGAACTCACTGAACTCAGGACAATTTCATACGTCCTCCACCCTTTAATGGTCTTTGGTGTTGGTTAAAGAGAGGTGAAGGCTGTTTTCCTCTGAAGCTGCACTAACCACATTATTAAACCACAAATATAGAAGTCATATCAATGAGAGTATGGCTGCACAAAGGCAGTGGTGGATGCTCCCAGTGGAATCTTGCAGGAAATTGCAAGCCAGGATTTTAAAGTGATTTATCAGTGGCCACATGATGGCACTACTTCTATCATTTTAAAAATATCTGTGAGCCATGAATAGTTTTGGCACCGTGTAGAGTACATACTTTTTTTTTTTTTAAAGCCCATAATAAGCTAAATACGTTCAAAAACCACAGTACATCTAACAAGCTGAACATGATGCAATGTGCACAAAGTTTTTAGCTGAAAGCATGTTCTCGTAGTGGGGAGAGAGCAGAGAGCGCAGTGTGCGACAGTAATGTCATGCAGAGGTAAACATTCTCATGTCTGTTTGTTCTTTGTTGCTTTAATTTGTTTGTTTTCAAGTCAAACGTAGCTGCCTCAGCCACAGTGACAGTAATGAGCTGCCCCAAGGCCGCTGCTGGAGAGCCAGAGGACGATGCTTCTCCCTAATGGAAAACTGAAAGAAGAGGCAAACATTTTCAGTCTGATGTAAACAATATGACCAATGTATCAGTGATTAGTGGTATTAGTGGATCGCTTATTTTGCCTTTACTCAAACCAGCAAAAATGGTTTAAACAGCCTGCATTATCAAAATGATAAATTCTTTCAAAATATATTTTCAGCAAAGACGTCTCTGAATGTGCTTCAGGGGTAATTAAAAACAAGCTTGTTTTAAATCTCCACATTCACAGAGTCATTCTTTTAGGTCACAGTACATCTAACCTAAAATGCCACCCATAAATCATATAATATTAATGCACAATGACAATTTAATGTTGTATCAACCCTGATGTTTAGTCTTTTCTAAATGATTTGTAACTTAGACCTTTAAAAGGAACTGTTTTTACCCGCAGTGCAACATAATTATTCTTGACAGACAAATAGAACCAAATTCTGATAATGTGTCACTTTATAAGACTCATATGTTTTGTTTTCTACAGTATCTGAATCCTCTAATGTTCCTTTGCATTGAAAAGTTATTCCAATGGTTTATTACAAACTATAAAATATGTACCTAAATACACTGCTGTCACTGAGCAAATTAACGCTTCTTTCATTATAATTTTCAAGATGAACCAGCAGGCATTGAGCTGCTATGACAATACTTAACCACTAGATGGTGCTACAAGACAAAACACACTCAAAGGTGTCAAGGAGCCATCCTAACAACACATAAAGCAAAATACGTGTTTACTTGTTTTTAGTAAGGCTCCCACAATATGTCATATAAATTATACTGAAGTCCTCCTGGGCTGAAATAGGGCCTATTTTCCACAAAACTGAATCCATGAGATTTTAATGCTCCCGAGCGTCCTTCATTGAATCAGGTGTGATTGTTTGTATGTGTGATCTCTTCGTGACGACACCCAACAAAAACTGGCCTGTGACCCAGTTTTGTGGCTCCAGCCAACAGTTTCAAAACAGACCTTTAGAGCGCTCTGTCAACAGCCGTCCTACACAACCCTGCTCCTGCTTTCATTAGGAATTTCAAAAGTGGATCAAAAATAGATACAAAAGTGTCCTCTGAACAGTTTAAGGAGAGCTCGTGGAGATGCACGGTTAATGAGGGGGTTTGCTTGCTGCGGTTCTTCAGCTTAAAAAAATACCATGTCTGAAACTGTATCTGCGTGATTACCTCGAGAACAATTGTTTCATAAACTGTAACCACACTTCTGAGTAAATACTTAAACGTTTCTTAGACTAAAAGCCCTTGATGAGAGCTTTCATGTACGTAATAGATCTCTCTGATCTATTAAGACTTTCTGTGGTACTTACCTTCAACCCTGGATTTTATGTTTTTTCGTTTGCTGCTCATTTAAATTGCAAGTATTAACTGACGTTATCGCCACTGTTACACATGAGGAAAAGTGAATATTGATATTTGCTGTCTTGCACTGACAGAAAATTGTATTTTTGAGTGGCCTCTTTTAGCGGCAAAGGCCTTAATCAAACTGTTGTTATAGCACAAAATAGGCGATCCTTCCATTTCACACAATTAACTTCCTCCCTCTGTGTGTCTGTGTGTGTGTGTATGTGTGTGCACGCATGTGCGTGCATGCGTGCATGTGTGTGTTTGTGTGTACACAGTGTCCAGATCAATGGGTGCCCTCATTGGCCTCACTCTTGTTGTTGCAGACAGCAGTTTGATGTGTTTCTCTAACACACATGTGAATATTAAAACCCCTCTGACACACACACACACACACACACACACACACACTCCCAAGTCTTCACACAAAGGCAGAGGAAGACAGGAGCATCATCGCATCTTCACCTGTTCATTCCACGAATTCCACAAGGCAGCTGCCATCTTGAACCTTGAAGGCTTGACCTCCAAACAACCTTCTAAAAGGTGGGGGGGGCGTAAAAGTCTTAGAGGCTACCCGAGTCGGTTTTATTTGAAATACCTCTGACTCCGCCCCCAGCATCTTAGAAAAAGCACCTCATCCCCTCCCCTGCTCCCGTGAATATTCATGAGCCATAAAGCTGGGCGGTAGAGACGTAGCAGGCATAATAAAAACGTCAGAGGTATAAAACACTCAAAGAAAAAGCCGCCAGGAGCTTGGGCAAGTCACTCTGAATGTCAAATCCCCACCCAGGGGTGTCTGGCCCGGTCTATTGTGCTTGACTGACTTTTATGCATCTGACATGAATTGGCCTCTGCTCTTGGCACAAACTTCGTAGGCCACATTTTCAGGATCAAAGAATCTCCTTCAATGCGTGAAATCAGAATACACATTTTTGGAGGAAATATTCAGTAAAGTGGTGCCGTCTGTTCTTAGTGCAAGATAATGGAATGCAGAGTCTGAAAAAGTGCAAAGGAGGGGATTTTTAAGGCTTATTGCTGGATGACAGCTGACAGCGCGTATATGAATTTAGGCAACTAGTGAAACTGTATACATTTCTGGTTTTCTCTTAGTATGAACATTTGCTTTTGATCCCACATTTGTGGCACAGTTTTTAATGGCTCTCCAAGTTAACGTGGTGTGATATTCTACCTGTTGATCTTTAATACATACTAAGAAACAAAGTTATCAGTCAACGGTTGTGATGTACTATGATCTGCCAGCTGCATCAGATCTGAGGCTGAGCTACGTGCACCTACTGAAGCTTGAAAATACTGTATCAGACATTCATTCATCAAATGTGTCATTAATAATTAGAGGAAACTGTCGCTGAGGTAACTAAGCAGAGCCTTTTCTAATGAGTTATTGAGTGCCTAATTGCCAGTATGAATGTTTGCAAAGGAAAAATTGTCTGCACACGCTTGAGAAACCATTAGTAAGAATCATTATACCGATGCAGAAAAAAAAATCTGTCAATATTACAACTATTAAAAATGATTTTTAACAACTTCTCTGAGTGTCTTCCACTTAACATTTCCTTTTTAGGTAAAAACAAATCTTAAAAAAAATCTAAAAATGTTCAGCTTCCAATCACTAGCTGTATTCACAGTTCACAGGTTAAAAACCTTGGAATGAAATTTGACCCACCAAATGATTAAACGATCAATTACAAACAGTATGTGCACATATTCTTAAAGGGACACATCTTAAAGGTAATATGACAAACTGTCTCCTGAGGACGACTGCCCAGGGTAACCCAGGTCATGGGATAGGCTGCATCAGTCCTAGACTCAACAGACTGACTAACTGTCCCCCCCATGTTTTACATGTGACTCGAATGTCCCATACAATGTGACTTAGGAAGGCATACTTTCAATAAATGCCTTTGCGTAAGACAGTTAGAGTTAATCAGCTCTCAAGATTTCCTTCACACTAGTCATACTGGCGTTATAGGTGTCAGGATAATGATGTTGGTCAGCCCGACATGTTGGAATATCTCAACAGCTATTAAACAGACGGCCCAGGGGATTCATCCGAATTTAGTAACCTGTTGAGTTTTTATGTGGCACCACCATCAGGTCAATTCAAATCTTTTTCCCACTGGCCAACACCGCATTTTATCACAAGGTACAGAACTCGTGTCCATCACACTCTGATCACAACAGCAATCCCAGAGAGGGGTGTTAGAAATCGGAGTGAGAGATATGAATTGATTACTTTTTGTGTATTTTTTCATCATTGGAATAAAGCACAACGGGCTGAATCCAAGCAACAGCAGATGTTCTCCGTCAGTGAGGAATCTACAGATACCTTTTAAGCCTGCAAAGGGTGTTTGATCTTCAAAAGACAGACTTCAGGTGGAGTACCACTTTAAGGCTGAAATCCATAACTTTCACACTTTCAAACTACAACTAAGGTGATGGAGTGTCTACTGTTATTTGTTTGACCTCTAAGCACTCAGTTATCATCTTCCGCTGCAATTCCACTGGAGAAAACGTCTCGACGAGTCATCTGTAGTAATCGCTTGACTAAGATCTGTGCTCTTGTCCCATTTACACAGAGAGATCAACCGTGTGACATGAAACACGACAAAATAAACCACTTCCAGACAAACTCGCAAGTCGGGTGTATTTGTCAACATTGCAAAAATTCTGCCAGTTCATCCACACTGCAGCTGAGTGGCCTTCATCGCCCTGCCCGCCGCTCAGCCTATAGCAGATGGAGTGTGAGGGGTTAAACCTCCTGAACCTTCCACCCTTCACACAGTGTTGGCTCTTACCCCGATACCAAATATACACACCAATACACAATGCAGCTCCCTCTCAGTTTGCCCCCAGTGCTTCCAAGTCACAGGCTGGGGAGCAAAGTGACACCGTGCCACAAAGTGCCATCTTGCAGCTTCTCGGGTGCCATGCTGAGCCCCCTGGCAGCTCCAGGCGGGCTTATGCGCCTGTGGCCTTATCTCCGGCCCCAATGGTGCCACGCAGAGGGGGCTGGCAGGAGCTGGCACTGGCTTGGCTTTGGCACTGGCCACTGTTTGTTCTATATAACCTCTCTCTCTCTCTCTCTCTCTCTCTCTCTCTCTCTCTCTCTGGAGGCAATGCTCCAAAAGTGTGTTAGTGTGTTTGTGTGGGTGTACAGGCACACGCAAGACACAAGTAAAACACATCCTTGCAGTTTTTCCTATGGATTAGGGATTCTTATCTGTGTGAACAACAGCTAAGTTGGCAGTAGCCAAGCTGTGTCCCTGTGCATGTCTGTTTGCAGACAGCTGCACAGAATGTCACCTCCTGGAGGACCACAGCATTAGGAGAGAGGGCAACAGAAAGCTAGATATACTACAGAAAAGCAGATGGACTGATCAGCTGCATGGCCTTGCAGACTGAAAGACACTGGTGCTAAAGACAAAACGCTCAGAACACACACCAAACCCTTCTGACTGCAAACAGGACCCTGCACAGCCTCACAGAGCCTGGCTGAGATCTGGTCGATGTCAGCCTACAAGCGCAATTGGATACTCGTGTTACCTTCAGGACCTGCTAGGGATCTCTCAAGGGTGCTGGCAATAATAATAATAATAATAAGAAGAATTATAATAACAATAATAGTGTGTCCTTGGTTTTATGAAAGTGCTATCCTAATGCCGTGAATTAAGAAACCCAAAGACAACCTCCATGGAACTCAAAGCAAGAGCTCAAAGCTAGCAGAGTGCAAAGGAAGTGTGGAGAAAAACAGGGATTATTCAAGGGGAGGGAGAAATTGTTAGCATCTGTTGCTTCTCTATTCCTCTGCTCTTTTTTCCTGATCAGTTCTTGCTTGGTTTCCATCTATGGCTCATATCACACATATCCCGCAGCTTTTGATGTTGATACCCAAAGCGAGCGAGAGCAAGGTGAAAGGTAATTCTTCATGCTGCTTGAGGAACGCTTTAAGGAAAGGTGATGGACTCGCTGCACAGATCCCGGCTGTTTAAAGAGGATAGAGAATGATTCATGGGCTGTTTTTTTCCTATGGAGGCAGTCAGGGGAAATTCAGCCTGATTATTAAGTTAGGGGCTGGAGCCTTTCAGGAAAACATGATGCCCAACTGTAAGGTGTTGGACAGGAGTCTAGAGTTTCACAGATTTTTACTGTGAATGGAGTTTTACCGTGTTCAGCTGGTTTGTGTTAGTGCGATGAGAAATTCCTGAGATGGTTTCTGTTTGAAAGTGTGGATGATATTAAAGAGGCCGGAATGAAGGGATTAGAGGAAATGTATAAATCTGCGCTGGTGTTTCTGCCAAAGCTGCTCGCAGTGTGCTGTCAAGAGTCATTTTTGTCTAAATTAGCAGATAAGCAAGCCCAACAGAGGCGAAAGTTCATTTTGTGTTTAGTATTTCAGCTGTGTAACACAGCTGTCTTTCATGTTTTCCATAATAAAAGTAATTCAGCAGCCAGTGAGCTGAGCTTTACAACAAAACGCCAGCCTGGATGCATCGACAAACTAGCCCTCAACTGCATTTGTATTCATATAAACTTCCTACATTTCTTTACTTTACCTGCTGCTGCTGTCAAAACAGCGCTATTCGTTCTAGTGATCTTCTATCACTGAAGGTAATGGCCCAGTCTAACAGCAAAGACTTAATTGGCCCTATCTGCATTTCATTAAAGTGCCACCGATCACACGCAGCCCCGGTACGGAGAGAAAAAAAATCAAGAGGAGTCTGTTGGAAATCCCATGTGACAGGAGTTTGTTGTATTTTAAGGAACTAACATCTGCTTGTGAGAAGCTGCCAACCAACAGTGGCCTTTCCTCCCCTCCATGCAAGACTGTTTTTTTTTTTTTTTAGCTTTCCTGTCCAGTGGCGACAACTGTTATCTTTTGCAGGAGCTAGCTGTCATCCATCCACATTAACAGGCCTGGTCGCAGAGGCCTGGTCACAACACAACAGGCCGGGCTCTGTGGGGCGGGAGGAGATAGGATGCGATGACGGTGGCTGGGGAGGAGGATGAGGGTTGGGGGGGGGGGGGGGGCGGGGGTCTCGTGGGTGCAAGCTGCCAGGAGATCTGACACCGAGGTCAGAGGTGGCGTCTTAAGTTAACTCAGCCGAGTGATGTGATGATAGGAGACCACAGAGCTTAAAGCTTCCTCTACACTCCTCTGCTTTCAGAGCGCAGCTAACATTATTACTTGTGAAATCTCTCTGTGATTTAATTCACTTCTTATTACTGGAACTACATAAGACATAACATGATGTTTGATACCTGAGATGCAGTACTGCGCAATCACAGCTATCTTTTCTTGGCTATACGCACACTTGTATTGCACTACATACTACATTCCTGTTGGTTTGCCTGAGTGTTGATGCACTCTCCAGCTCTACATTTCCGAGCGTGTGAAGTGAAGGCTCTAAAACAGTCAAGTGTTTATTTTATTTTACTTCCATGTACTTTCAATGGGTATTATAAGTGCACACCTTCGCACACCTGCATTAGAGCAGAGCAGCATTCAGCTTCTGTCTTTTGTTTCAGTCGCACCCACAGACACTCATCCAGTCCACACACACCTGAGCACTCTGGCCTAAATAGCAAAGACCCTAAAACACTCACTTGCCACCTCCAGCGATGCATTACGACTGACTGCCTCGCCCAGGTAGTTACGCGCCACACACACATACACGCCCTCGTCGGGTTTGCTTCGCCTTCCATGTACAATTCGCAGGAAGAAGAGGGAACCGCTGGGTAAGAGCATCCGGTGGGATCGGGGGTCCTCTCGATCCGTCTCGACGCGCTCGCCATCTTTGTACCATTCCACCATCGGAGTCGGCCGTCCTTCTGCCTTACAGTTGAGGGTGGCCGGCTCGCCCTTGGACACGATCAGATCAGATGGGTGTTCTATGATCCGCGGAGGCGCATCCTCTAACCTGGGCCGGGATCCTGGAGGAGAGACAACACAGGGACGAGAAAGGGTTAAGATTTAGTTCATCAAAGGGCAGCGTTTTTGTGATTGAGTGCTAGGTGCCAGAAACAGGACTGAAATTTGGGGTATAATTAAGTAATAACAAAGCAAACTTGTGCCACAGCGTATCTTGGTGTTTACACCTGTATTTCGGGCTGTCCACCTGTGATGGGATCAGCCGAGACACATGATAATGCCAGATGTAAACAGGGTCGGACAGGCACACAATTAACAGTCCGCATTACTGAGTTGTTAAGTATATTTCAAGAGAACATGTGACAACAAGATAAATTTAGATCATTCACACACCACTGATGTAAAGAGCGTGGTTACATCCGTCTAGACAGAGTGAGGAATAGACTATACACTAAACATTCTGGTCACTGCACACAAGAGGCAGGGGAGTGGCACAACTTCAAAAAAAAAAATACTCAGTTGCCCTCTCTCCAAACCTCTCAAGCCGGGCGCATGAACAACCGCAGAGAAACACAAAATTTAATCACCGACAACATGGCTGTGTGAAACGGGCATGTAATGTAATTGCTCAACCATTCCATTGAAAGTATAAATCAAGAGGACGTGTGAAATTACATGCTCTAAATTCTGCATCTATCAAACCAAAACCAAATGCGGCTGCAGTGGAGGGGAAGCATGAGAGGAGTAAATGTGGTAGAACTGTGCTAATCAGAAGCTCATGGGAAAGTACACTGACTGAACCACTGTCAAAAATACACAACCATCCAATAAATCCTGTGAGCACTTTTGTCCATCTGATTTTCAAGTGAAAACACCTCAAACTCTAAAGATACTGAAAAAAAAACTGATTCAATTTTCCATTTAATTGAATCATTTGCAAAGGCTCTGCGTGGTGAAGGTTCCAGTAAATTCATAATCAGTAGAAATGTATTGTGTTTCTGGTCAGTGTTTATGCAGTCTGCAGCCTCTTTGGCCTTCTCTTCAAAGCCTGATTGAAAGAAATAAATGAAGATGGAGACAGAAGCAGACAGAGGCAGAGGCGAGGTAATTCCCACAGGTTTTTTTCCAAGCTTTGAAATTGCTTTTTTTTTTTTTCCCTCTATCTTTCCTCTTTCCCCTTCCTCCTCCAATTTGAATGACAGCATGTTGGTGGTACAATTATGTATGAAAAGCAATAACACAAACTCAAGCACCGTGAGGCACAAGTGAAATTTCCCCCTGGAGAGTATATGAAAGAATGACAGCAGGAGGTGCGTCTTGCCAGTGTTTTGCAGAATAACCGAGTTTTGTTCCAGTGCTGATTGTTGTAGCGTTCATGACTTTGCAGCAGGGTATTTCTGATTTGTCTTGCCTGCCCACTCGACCGGCGAGCTATGCTGTTTTTAACCTAAAACAAATTTTCACTGCCTCAGTACTGCATGCTCTAACCATGCCATATAGCAGTTTATTATGCAACTCTGTGTTTTTCAAACATTCACAGCAGGAGGTTGGCAGGACTAGTTGTGCACATAACAGGAAGACAGAAAACATAAACGGCTTTGTTCAGCATTTAGCAGTTTT
>JAPZEA010000006.1:1210040-1220579 GCA_029783685.1 Heniochus monoceros | reverse complement strand
AACAAACTTTATAGGAAAAAATAAACAACAACAAAACATTGTGTAGCAGAAACATTTTTTTTCTCCTTTCCTATCCTTTTAGTCATCTTGCTAACCCCTTAGATTTACCTTGTGACCCAAAGTGAGGGTCCCGACCGTGTCTGTCGTTTTCCCAACCTACTTCAGATGAAACCATGCCCACGCCTGTATGACGATGTATGACGAAAGCCTTGACAGCTGCGTTCCCGTTACGTCCTCTCAGTTGCTATCATGCCACCGCTAGCTAGCTAGCTAATTTTTGTCTCATTTGTGGTCATTTTATCAGATTAAGTGCCCCGTATTGTTATTAACCAAGCTACTGTGGCTGTCGTGGACCATGTGAAAGCAGTTTCATCTAAAGTGGGTTGGAAAAACGATGGATGTGTCCTGACTCACAGGTTGGAACCCTGCTTCACAAAGATACACTGATTTCTAACTGTGAAAGGCCCAAACTGCCACATTGCTGGTCAGGTTATGACAACACGTGGGGTGATGACATGTCATGTTGCAGATATAAACTTGCCGTTCAACATTTCATTCCAGCATGCTGATCACTTACGATGACTCAGTGAAGATTTCTGATTTCGGGACGTCCAAAGAGCTCAGTGACAAGAGCACCAAGATGTCCTTTGCCGGTACGGTGGCCTGGATTGCTCCCGAGGTCATACGCAACGAGCCCGTATCAGAGAAGGTGTATATTTGGTAGGTGTCATAACCATTTTACGCCTCCATCTGCAGTGGTGAACCTCTGCAATTTTCCTTTATGGTTTGTCTTATCTGTCATAGAATCTCATTAGCTACAGCCTACTACAGTATGGAGCGCAGGATCCTGTTTCCAGAAAATCTATTCAGTATTATGTACAATATCTCATTACATGAAATTCTATAGGGCCTCTGCCATATCTGATGGGTTGCCCTGTGTTAAGCCCTGATCTCCCCTAGTACATTCTTCTCCCCCTCTCTCTCTCTCTCTCTCTCCCATCCTTCATCCCTCCATCACTCTTCCTCTCCGTCCTGAAAGGAACGCTGGCTAATTTAATAATTGATTTGCCAGATGCTGCAGTGCTCAGGAGAGGCTGGAATAACCTTCTGAGCCTGTGGATGGTTTGGCCCAGAGCCAGCAGTGCATTAGCAGAGAAGTGAAAATGGGATTAAAAAGCTTTTGATGTGGAAAGAAAGCAAAGCATGGCTGTATACTGTACAGTTTTGTTTAAATGTATGTAAATTATGTAGTAAGCCATACCAGGAAAGGAGTGAATCAGAGGAGAGGCAGTGGTCAAGTATTATCTTGTATGTGTTCATTTTTGGTTTGTGCTGACAGCTGCTTCAACAGATTTTTACATAAGGGCAATAATAAAATAACTGATAGAATTTAACATGGAGACATAACCTTTCATAACTTAAATTAACTACATTTACTCCTCAAAGGGCAATTATTTATGTTGCAGCAGCTCGCCACACAGATCAACATATGAACACACAATAAACAGGAGGAGAACTAGAAAACACTGGTAATCACTAAGCTAAAAACAATAAAAGGCAATAAGCTAAAAAGCTATATGTGGAATGGCATAAATACATTCAGAAATAATATCTAAATCACAGCAAAAACGTTGCACAACAACATAAGAAAATGTAGCTTACTGCAGGACACAGGCCAGCAAGATGGAACCTATGTATTGACTGGGTTCAGTATAATGCTGCATTGCATTATGTAAAGTACTTGTAATGCAGCAAGAATTTGCTTCCCTTGGTTATATAGCTTCTGGGTCTGCAGATTAAATGATCAAACAAGATTCATTTCATGACATGAGTGGAAATTGGGATGAAAAAAACCTGATGATTAAGATTTTTCATTTCAAATGTCTTGAAAGTTTGTGAAATGCTTAATTTGAACCGTTATGCTTCCATGGCAGCAATATGCTTGAGTTCGAATACACTACTTGAAAAATGTAATCTGGTGTTTCATCTACACAATCATATTTTAATATTTGAAATGGAACAATCCCTTCATCCTATTTGTTGTCTCCTGGTGTCGAAATTAGCAAGAATTAAATAATCATGATCTAAACATACAATCAGTTAATATGAGCAGCTGGTAAAATAAACATAGTGACAATATGCATTGATTGCTGCGGGTATAAAGGAATTTATTTTTCACTGTTTCATTTATAGTAACAATTTAGATGATAATGAAGGCTTAGACAGTTTGGGAATGTTTGGAAGGCACCTTGAAAGTTATTGAAAAGTGCTTGAATTTTACTATTAAAAATCTGTATGAACCCTGCAGATTTTTTGTCCAGGGTGAATGTTGTCTCATCCCAGAACTGTGTCTGCTCGCCGATAAAATCAGCATTCTAAAGTTTATATTTACAGCCTTTAAAAAAGATAATATTTGTTTTCATAGCCGATAACCTGCCCATCACGGGGAACCTGAAAGCGCCGAGTCTGGGCAGGTAATGCGATTAAAGATGCAGTCAAGATATTTCAATACTCGTTAATATAAAAGGACTATAAGAAGAAGCACATTGGAAACGGCTGAAGCGGCAGCTGGTGAGACGGATGCCCGCTGTTCTGATTGTGGTGTGGGGGATGAGCAGGAGATTAAATGCAAAGATCTGAGGCTATTGTCAGACATGTATACTTGAAGAAGTCGGTGTCACTTGTGTTTTGTTTCACTCCTCATGTCCTCTTGCGGTATGACTCATTACTCAGCTGAAGTTTAAACAAAGTGTTGTTTAAATGGCAATTAAACGGAACTCGCAGTGACAGTGACGTTTAGATTTGGCGCAGGGTTTTTAGTTTGTGAGCAAACAACGCTGAAAAAGAATAAAAGAGGACGGAGTCACATCTGATCACGGAAACAAAGAGGCAGCAGCCTTTTTCAGTTTGGGTAAATCTCAAACCCTCAGGAGGTGATCAAGATAACAACTTGTTTCCTGTGTTCTTCCTCTCAAATGGAAGGAGAGCGGAGAATGTGTCTACAGCCCAAAGCGTGTGCCGCTGGAAACACTGCAATCAGGTCCGCCGTAAGAAAAAGGGTCATAGCGGTCCTTCCCACGGGTGCATGAACGAGAAGGCGTTCAAAGGTGCAGCCTTTCCTGATAACACCTGATAAGAAAAGCAGCCAAAATTGCAGCCCTCAGAGTGACAAATCCTCCAGAAGGTTTTGGGGATTAAGAACTCCACTAAAGTGCTTTCCGCTGATGGGAATATAGAGTACTGTCTGATGGCCCTGCTCTCAATGCAAGTACAGTCACAAAGCTGGAGAAATAGTAGGCTCTGAAACGGAGGAAACGGTATTGAGGCTTTGAAGTTGCATCACGTCAGAGTCAAATCGCAGCTGGGCTTGTGTCTAACATCTACTTGTAAGTACCGAAAGCACACCCGATGTACCTTTAAAGGCTAGATTTCACCGCCAGTAATGGATCAAAACATTGCTGCGATGTCCTTTCTTTGTCTCTGTCTTTCTTAAGCTGGAAATTTACAGGTCTTTGTCTTGTTGTTGTTAGAGGCTGCACAAGTTTAATGACAGCTGAGTCATAACAGCTGCTGATTGTCTCAAAAAGCGTGTAACTTTAATCAAAGTCTTCTGGGTTTAAACGAAGGTGTCTGTTTTTCATAGTAACCATCCCGAATACTACATTAATATTCCAAATAAATCAACTGTGAGCTTCAGCTGGGGCTAAAACTAATGGTTACTTTCATAACTGATAAATCTGAAGATTATTATTAAATGTCTTGTTTTGTTCGATCCACAGTCCATATTCAGTGTGCCATGATATTTCCAGCTGTACAGTTATTTTCAGAAAACATTTCAGGCCTACCAGATAAAACACTTGATTTCATACATTTCTAAAAAATGAATAAATAAAAAGCAATATTTTTTACAAGGTTACTCTCCTGTGGAATGAAAACAGAAAACAGTCATTATTTTGCTAAGAGCCTCTCCGCCCTCAAGGCCTCTGAGCGGCAGATAGAGACTGTTCATCTAATAGCGTTAACGCGGCATGGCTGAACTTAGTCTGTCTGGTCGGGGGTGGTTTGGGGGGGTCATCTGTGGTGAGAGCTCAGCAGGACAGAGCCTTTAAGAGCTGACTCATAAATTTTACAGTCCAAGCTGGTCGGAACAAGCCATGTGGAAATGTAAAGCAAAGGCTTTTAAAGAGGAAGAGACCACCATGTGACTGAGCTAAATATCATAAAGAGGACATCCAAGCGACAACCGCTGAACACCAGCTCTTAAAGATGATATGCCAAACACCCAGGGAAATTCAGACGTGATGAAATCTCTCAGCTAGTGTCCTCCACAATGCTCTGCCCCTTACTCTGGGATGTCACACTGATTTGATTTTCTAAGGATGATGAGAGGCATCTTTTGAATCTACACTGATATCACTATAATGATCTCTGCACAAGCTTCTTCTGTGCAACTGCAGGCTGTACGTTAGCACGACAGCACAATGGCGCAGATCTATACGTTGATTCAGACTGACTGTGCTGCCATGCAACTCAAGGATATTTGAATTTCTAAGCAGTGTGGTATTCCCCAGCCACACAGCTCGCAGTCGGTGCAGATGTATGTGACTGATAAGGGCGAGGCTGGAAAAGATGAACTCAAATCGGGTTAAATGGACAGCTGGAGTCTGGAGGGTACGGCTGCTTGTCTTGAGAAGGGTGTCTAATAAGAAAGTCTGGACCCTCTAAGGACCTATTATCTCCTGCCCAGCGCTGCACTACAGCAGGATGGCAGCAACTCTCAAAGCTACATGTGAGCTAATAAAACCACAGGGATGCCGTTGGAGTCCAGACTACGAGAGCAAGAGTGTGTTTGACATGAATGGTGCATGGGGAGAAGATGAATTACTGTCAGAATTGCCATGCCGAAAGAGAGCTGTAATACAATGGAAGGAAATATGTGTGATTTCCCTCGTAGATCCGACAGCTGTCAATCATCAGTGGTCATGAAAATGTTCTTATGCCCTGCCTCTCGAGGCACAAACTGTATTTTTTGACACTGCAAATTGACAAACAAATTAGAGGTAAAGCCCGCCTGCGTGTGTCTGAAAACACAGAGAATGCAGAGTCCTCCATACAGGGCACGAAATGGTTTGGTGAATATGAAACTCACATGAATCCTATGCTTTAGGCTTTACAGTTATCAGATGTCAGCCCATATTAAAACATGGCACAAACAAGTTGGTGTGGGGAAAAAAAAAACATACATTCAATCCATGTTTGACACGTTACTTTAGTTTATGCAAGAACCAGGTGTGAAGCTGTACTTACTGCAGCACAGATCACTGCAAAAGCACCAAATTATTAATAACTTGGATGATTATGGAATGAACCCTCTGCATTTTTACTGAAGATGGTCAGGTATAGCTGCACAGAATGTAGCTGTATACAGATGACTTATGCTGGCTCATTCCCACAAATGGCTGCTAACTATGAGGATGAACAGTGGGTCTTGACACAAAATAATACACACTAAAATGAATGTAGATGCTACACGCGTGTAGCAGAATTACATGTTGGTTAATCCCGCAGAGAAATACGGAGCGCTGTTCATTTGAATTAATTCTACTCAGCAGGAGCTTTCCCAGCCTACCTGATGTGTCCAAACTGACAGCCTCGAACATCAAAAAGGCTCATGTGGTGCACTCTGTATAGAAATTCTATTTAAACATTAGGACAAATGCATATACAAAGTGAAGCAACTTCAAAGTTGTTTTAACTGGGGGAAATGGGAGGAGAAGAGAATAAAGCCTGAGAGGATGACAGAGAAATTGTGCATAAGACAAAAGTGCACAAAAACAAATGAGGAAAAGCTGGCAGAAAACAGCCACAGGGGAGCACAAACTCCTGCTGCAATGTCCTTTTATAATGTAGGAAGGCAAAGTGCTGAGGCAGAACTTCTCCTCATCTGGTTGAGAGCAAGTGGCTCAATGCTGATATAAAACAAGTGCAGAGGACCACTGCCAAAGATCTACAGTGGAGCCCCAGCCCCCCCAGTGCCAACTGCCCAGTCTTATTTCACCACAAACACAAGTGGGCTTTCATCCCTAAGAAGATTTACCTCCTCTGAAAAGGGAAAACCACCAGAATAACACCCAGTAAGTCACCCACATCGCTCCACTAATCTTGACTTGCATTGAAATGCTGTTAGAATGGGGGGGTGACGCTTTATTTGCATGTGGGGGTCAGACCGTTGCCATCAGTACTTGCTACTCAGAAGATCACCTTTAAAATGTCTGAAAGTACTAAAATGAGGGAATTACAGAAGACAAATGTTGACCTTTACTATTTTGATACCAAATTAGAATCACATTAAAAGTTACTTTGACTAACAACGCGAGGATAATGCCGCTTCTTCTGACATGAAAACGGTGCCGCTCCAGTTACCCAGAAATAATCTCCTGCTAAAGAGCCACAGGTCAAAGGAGGGACTGTCAACTTGTTTCGAGCGTGTGATTAGACATGAGCTCACTTTGCTGCGTTGACAAAAAAGCTTTGACAGTTAATCATTAAAAAAGAAAAACTGAGGAAAGAAAGCAGTTTCAGAAGATGGAAGGGACATGGAGAATGTTATTTTGAGTAGATCTTCTAATGTTAAATATAAAGAGCTGGGAAAAGATCACTTTAACATGATTTTACTTGACAAGGTGTCCGCTTTTACGTGACAGGCTGTTAAACCTTTTCCTGCACCTCCGTAGCGCTGTATGTAAATACGCACTTCCCCCTGCATCCTTGCCAGACTGCATTTCACAGACCCAGACACTATCTTCGAAACACAGATGGTATCATGCTCAGATGACGGTCTGACTCATACAATAAATCCGTGAAGGGAGCTCATTTTGTCTGATATTTGCACAAGGCTCAATCTTGAGGTGCACAAAAATCCTCACACCTACTTACCAACTGTCTCACTGCTGAAGGTCTAGCATGCAACACACCCCTAAACCAACCCTACCAGCTCATAGAAAGTGTATGTGTCATAACATATAGGATCCGAAATATTCTGTTCACTACGGCCATGCAGGGGAAAGGCCATAAAACACTGTTGGCACCTCAGGCCCATCAAGTCTTCCACCCAGGCAGGGTGAGAAATGCCTTTCATTTCGGCATGAAGGACTTGAAAATAAATCAGAATACTGCTATATATCAAAAGCCTGCACTCCTTATCACTCTGTGGTGAGTTGTGGTACAAAAAAGATTAAGCCATGCTCTGGCTTAGCGACTAAAATTAAGGCTAAGCTGAGCTAACCCTCACACTGCACTCAAGATAACCATCCTCCCCACAAAATTCAACTTCATAAAAGACATAGATGTTAAAGGCAAAGAAAAGTCTTTTTAAGCTGAAATTCCGACAGCAATAAAAGTAGCAGCCACTGGTGAACTGAATGAGCTTCATAATCTTTAAGGACGGGCCAGAGACAGGGGCAGTGCATGAGATGACGATCAAAGCAAATTCAACAACTTTCCTATTCCTGCCCCTCCCTCATCTGCAATTCTTTTGAGCGGGCTGGATTCCCTCTTACAGAATTTGTCGTTTTACTGCTTTGTTGCCTCCTCCTCCTTCCCTCCATTTTCACCAAAGCCACAGGAATTGATTTGCAAATGTGCATTCAAAGTTAAATTGGCAGCAGTGAGGGAGGCAGGCTGGAGTGCTTTCTCTGCAGCCTCCTACTCTTTGACCCTGTGGGGACAACAAAATGAGGGACTTGCATGAGAATACAAAGTCCCAGCCATAAAGAGACGGCCTCCTTAATTGAGCCTGTGTTGATGCTAAGCATCTAAATGGGCAGGGTCAACTTTGCAAAAGGAAATTGGGTGTTTTTATCATGTCTCTCTTGGGGCCATGAACAGATTCATGAGTAGGGGCTGAAGCTGCTTCTTTTTGCTCCTCTTTTAGAAAAGGGGATCGTGGAAATTTGGAGTCGAAACATCCAAACTCCCACAGCAGCTCCAAAAAAAATGCCCTTTCCACTAAACAACTATGTTTCATGCTCCCTCTGGCCTCTTGCGCTGGCAAAGCAGCTGAAATGAGTTTTGGCTAGATGTTCGGGCAAGTTGACAAGGCAGAAGCAGCTTGCTGCAGATAGAGAACAAACAGTGGCGTCTTTCTGGTCCAGCAGGAAAAGACAGTAAAGCCTAACAGACCATTTTTATACAAAACGTTACTCACGGTAAAACATAGCTGAGAGGCTGGGGAGTTCATTAAGCTTTGATTTAGTTCCAAGTGCAGAAACAATGCTGATGGGGCAGCAAAATGTCCCTTTACATGGACAGTTCAACTGTTTATGAGCTCCCCTTATGTTCCTGCAGTACATTCTGGCATGAATAATCGAGCACTGGCTTCTGCAAAACATCAAAGATCAGCATCGATAATGCGGAGGACGGTTCAGCTAAACTATTCTCATATTTAAACATTCAGAGAACTTTGAAATCAACTTAGGGGAGCAATCGCAAATAGCAGTCCCGAGGACTTAAATACAGCCAATCCAGCATCCCTCAAGTTATCACAAATCCTGCCAAGAGTTTTCTGAGTTCCAGTAGCCCGCCAGTAACAAGCATCGATTTTCTCCACTCAGTCCACCGAGGGGTTTTTTTGGATAGGGCTTTGAAAGAACAAGAGAGGAGCAACTGTATGTGACAACTAGACTCTCACTCCTCACTCCATTTTGATGGGAGCGTTCTATGTGATGAGACAAGAGGAAACAGAGGAGAAAATACTGCAGCGAGGGAGTAAGAGTAGATATTGGCTGTAGTGATGCTTGACAAGAGAGCAAACATGAAACTGGAAAACCATCTCATCATACTTTGTCTCAAATAAGGCTGCATGTTGATTCTAGCATGATTTCTTAGCACCGACCATCAGCACGGCGCCGCACGTCTCTCACTCATGCTGGGGTGGAAATCCTCAAGGGGCTCCGGGACGGGCACGCCACGGGCTACGGGTGGCCTAACGCAGCTGCAGGGGAATGCCATTTGGTTTCCTGTCCCACAGCAGCATATTAGATCCATGTCTGCTTACACACACGTACACACGGGCTGACTGCTGTCTGCCGCTATCTGTCTGACTGCATACATCACACAAGTCACTCTGAGGGAGGAAAGGGTCGAGACAGGGACTTCCTGAACTCCCGCATCCATAACTCAAAAGAAAAACAACCAAGACGCTGTAAAAAAATAAACTATGGGGCTTGTTTTGAATTTACGTATCACCTGATAGCAATGAGAGCAATGGCTCTAATCATATATGAGACACTCATAACACCGAAACACTGAAACTAAACTAATGTGTAACTGTAACAGTGAAAGATCCCTTATTTATAGTCGGGATAACATTAGCATGGAAAAGAAAAGCAGCCGCTTGTGTCCGTCTCATGTTGTTGAAGAGATTTCAAAGGAACGCTGCTTCTGGTGTCTAATTAAGACATGAAGTGGAGAAACCGATTTAAGTGGGAGGTTTAAGAAGAGCTGGAGACGGCTTCAAATCCAGCTGCTTATCACTCCTCTAAAATGCTACCCATGCTTTTGATTTTTGCAGTGAGTTGCACTTAAGAGATAACGAGCAGGGGAGGCACTCTAATGGCCTCGTCAGCAAAGTCGCATTTCTTTTATAAATAAGCATTTCCATTCAGGACATCACGCGCAACCGCCAATCGTCAGCTAGAGCTGCCGCAGAGAACAAACAGCCGGAGAGACACTCTAACCGCCTCTTATCCCCGAAGTCACTTTTGTGTATCAACACTCCCATCACAAAATAACAGGTACCCAGCGACTGTCACTTCTCAAAAAGAGCTGTCCCTGTCAGTTCTAAAGCCAGCCATTAAATCATCGGCAGCGGCTGTCAAAATCCCTCCGCTGCAGCATCACCTTGATACACCAGTGCTGAAAATGATCCATTATCAGTTGGCTCTTTCCCACACCAAGCTTTCAAGTGCCAGACTCTCACGAATATATCCAACGCTCCGACAAAGTCACGGCAGCGACGGCTGCATCTATGCCCATGGGCTTTCCTTCTGACTCCACGGCGGAGTTTCACGCCGGGCTTCAAACTAGAAAAGTCTGTGGACAATAAAGACTGGGTAAACACGGAGATCTGACTGACTGTCTCGCCATCAAACTTGATGAAACCCACACACTTGTTAGACAGGCGGTCAGACACTGAAGAAACAAAAGGACGGTGTGCTGGTGTAAAGACGCCCCTGGTGCATCATCAGGGTTACGACGTTTGTGTACAGTTCAGGCCAGTTCAGCTACATCATCTATATATTATTACATCATATTCTATAGGATGTGCATGTTCCCCTCACTTTTACAGTCCATTCATTCACTACAAGACCACTAAACCACGTTCTCTGACTGTCCAACCACCAAAACACAGACAGAAGGTCTGAGTTGATCAAAATTTTAAACTACCCCTATGTGTATATTTCAGGCCTGTGTGTGTGTGTGTGTGTGTGTGTGTGTGTGTGTGTGTGTGTGTGTGTGTGTGTGTGTGTGTGTGTGTGT
>JAPZEA010000006.1:913712-924807 GCA_029783685.1 Heniochus monoceros | reverse complement strand
TATTTTATTTTGTCTCCTTTTTAAAATCTCTTTATCTCTCTTTCTTGTAAGGAGCACCTGGAACGTAGCAATTTCCCATCGGGGATCAATAAAGTATATCTGATTCTGATTCTGATTCTGATTTTCTTTTAGTTTCATTAACATATTCAGGCAGCTGTGGCTTAGGAGTTAGAGCAGCTCTTCCACTAATCAGAGGGTCAGTAGTTGGATCCCTGGTCCCTGTACAGGGGCAGAACCCCAAATTCCTCCCATTGCTGTGCCATCAGTGTGTGAGATTGCGGGAATTGTGTGAATGGGTGAATGCTGACTTGTGTTGTGAAGCGTTTTGAGTAGTTGGTAGGACTAGAAAAGTGTTTATGAGTTAAGTGTATATAAATGCAGTGCATTAACTATATTCAAACTGAATAAATTGTCTCAGATTAAGGCATTATAATCACATTATAAGTCAAACAAGTGGGAGTTAAGGTGCTTGGTTCATTTCTTATCTCTTCATTTTCTACCATATCTCTACCACTTACTTGATAATAAAGGCTTAAAATTCCTTAAAAAAGTGAAGCAAAGTAATTAAATTATGTATTTGTTATTATGAGGAAAAAAATGTATTGGTTGATTTTCTTGACTGAACTTTTGCAAACTGATTCAATTGAACTGTAATGATGACAATGACTTTGTTTACATGCACACTGATATTCCACTATTATTCCAACAATTGACAATATTCCAGATTTGACATGAGTCATGCAAACAGCATATTCTGGTTGGATTTTCCAAATTAGGCCTTATTCCAAATAGAGCATTTTCCAGTCAAGATGTGGGATATATGGCAATATTATTTGGGTTTTAGGAGCTTCCTCTTTGGACGTGTATACAGCGCATTTGGAATATGCATTTCACCTGGGATTTTACTGCAGTTTGTGACACACAGCCTCTTGTATGTTTACAGCCAACAGTTTCCTCCCTCTCTACAACATAGTCATTTTCTTTAGCCACATAAACATCTTAGTAGTTGTTTTGGGGTTAACCAGAATATCTAGTGCATGTGTGTTACCATTACAGAGCGGTTTACAATATGAGAGTTCACTTCTTTGATGGAAGAATATTGAATGTTGTATGAATATGAAATATATTCAATGATATTCATCACTATGGTAGCATATGGTAACTTTGCTGTACAATATTGTCTCATTTTATTCGTCCATGAATTAAAATTGTTCACATGGCCATAATCTACAGCCAGTACTGAGTTCTTCTGGAGATTGTGGGTTTTATCTATGTACAGTATTGTTCCAAGAAAGGCTACAAACAGCATAGCTTCCTCCAATTACGATGACTGCCAGGAGGTGTAGAAACAGAGCAGTACCTTGTCAGTAATTTAGCCCCTCTCTTTGGCATTCCTGTCATCTGAAATCCCTCAACACCAATCTGTGAACATTACCCAGACTGTCAAATATAAACATCCACCTGCGAGACAGCAATCATTACGGACTGGTTCATAATAACCTTTGAACGCTTTCTCCTGACGATGGATGCACACAACAGCACACACACACACACGCACGCACGCACACACACACACACACACACACGCATTTAGTCTCATATTTATTCCAATTTATTCATAACTTATTATACCACAAAAAGATAGATGAAAAATAAGGCGTATGCGTGCACACACACAGACATAGACACAGACACACACACACTCTGATACACACATACAGCTGAGTTGAGCCAGTGTTGCAACTAAAAACTGCTAGTCCCATATGCTAGTTCTGATCTGTAGCCCACGGCCTGATCCTTTAACAGGCAGAGCATTTCCATCTGCCAGCCCCTTAGCAGGACAACCAGGACTAGGCCTGTGCTGGATGACTGTGTCGTTGGTGTTTGAGTGTGTGTGTGTGTGTGTGTGTGTGTGTGTGTGTGTGTGTGTGTTTGAGTGTGTGTGCCAACCCGCCCTATTTGGAACCAGCTGAGTGCTGGAGATTTGTTGGCACTGTAGTCTCTTAGCTGATCTGCAGCTCAGTGGCTTTCCAGGAGGGCCTCTATTAATCCGTCTCCCCCCGTAAATTATACAGGACGGGTCAAACCACCACTCTGGCTCGTCCCTGGCTTTGTACTCAGTCACAAGTAAATACGTGATTTCTGTGAACATGTTCACCGTCTGTTTATCGGATGAATGAAGCTGACAATCTACAGAAACTTTTTTTCAACCGAGCACTGATCTGATTTTAGGAGTAAGGGAAAAAAATCATACCAAGCTAATAAGCTGTTCTATTATTCTACCATTTTTCTTTTGCAAAGTAATACACACAAGCAACTAGAGAGAGAGAGAGAGACAGAGAGAGAGACAGAGAGAGAGAGAGAGAGAGAGAGAGAGAGAGAGAGAGAGAGAGAATAATGTCAAAAGCACATGACCATGTGAGCGAGCGAATCATGTATGGGCAGAAGTGACACAGCAAGACTATAAGTCAAAAGCTATGCTAGCGGCTGTGTGAGGCTGTAATTGCTAAATGCTAATGTCAGCATGCCAATATGCTCACAATGACAACGTTAAAATGTTGATGCTTAGTTGGTATAATATTTGCCATGTTCGTGTCCATTAGCGCTAAATGCAAAGTACAGCTGAGGCTGATGGGAATGTAATTAGTTTTGCAGATATTTAGTCATAAACCAAAGTATTGGCCAAATTTAAAAAAGTCATTACAATTGATGTGGGGGACAGGAATGTTAGTATAAAATTTTGTGGCAACCCATCCATCATTGTCGAGGCAATTTCCTTCAAACTGGTGCCAGGGTTAAAAGTCAGAGCTTTAGTTTTCATAGTCCAGCCCTGCTCAGTCATTTTTCTGTATCTAACTTATTCTAGACCCACAGCTTGCATTTATTATGAAGAGTGTACGTCTTGGCCACTTTGGTGAATTTCTACAAAGATGATAGGAAGTAATCTAGTGAAAACTGAGTGAAAGTGTTTCGGTTAGAGATCGAACCTCAACTCCGTCAGTTCAGATGAGGTCATGACCACTCAGCTGTGTTCATCTGGGGCAGCAATCATTAAATTAGATAACCTGGAATGCCATGTTTGCTGCTTTATCATTTATCCTTTTTGCTGAGGCATACCAAACCTAAGGTTGCTGCACAGACACACATTTGATACTGTGCTCACTTTCAATTTCTGCGAAAAACAATTAGTGCACTGATGTGTGCATGATGTGGCACGTTGTAGACAATGCATGATTCATTTGCTAAGTGTGCCTTGATTTTGTGGCAGCGTGGACTGATACAGACAGATTGTTTTAGTTACAGAAGCTGACATTTCATTTAGAGCTGGAGGCAAAAAGCTTATCCATCCTCTGGTTCTTTTTTTTCTCTGCAGGCCTCTATAAATAATAAACTACTCAGATGTATGAATACAATTGTTATGCTCAATCTAGTCTTAAATGTTCCTGTCGTAAAATGCAGCTGTTAGTCGTCCCCAAACTAATTTGAGAGTAGTCTCATCCCACTCCTGAACATACAACTGTATCGTACACTATTTAAATTCTGCTCAGCCTGTTTGGTTCACATGGATGTGATAGCACGCTTGAGGCATCAAATAGCTGATATCACAAAGGTTGTGATTGTTATACACAAGCGGGGAGGATGATATATTTTGCTTTAACACATTTCAAATTAGGAGAAACTTTGACCGTTTCACTTAATAGTGATTACCGTATTGTTTGCCATGCTAGAGGCGTGGCCCAAGTGCTGACAAAGTTGGTGTGTCTGTCAGGTGTTCCACCACTTTGGTCCAGACTGACTTTGGTTCCTCTATAACCTCCATGACGTCAGTGTTTGCAGTTTGAATGTGAATGTCTCATCAACTATTGGATGGATTGCCATCAGGTTTGGTACAGACATCAAGCATCACAGTGCTAAGTAGTCTCGCAGACCGCTCTTGGTCTTTCAACATTTCTGTTTCCACATTTATACAACAAGAAACTAAGACCAACTAAGACAGCTTTGGAGTTGTTGGAACTGCTTTTTAAACCCACCATCTCTAATTTCTACATGTACTGAACAAGATACAAAGTGTGTCTGTGGTACCTGTAGTAAATATTATACCTGCTAAACATCACCATGTTAGCATTGTCACTGTGAGCAGCTAGCTCAAAGCACCACTGGATGGCTGTAGACTCTTAGCCTTGGCGAGGGCTTATTTTAATATATTTTTTCCGATAAATTTTTGTACTTCAAAATTTGATTGAGTGCAAAAGAAGAGCAAGGACGGTTGATTGGGGAGTTCACATAATTTCTGTTGTTGGTGATCAATATAGATCATGTTGTCTGTCCTGTGGTGTACAGTGCAGGTCTGGTAGCTTGCTGTGTACTTTATTGATTTGTCTGAAACAACATTTCTACTGGCTAATAGTGAACCCAGAAATCTGCTCCATCTTTCTTGATTATAGAAAGTGTTGTTTTCTATGTCAACTCTTCCAAACCAGTCTCTATCTTAAAACTACCTCCCTGTTCCTCTCTGCTCTCTCCAACAGCACGCAAACCTGCAGTAGTTTCATTATGTTGCACAAAATGTGTCTAGATACACTGAACTGACTGCAAGCTTTGAAGAGTGGTGATGAAAATACTTCTAACTACACAAGTAACTGTAGCAGTCTAAATGCAAATATCACTGTATTCTAAATTTGCTTCACATCATCTGAATGTAAATTAAACTCAAAAACATATATTCTGCAGTATCATATTTTACATTTGGAGTGCTCTGTCTCCTCCCCACTCCTCCTGCTGATGTGTTTGGCCACTGCTGAGGCCTGTCCAAACGCCACCTGCAGATACTTCATTCCTCCCACATACCCACAAGAATGTGCTCATCCTACTTCATCTATCAAAGGTCACACATTGCATTGCAGGATTTTTTATAAAAATCGCTGTTCGCTCAGATGGCATAAATAAATATTAGTATGTAGTTAATGTATATTGTCAGAACCCTGGATTTTAATATGATGTTAGATAGTTATCCACAGCGAGTGGTAGCACAGAATCTGGTGCAATGGTTTCTCAGACTCTCATAAATTAGGTTCAGTTGAAGTGTGCTTTATTTTAGTGTGTCTTTTTGACAGCTGATACAGGTGCAGACAGATGGTTTTGGATGGGAGAGGCATCACGTTGTTACGCTGATCATTTCTCAGAGAAAACAAAAAATCACCAATAGCAGAGTCTCTTTTCGAGATGCTCTGATAAATGATACTGAATACATCCTGTACTCACACAGATTGTTGCAGAGTTTAGCCTGTGTACTGTACAATCCTACAAACATACTTTGTGTAGTGTGTCATGTTCTCTAGCTCGAGCTGACAGATGTCTGTCAACATGACATATGCAATAAAAAAAACTTTTGGAAATGCAAGGACAAGTACTGTATACAAAATCACCTCTAAAAGGTCAGTTTAATTGTAACTGTAATTATCTGTGTGTACATGACTGTATAATGAACCAAATATATAACCAATATCAAATGAATATCAGGTGAATTTCTAAAATATGACAACAGCTAAAACGGAGTGAAATCTCTTTACAGTTGGGTTCAAGCAAATAGAACTGATTACAGAGTGCAGAGTGGGGCATTGGATGTCCACTAGAAGAATTCTCAATCTTTAAAGCATCAATTAAGGCAAGCTGTTGCAGGATGAAAACATGTGGGATGATGGATATTAGAAAAAACTTAGGCAGCAAAAATTCAAACAAATGTCTTCATAGTTCGTTATCAAATAAGTTCTTTATCAAAAGAGTTTTGTGCCATACCTTGTACTAGCAGCCGTGTGGTGTGAATGGCCTCTCCCTGGGGGCTGAAGGCTCGACACGTGTAGGCCCCACGATCCTCCCGGGTGATGGATAGCACCGTCAAACTCCCATCAGACACCTGAACACAAAAACGTAAACATTTTACTACTTAAAGTCTACTTTTAAGGTGAACCTGTGGTGACAAATGGCCTTAAACTGTGGTCTTCCAACCAAACACACAATATACCAGTGAACTTTTGAGTCTAACTAAAGTTTTAAAAAGTAAAAGACATATGTGCATGTACACATTTCCAATCCATGATATTTGATTATACAATATAATTAAATACCTTAAAGCACAATTTAACCTTAGGCAGATGCAATTCAAAGTGTTTTATACAATAAGGTGAAGAAATGAAAAATGTAAAAACACAATAAAAAGCAAGATAAAATCAATTCATGTGAATCAATTTGAAAATAGATTGAATAGATTGAACAGAGTTATATAAAATACAAATCGACAAATATGAATGATAATAATAGACCACAAACACAGTTAAAGTGCAGTTACAGTGCAGTATTAAGATGATCCAAATTTAATAAAAGAAAATCAAAGTGCCGTAGAGAAACCAAGCAGTCAAACACACAGCAGAACAGTGGGTTTTAACTGAGTTTCTAATTTGGTTTTTGAAAAAATAAATACATTGGGTGCATCTACATGAGTGTGTGCCACCAGTGCTGCTTTGTGCTGCATTGTAGCTAAAAGCAGCTTGTTTTGTTTTGACTCAAGGAACCACCAGCTAACTGACTGCCAAAAGATGTGACACCTGCTGAGTTTTTATTCTTCAAGCAGGACTGCATTTTCCCCCAATGCTGTGAGCTGATTCATAAACCAAAAGCAGTACTTCAAAAGCTTCTCTATAGCTAACCAGCGCCAGTGTAAAGATTTAAGGACAAGAGCAATGTGCTCAGTTCACCTGGTTCTTGCAGCAGTGCACTGAATGTGCCGAAGTTGTCAACTAGTCTATAAGGGAAGACCATTCCAGTAACCCACCCCGCATGAATGCCTTTCTCCAAATCTTGTCTGGACATAACACCTCTAATTCTTGCTATCCTTTGAGATGATAAAATGCTGATGTAGTCACGGCCTGCATGTGGCTGCTGAAGCTCAGACCTAAGTCTATTCAAACACCAAGGTTAATAACTTGGTCTTTGTGTTTATAGTTCTGCAATCAAACTGAGCAATAACTGTTAGTCTTTGAATTCACTGAATTCAGGAAAATGCAATTGCATCCAATTATGTACTTTGTCACTGACGCAGTGAGTCAGGACCATTGTCATTTAATGAGAGTAAAGTAAATCTGAATGTCATCTGCATACCTATGATTAGCAATGTTATTGTCATGTATGATTTGACCTACAGGGACCATATATAGGTTATATAATAGAGGCCAAAGAAGGGAACCCTGATGTTACATGTTATGGTCATACATGACAACAATATAGGTCCTTCCTTTAAAATATAGTATGATCTGAACCAACTGAGGCCTGTATCAAATAATACTACCCATATTACAGTCTACAGAGAAGTGTGTTTTAAAGTCAGCATCAAAGGCTGAACTAAGAGCAAGGTGTTTTACCTGAATCGGTATTCAGACAATACACCAGTGCACACAGACCAGTAACTGACCATTGACTACTCACATTAAGCCTAACACTGCAGGTTTTATCAGTTGAAGGCAGAACAAAGGTGGGTAATATGACCCTTTTCCATCATAACTACACGAATTTAACAAATTTCAGCACAGAGAATTATGGCATCATTTACATGTCTCTGGTTAACAAAACACTGACAGCAAGTGTAGTTAAGAAAAGGTCAATCTTTAAAACCTGCCATAGCTCATTATAGCAGGAATCCAACTAATATTACAGCACCACGTACATTGAAATAATCAATAATATTGCTTCTTAATTTGCTTTTTGGCTCAGAATAAAATGAGATTTGATACCACTCGGAGCTCGGTCATTAACCGAGAAACAGTTGAAAATGTATGCTACTGGTGTTGGAGTGGGTGAATGGGGACTATAGCCGGTGAGATGTGAAAGCCAAAACCACCTAAAACTACAAGAATCTCACCAAATACACTCTGAACAGGAAATACACAACATCAGCCAGGATTTGACAAGGAAGAAGGACACGTGGAATAAAGAGGACAATTTATATGGTTGTCCTACATCAGTTTTTAACCACCTTTTTTTAACTGTACATCGTGAGTCCCACAGGAGCGAAATGCTAAATAAGCCTCCTGAATTCAGTGCCAGTTCAAATTATTATTCATAATATATATAATTATTATTCAGTCAGCTCTACTGTCAGACTGTAAAAGTCTGGTCATAGAAGTGAAGATGTTTTATGTTTAATGTAACATTATCCAAAAGTGTTGTAAGTGTTTCGGGTTTGATTGGGCTACTTTCATGGCAATTGGGCAGATATGAGGATCTGATCTGGCAACAAAAGCTGCATCTGAGCACTGTTTCTTTAAACAGAGTTTGAGATGTTTTTTAAGGGAGTAACTTCAGAAAGAACAGTGCATAATGTTTAAGGTGAAGTGGTTCAGTATGAACATGAGAAATGAATACAAGCAAAATCTGTTTCAATGTTCATATGGAAGCCTGATTAGTTTTAAGACGGACACGAAAAAAAGGGGAACCAATCCTTTAAATGAAGCAACACGAGAGGCTTTCTTGCCTGCTTCTAATGTGGTTACTGACCTTAAAACAAGAGATATTTTGGCAGTTTGCCGTGTTACTTCATTTTTCAATCCATTTCCTCAAATAAACCACCACATCTGACAGCAGAGAGCACAGCATGAAGCAGCAGCTTCCAGTTTACATGTGATTTGACAATTTTTCTTTTTTTTTTTTTTGGTTTGCTGTGTTTTCACAATTATCCAAATTCAAGCAATGTTTACCACCCAAACCCATCTTTATATCTAGTAACTTGGAGAACGCTGCTGCCTGCAACTGGTACAAATCTAGATACATAACTCCCCTATGAACAAAGCTCAGTCATTTAAATAATTAATAATATGTGGGAGTCATTTCCCTTCCTACATGGAGAACTCAATAGTATTTACTGTATAGCATACTATTAACACAAATGTTTATTTTCTCATTAAACACAAAGTCTAAAACTAAAAAATAAACTGTCACAGTAAGTACGTGTATGAGGAGTAAAGATGATTGAAACTTTATTCACTGATCTGCTACAGTTACAGTAAGAAGCACTTACAGACAGATAGATAGATAGATATACTTTATTGATCCCAAGCTGGGAAATTACAAAAAAACCCTACCAGCACTGTACTCACTAATAGATTCACAAAGTCAGCCTCTTCTCTCTCTCTCCCATGTATGCATGTTGTCCTTCTCTCTCTATGTCTCTCTCTCTCTCTCTGTCTCTCTCGCTCTCTCTCTCTCTCTCTCTCTTTATGCGAATGCTGTGGTTGAGCCTTGCCTCTTGTGTGTTTGTGTAGTCTCACCTCCTTCCAGGTCTCCATGGTGGAGAGGATGTTGGGTGGCTCGGGTCCTATTTGTTTGGCAGCATCTAGATGTTGCTCAACATCCACATGCTGCCAGACTGTATGTCTGTCTGCCTGGAAGAGGAATCCTTCCTCTGTATTTGGGGAGTTTTTCCTCATCTGAATCGAGACTCTAAGGATGGGGGTTGTTGGATGCTGTACGAATTGTGAAGACCCTTGAGGCAAATATGCAACTTCTGATATTGGGCCAAAGACTGTATAAAACATGGAGGTAGTCTCTGTGATGTCACCCATAGGTTTCTGAAGAGCCATTGTGAAGCTCGGTGACAGTGCCTGAGGATCCTGCATTTTTTCTGAGTGTATCAGGACCCCTGCTTTGCCCCTGCAGTACCATTAAAACTAAAAAATGAGGCTGGCTTTTTACACACAACACTATTATCAGTGTGAACACAACCTACGTAAGTCAAAGCTATCAATGTGATACAGAAAGACATTATATAGTTATATACCTTATACTTGGCACTGCTGACCATGAGGATGCCTTCCCGCAGCCAGCTGACCGAGGGTTTGGGATTGCCGAAGGCTGTGCAGGTCAAAGTGGTGCTACCCCCCTCCTTGGCCTCTACGTACTGAGGTGGCGTGTCCGTGAACGTGGGGGGAGCTGAGGAGTCAGAGGATGGGCAGAAGGTTAGAGAAAATGAATAAACAAAGACATAAAAATGTTTCGGAAGGATCAAGCACAAAGTTAGAGTTTTTTTCTGCAGACGTCTTGTTTTGACCCAATATAAACAGTAACAGTGAACAAATAGTTGCTAACAGTATGCATCTGACACCGACTCTTACTATAACAATGCAGCTCTGAGTACATAGATTCCTTTGAAGTAAACATTTTTGGCAATAAGGTTTGAACAGATATATAATATAAATATATAGCATACATTTTTGTTTTGGAAAATATGGCAACATTCTGACAGGTCAACTGTATTTAATAACGAAATTCTTTGTCTATCAGTGGGAAAATATGAATTATCCATCTGCTTTGCTGGCTCAGTCTAGTCAGAAGAAAACCTGGCATTTTCTTGCACTCTTTTGTTTATTGTTAAGCACTTATTATCCACTTCCACGGCAACCAATCTGCACAGTGAGTGAGCATTGGTATACTTGCTAAGTATTGGGGAAAAAAAAGCCACAAATGAAGACAGAACTGCACTTTTGTTAAATCTTGCTGTATTAACACTCATAAGATCTATCTATATGCTAACAAAAAATGTATTTTTTGCAACACATACTGGCATATTATGGTGACTATAAGTGAGGCTGATCAACTGTCACATGTTTGGCTCTTGATGAACATGCATGGCAGTGTGCGAAAAACTGCCCCCTTGAAGTTCATCACAGTTCTATTACTCATGGCATCATTTTCATGTCCTGTCTCTTGAACACATAAAGTATTTATCTCTTCCAAAACAGCACAAGCAAGTAGTGATGTAACTCTGCAGAGAGGGGATGTAAAAGTCTTTGAAATTTTAAATTGAACTGATACTGTTGCAACTAATACTGACCCTCTGTATTTGTAGTATTGTAGTATAGAATGACATTTTCTAGAACATACTGCATGTGTACTGTGTCTTACAGATCATGCCATCGGATATATTCCATTCTTCCATCTTCCATCTCACTGTTTTCCTGCCTTTTTCTGTAAAGGCAATGATCATGGATTTTTCACTCATTTGATTGATCCTTACAGTAAACACAAAATGTTTGAGTGTATCACTTAA
>JAPZEA010000006.1:854706-866044 GCA_029783685.1 Heniochus monoceros | reverse complement strand
CTCGCAACTAGCATAGACAGCTAATGCAAGTTCACCTGCTATGACAATGAGCAGACATAGAGCAGAATGGCTCATAATGTACTTTATTTTAGTCTTAGTTCCATTAAATACTCATTATTAGGGATGGGTACCATTATAGCAATAATAATTAATATCAGAATGAATGTTACTCTATTTTCTCATTGTTTTGAACAAATCACTATTACAGAGTACAATGTGATACCTGAAATGCAAAATAAATAAAATAAACAATTAGCAACAACACTGCATGGATGTGCCATTGGTCCAGACAGGTGTTCAGAAACTGGAACAGTGAATTTCTCAGTGACAGTTTGGATGATGCTCTGACCATTGTGTTAATTTCATTTACGATAACTATGTTGAAATATGTTCATCAATGACCTTTTTTCCACGGCAAAGACGAGATGATGATGAGACGGCACTGACGACTATTCAGCTCTAACTGTGACCATATCAATATGCAATACTGACGAAAAAGATGAGACTAAAATGTAGTTTCAAAAACAAAAACTTTACCAAAAGCTCTGTTTATTTTGTAGACAAAAAAACGAAAAGACGAAATATTATAGACTTTTTTCTTAATGGCAGGAAAGTTCCTGCTAAGAGTACTTTGAACATTGGAGATGGGCTTATGGCCCACGTGATGCTTGTTAAACATGATAACTGTAACTGATGTCATGCTATTGTTATTCTAATCAAAAATCTAGCATTACCTACATGCTAACACCAACCACTAATCGTGAAGAATTGTGGTGTTCGAAAGGCAACAATTGGCTCAAGCGATTGTACAAAACGACATTATCATTATCAACATTATCACCATTACATGGTGCATTTGGTGGTTGGAATTGTTTTTATGTGTTCTCTTACACCTCCGCTGCAACTCCAGAAAAATGAAAAGGAAACATCTTGGTAATCATTTGCTGCTCTTAATATCGGGGGCCTAATTATTGCTAACAACAATTAACAGTCATTTGTCTGTGGTATCTGCTGCAAGTTGTATCAATCCAAAACTGCTGCCTCTTAGCAGCGAGGGGATCATGTGCCACATGCTGAGCCACAAAGGCCAGACACCAACATCATCAATCAGTTTGTCTATTGCATGCATTTTCTACCGCTTCTCTCAAAGGGACCCATATGCAGGCTTGCCTATAGAATTTGAATATGGGCTTGCTGCATCAAGGTTAGGGTGTGAAGCTCAGATCTTGAGCTGAATTTAGTGTAGCATAGCTGAGGCTATGGTGAGGTATCTTATGGCCCTATCCAATGAATGTTTAATAAGTCTGGAGAAGTCGGTGTGGAGGAAGCTGACTGTGCTGCATCAGTAGGCCAGGCTGTAAAATGAGACAGGAGAGGAAGCCAGCCAGCTCAGGATGGTGGGAGGAGAGGAGAGGGAGGGGAGGGGAGGGAGAGTAGAGTGCAGTATCCAGAGAAAGTATACAGAAGAGGACAGCAACCAAGATGTATGTTAGCAGGAGGGCATTCTCAAAAACCACACTGCTGCACTAAAAACCCTCCAAATGAAAATGGTATGGGTGTGAATTGTATATCTCAGAGATGCTCTATTCAAAACCTGCACTGAAATCAGGCTTATTTTAGGAGAAACAGACTACACATGGTATTAACTTCAACTTCTTTACACTGCCAACTGCAAGTGAGGCACATTGTTCTGTTTGGTAAAGTCAATATATTTTATCCACTCATGCTTCCTCTGCCTGACAGTGGCAGTGCATGTGTCCATGTTTGTAAAACTGACAATGTGTGAGCAGTAAAGAAGCACTTTACTGTGGACACTGGGATCTCTAAGCAGAACAGGAATAAACTGTCAACTCAAGCAAAGGCTTCCCTTTAGGCACTTGGGTTGAATTTGACTGCAGACACACACTGCAGGCAGGATGCATTACCACTGTCTGTAAACAAAGTCAGGATCACTTCAAAGGTTTATCGCAATGTCGTAATAGTAAAGTTACAAGGCCGAAGGATATGACAAGCCTTGTGAGAGACCCCAGAGTTGCCATGCAGTGGCTCCATGGCTGCTAGATGTCAGGATTGTTGGAGGCTGAAAGGGAAGAACCACGGAGTGGACAGAAACAGTGACATCAGAACAGACTCAACTGTCCACCAAAACTCAAACACATCATCCACAGCTATTTTAATGGAACACTGAGAGGTAGCCACACCAGGCATTTCCGCTTCGACATGTCAAACTGACCATATCTAAAGGCCGGAGTCATGCACAGAGTTAGGCCTTAAGACCAGGAAGAAGAAGCTTCATTAAAATTTCTCATGCATCTGAACTGTGTCCTTCACAGTCCCTCCCTACTCACTGATTGGAATAAAGCTTCCTCTGCCCATCAGGGACTGCGTTTCTGTGTACATCTGTCTATCCATATGCCAACTGCAAGCCCCACGCAGCTGCGAACGATGTGCTAATGAGGCCTGTAATCTACAGCAGATATCAGGAAAAAGAAAATTATTTCACATCACAAAAAAAACTAACTTCTTAATCCCACAAGTTCAAGAAAGACTAACAATTCTTTAGAGAGCAAAGTCAGTAGCAAAACTGTTCCACCTTACATATTTGATTCATTAATTACTGTATAAAAAGTATGCAGATTGCCTCATCTAACATGTTTGGGTGAATCAAACCCTCAAAACAAAATAAAATTGCCACAGTTAATCACCTGTAATTAATGTGAAACTTGCAATTTGAAGCCAACTGTACGTCAAAAGGGACATAAACAGAGAGCTGAAAAACACTACCCACAGTCATATTTGTGCTCATTATGCTGCCGTTGTTTGTTTTATCATTTTGTGGCCCAAATTTCAACATGCAAGCTGTTATTACAAAGTACTCTTTGAACTGTGAGGCTAATAAGACCAGTTTTGACAGCAACACTGAATGCCACAAGGAGTATAACTCAACAAAGTATCTCTAGTCAAGGGGTTCCTACTTCCCTGTCAGTCCATTATATGGAGCACAGATTCAGGCTGGCATGAATGGTGCAGCTGAGTTATCAAGCCATGCCATCAGGCCAGGGGCAGTCATATCTGTGTGTGTAGAGAAGCATCTCTGCGAATCTCTAGGAATAAATACAACTACAGACACTATATTCAGGAGCTTGTCATTATCAGTGTCTTCACCTTTTTCTATAACTCCATATTAACAACCATAACAAGATAAAATACCATTTTGAAAAGTGTGTTCTGTGAACAACAATGTGATGTAAAAATGTCATCTTGTCTATTTTTATTAGCCAGACTGGTGGCGGGGCGCTAGGGATGGCAATGAGATGAAGTGCCATTAAATTTGGTTCAGATATTAATGAATTGCAATCACTTTGGTGATCCTTTAACTTTTTATGTAGCATCATCGTCAGGCCAGAATCTTAATTTGTCCATTTCTTTGGTGTATGACCAAATATGTGTAAAATGGGTGACATTCATATGTTTGCTCGTGTTTCTGCCCTATGTGCAGAAGACATGTTGCACTTGTGGCCATGAGCATTGTCAGCATTGATTCTAGGTAAGTGTAATGAGACTTTGAGCGTTTAGTTCTCTCCACCATTGTCACTAAGAGCAGGGTCTCTGTGTGTTTGTGTGTCTGTTTTTGAGTTTGACTTGGGTGGAGGAACTTCACAGCCGCTGGCTCGTGGTCTTTGATCATCATTACTTCGCAGATGTTTCCCAATACTGGTCAGATGCTTCAACTCAGTGTGTCATTTCAATTTCACTGCCGATGGGGCTGACCTTATTTTTTTAGACCAGACGGACACAATTTGCATAAAACTGTGGAAGATTCTCCAACGGGATTACGATTTCTTCACTTTCACGTTTTTTATTTTTTATATCGCAAATACAATATAAACAGTTCCCCCATTCACCATAAACATGAGCACGTTCAATGAAGACATTCATGCACAATAGCACATACGTATTTCTTGTTTTAAATTAATGTAGTAGAAATCTCCCAATATATGTATTCAAAGTTTAAATATCTGGATGCTGTTACATTTATATAAAAGCTGTTGAACATGCACGTGTGAACTTCACTGCATCTGAGTGTGGGTTTTTTGACACTCCCCTGCCGTGGCAGAATTCAAAAATCTATTTTTTTCAAAAGGGAACGATCTGTAGCCAGTCAGATGTCTACTTCCTGTTCAGTCAATCACATGAACATAGATTCAAGGGTATCATTTAATGTGATCACACAGTGTTTCATCTTCACAGTATGCAACTATAAGCTAAAGTATGAATCTTTGCTAAGTTAGTGACGTGGTATTTAACACTAGCGTTAGCTAATAAGTTAGTTCTATAATGCTAATGGACAACCTGGGACCATTAACTAGCTAGCAAGCATTCACAACTCAAACGTGCTTGCACAAATGACATTTATGTACAACGCTAAATAGTTATGTGCACTGAAAAATTATTTTGTGGAGAGTCATTTATATACAAAGCACCACACACACATACATTTGTGAATGTGGGTATTCATTAATATCAAGACCGATCTGATTTCATACTAATCAAAGGAATGAAACTAAAATAGAATCTTCAATACTCCCCAAAGTAAACTCCACAGTGGCTCTACCAGTCGTCAATACATCTGGGCAATGTTTTGATGATGTCCCCATTCTGTGTACCCTGACTGCAGCAGAAGGGCTACAGCAATTACTAGCTGGACAGCTTTAAGATGAGTCAGCCAAAGGACACTGGTACAGTATATTCAGAACAAATACCAGTGAGCGGATACCTTCCTGAAGCGCTGTTCTGCAAGGGCTGCTCCAAGTCACATACTTCATTGTGACAAGTCTACCATACTCATAACTACCGTGATCTATTTTAGCCTCTCACAGATCAGAGTGGCTCTGAGGGAGTGAGAAGGGAGTTTCATATAAAACAGAGGTGTTCTCTTTATGAGAGCAAAGGGCGTTTGAACCATTGCCCTCAGGCACCTCTTAGGGCAAGACTTAGGGTCCAAGACTGTCTCTCTTTCATCCCAAGTGCTATCAATATGCTCACTTTGGGGGGGTCAGACCACCTTGGCGTCATCCCTGGCCTTACTGAATATATGTATCACAAAGACATCTGTGATGGCTGGAACTGCCTCTCTTTGCTGAGGCATCTGTGTCAGATGGTAGTGATGATGATGATGCTAATCTCGGCTGGTTTTCCAGGTTTGCGTCAGTCAGTCTTGAGTCACTTCTGAAAAGAGTCGCTCTTAGCAGTAGGTTGTTGCTTTGCCTCTCAGTGGTTTCATGTTGTAGGTTGTCAAGGCACATCAGCTGGTTCCACATTAATTAATGAATTACTTTTCATGTCCTGAAACCTCTCACCAAGTGACTGAAGGAGTTTTCACACTCACCAGCGTATTCAGATGTCATAGCATGCTTTTGTTCTTACAGAGTAGGAAAATGCACAGTGTTGTGTCATCAGCGAGCTCATCCCCACGAACGGCATGCCTTTTTCGTGATACCAACCGCGATATGTGTGTGGCGTTCAGGGTCCAGTCGGAAGAAGTGCTAGTCTACTATGTTGTGTTATTTTCTTTATCTCTGAAACAAAGTAAATGCTTTTCTGTGTTTATGAATTGTCTCATGGGCTGGATCGAATGGTCTTGCTGGCTGGAGGCTGGAGGTTCCCCACCCCTGGCCTGGTGGACAATAAAGATAACCTTGAATCTCAAACCCTGAATAGAAACCTTGAAACAACTGGAAGACAGCAGTGACAGGTAAAGCTGTTAACAGTCTGTCTTCAACATGACAGCATTAATAATCATGTTGTAAATCAGGTGTGTTAAAGATCAGGTCTGTTTCGTGGTTAAGTGGAAACACACTGACCTCAGTAAAACACCAACACTCTGTGGACTGCTCATATGTAATTGACATGGATCTGCAAAAATCTAAAGCTACACATGAATATCTCTTGCTGACAATCTTTTCCATCAATTCATCCAGCCAAGCAACCCCAACAGACTAGTTCACTCAACCAAACTGTTGGGGGCTCAGGGGCTTGACAGCAGCCGCCAGTCACTGCTCCTTGGCCCATATACCAGCTTGATTGACATCTAAAGGTTGGTGACTTTTATGAAGTGTGTTATTTGCCCCGGGCAACAGGGATGCTACTTTTCATTAAGCTCAGTGGGAGGGAAGGCTTCCCTGTATATGGAGCAGCGACCATCCACAGCAGATTATACTGTACAGCCACAGCTGTACATGAACCGTGGATACAAAAGTAATGTTTGAAATCATTCTGATTTGAATATGTGCTGTCGCACATCATTCGAACTGATTCCACTTCCAATTTCTTTACAGAAAAATCTTCTGTCCCCGTTCAATTTAAATAAAAGCCCATGCAAATTACAGTAATACTGGAGCACCCATGTGGGATAAAAGGGAAGTTCATTTTCACCATCTCACAGGTATTCCAATCCTTATTTTGATCTTATTTTTATTATTAGAATCAAGTTTTATTCTCCATCCTATTTTACATTTATTGTCTATCCTTGTTTTTATGATCATTCTATATGTTCTTTTTTATTAGAAGCACTTGCATGTGATTTCTTTGTTGTAAAGCACTTTGAGCTGCAATTCTTGAATGTATGAAAGGTGCTATACAAGTAAAGTTTATTATTATTTATTCAGTGTCCATAAACTGGTGTATAAACTGTTCAACTTCAATGAAGAGTGTCAGCTCTACATGAAGTTGACGGTGGGAATATTAAGTCTATAAATAACAGCCAAAAACTGACAACTTTAAAAACGTTGAGGGTTTTTTTTGTTGTTGTTTGGGGGGGAGCGTTGGCTCAGTGTGAAAGAGGCTTTAAGCTGAGATGCATCCTCTGATTTTGACAAGATGCATGACCTCAATCCAGGAAGTTGAATGTTGGAATTAGAGAAACACTTTATCTGAAGCCATGCGGCTCAGTGTAGGCCATCTCACTCTGACTCAGTTTAAACTCTTAACATCTGCAGTGAGAAGCAATGCACACTGACACCCACACACAAACACACACACTTTCATACAAGGTGAAGAGACTGAACTCTAAGGAATATGCACACTGCAGAAAAGGAAATGAATCTTCTGAAGTCCTCATGACCATGAAAATAGACTGGTGGGTGTTATACAGAGCAGCAGCCTCAAGTCCACTAGCAAAGTACAGAAGAAAGTTGGCAAGTGAACAGGTGACATTCTGACAATTTCTATGCTGAAATATGTTGAGTCATTTCATCATTAACAGCAGGGAACAGTATCAGATTGGTATAAGGCCAGATCAGAGCATTCCCAATGAAGCCTAAATATGTCTCAGGCCACACAGTCCGTCAGTGAGAAAACGCTGAACGCCCACAGGATTTAAATCCACACTGTGAACAAGACACGAGTCTCCCTTTACTTTGTCAGCAACTTTGTTTTTGCCAAGCAGCCACCCACTTAGAGGGAGAACACTCATTAAGCGATCATAGTGTAGGGATCATCAAAAAACAGGGATACCAAGAAAGTTAGTCAAATTAATTAGGCACCAGTGCTCCTTGCCAGCTCCATTTACACAAACAGTTTACCCCAAAATACACATGCGCTGACTTTGGAGACAACATGACTTAATCACAAACAAAAAGTTCAAAAGTTTCCTGGGCACTTCAGAGCTCCATGGGAATCTTATTTCAGTCAAACAAACATGGAGCCTCAATGATATACACCATGAAGGATCACGGTATAATCAGTAAGAGCAAACACATAACCAAGCATAAATACAGCCAAGAGGAATTAAAGAGCCAATCATTCAGCTCCAGAGGTGGACAGAAGTGCAACTGCGGCACTTTTCATATCAGCTTTAGGATCAATACAAACAAAAGCTTCATCACAATGATGAAAACAGGAGAACAAGACATGAAAAGTGTGACACATGTCTCTGTAACATTCTTGTCAAAAATAGGTGGTCATGCGCAATGCAGACATAAAGGTGCTTTCAGTCACAGAGAGGTTACCACTGCTTCCATTATTACCAATGTAAGCACGATGGCGCCCGAGGCAGTGGCTGCTCGGGTGTATGCTCAGCTATGTGATGCTGCAGCCTCAATTTATGTTGGTTGATGTTGATTTTTATTGAAACTGCAACTGGACCTTGTCTATCAAATCCTATATAAACAGTGACAGATAGAAATAGAATATAAAAGAAAAAAGGCATTTTTGTTTCATGATATTACAGATATAGTTACTGTGTGGTCACTGTGTTTCACTCATTCCTTATTGGGGAAAAAGACACGAAATAAGACACAACCTCAACAGGCTTCTGGTTGAACTAATTTTCACTTTCTGATGAATCAGGCAAAATCCCTGCACACACCTGCTGATGTACATATGTGTTCCCATGGTTACCAAATTATCTTGTATAAATATACATGCGCTATACATCACTTACGGTCGACAGATCGAGAGAACAATTTCCCGACCAGCAGATGGATTTAACAGCAGTTTATTTTTTTTGTGGGTCTGTTTTGTTTTCATGCCACAAAGAAACCACATCAGAGTTTCCTTGAAGGCCGACTGAGACCCTCATTTTGCAGGTGGGCGTGTTCAGGCTGCACCAGAGCTTGATTTACAGCTTTCATATCAGCTCAAACAAACCAAAATAACAGGCAAACATACCAGAGTTCAACAGAACCGAACAGGTTACACGTGGAAGCAGCCTTACTGGAAAGACAGCTAAATGCTCTTCATTGTTTTTCCCACTGTTTCTATCCAGTATACTCCAAACAGCATCCCCTTCACACATACATCCCCACTCACCCCCTCCTCATCTATCCCCAGCCCTCTTGGCATGATGTGGTATATGTATTTAATGAGCAACTCTGTGGCATTTATCTAACAGCTTAGTCATAATTAGTCCAACTTGGTCCTGGGCAGACAGCCTGTTAGTGGGCATATGTTCAGATGCTGGTTAAAGAAACATTGCTCCCCAAGGGGATGCTTGCATGTGTTGATGTGTGTATGTGTGTGTGTGTGTCTGTGCGTGGGCAGGGGCAACAAGTGGGTGTGTCTGCGTATGGCAGCAGACGGTTGCTGTGGAGCGAACCCTGAGCCTCCATTAACACAACCCACCATGTTCCCTTCTCTCGGCTACCCAGCCATGCTGAGAGAGGCCACTTGAAACCTGGAGGGAAGCGAGTTCATCTGAGTGTACGGAAGAGGAAGACGACAGGACGGCGCAGGAGAGAAGAGAGACAGGAAGAGGAGGGGAGGGAGACCTGAGTCACACAGGAAAAGTGAGAGATGGGAGAGAGGGAGGGCTGAAACAAGGTGAGGAAGAGAGGAAACCGGAGAGGAAGGGACAGCAGAGAGAAAGAGAGGCAGTCTGGCTCAGGTCCAGGGTTATCACTGGCAAAAGTAGAGGCATTTGCCAGCTGCCAGCTGGAGACAGAAGCACTCGGCCAGAAGGATGCTGCCCTGCGCAGCTTCTGTCGGCTGGTGTGTTCGTCTGTGTTTGCGTATCTGTGTGCACAGCATGAATACTGCAGAGCAGAGAGCTCCGTTGATGTGTTAAAGCACGGGACAAGGACCATATGCATAACCAGTTACACTAAGTGAAGGGACAGTCTTTACAAAACACAAACAAGTGCAGTCGCAGGCGCTCCTCCTCTGCCATCCAGAAGTTAATGCTCATTTCTGCCAAGTTGCCTGCAGTCCCAACTGTGGAGGAGACGAGGGAAGCCGCTTAAAAACATCTCCCTAAGTCTCCTTTTGGCAGACGACGCTTAAGTGTATCCTCTTTAGGCAGGACATTACATAACTGTTTGCCGTGTAGCCAGCCGAACCCAGTGGCATGCCGGAAGGATGTCAACAAAAATAAATATATATAAACTTGCAAAATTCTGTGTCAAAAGATTAACACACCGTGATTGAAAGCTTATTTATATCATCAAGCACTCATTTCTTCATCGTCTAATCAGTGATGCTGAGGCACAGACGCCGTCCCAGTTTCCTCCATCGCTCCTCTCTCTTGAAGATGAGTGGTAGGGAGGGAAGGAAGGAGGGGGACAAAAGTAGCAGGGATTCCATTTTTTATGGGTAAAGCGTGACGCTGCTGCAGCTTCACCTGCTCACCACGTGTCCCTGTCATCATCAATGTGAGACAAGCTCGCGTGCAAACAACACACACACACACACACACACACTGTCAGACCGCCAAATTACATGTGGGTCCACCGACTATAGGATGAGGTCATTCATAATGAGAGCTGGAACATTAGTTGATTGACCGACGTTTTTAAAGTAATTTTTCAAGCAAAAATCCCCAAATCCCAAACATTCACCGAGTTCATTTTTTCAAATGTGAGTATGCAATGAGAGTCCTCTGAACCTTTGGGTTTTAGACTGCTGGTCAGGCCAAAGAAGCTATATGACTATTTAAGTTTGAGCTTTGTGAAATTGTTATCAGCATTTTTCACTATTTTATAGTCCAATGGAACACAATCATCAGATTAATTGATGATAATCAAAATAATCATTAGTTGCAGCTCTATTTAAATTATCGTGAGAGGTGAAACTGATTCTGGATGGGCCTGGCTGTACCGAGGTGGATTCTGAGTGTCACCCATTACTGTTGCTTTTAGACACCTCTGCTTTGCTTTGGCAGCAGTAAGCCCTCAGGAGAGCCTCTTTACTCTGTCACCAACCTACAGGGAGGTCAGAGGTCAGCTGCAGGCTGAAGGATCTCCCACCTGTGAGGCCATGTTCCCACACTTCAGCTCTTTTCCACATGAAAGGCAATACATTTGAACAGAGCTTTAAGATCATAGTCATCATACATGTGATCAAAGCTGCACCACACACGACTGGCTGAAAAGCAGCCTCAGTGTCTTGGGAACTGTTTAAATTCACCTCAATGTGGTGCTGGCTCGGAAAGCACCCCCTCTAGCGGACAAGGCTGGTACGACTCAGCTTCAGCTGGAACAGCTCCCTAGAAGAGGTTAATCCACTCATAGCATTTTAATGACATCTACACCAGCGCACCATACTAATCACATTTGCCTTCACATTTCACGAAGCGCTGGCAGCCGGTGTGCAGCTCAGTGAAACCGGCTGCGGCAGTCCTGTGGCTACCCGCATGACGTCCTGGAGCTCCCGAAGAGCAAACTCACACATCTTGGGAGGAATATGTCAGCCCGAATAAGCCGCAAAATCTATCACTCTGAAGCCAAAAACGTCACAACTCCGATACAGCCATTTATCACCGAAAAGCACGCATCTCCATGATGCATTACAGTGGGAATAAGCAGGCTGTCCTCTTATAAAATAGGTTTAACTAAAGGAGTCC
>JAPZEA010000006.1:768660-782453 GCA_029783685.1 Heniochus monoceros | reverse complement strand
TTATAATATAGTCCTATATTTGTTGTATACAATGATACATATTGCGGAGTGGCTCAACCTGACGCCTTTAATCAGACAGTAAGTAAATAAATAAATAAATAAATGTGAAGAGATCCAAGATCGTATAAAATAAAATGAAAGACTCGGACACATTAAAAAGATGGAAAAGGTGTGTGATCAAATATAATTTTGCTGTATGAATATCACGGGATAAAATACCAGAAGCTTTTTTATTTCGTCCCAAAAGCTGTAAGAATATTTATTGTAATTTTTTTTACTGGTTCGTTTTTTTTACTGGTTTGTTGTTTTCCCTCTCTGAAACTAATGCTGCTTTTTTAGAAGCATTACTTGCCCACATTGCGCTTTCGGTGAACAGTCGGTGAAAATACATCTAACATACCGAATTATGTTTTGCGATGCTGTTTGAATGCGACTCATCATTAAAACAACATTTTAGTTTATTCAGACTCGCTTTTCATAATAGACACTTGAGACAAACATGTTAAAAAATCTCTAAAACAAACCCCTGTAAAATCAGGAAAATAAAAAAAGACAACGTAAGGAGATGAGAAATGGTGTGTCTGTGGATGACAGTCGCAGCAGAGCTGGAGGAGCTGCTGGAGGAGGAATAAAGCTGTTTGTGTGGAACATACCGGAGCGTTTCTACTGAAACCTTGGAAAAAATGCAATAATCTGGAAGTGACTGAGTCAAGTGTTGAACTCTTCTCACCTATAAAATAAACTGACTCTGCGTTAATATTTAGCAGACTGTATTTCAAGCATGAAATATTTCATCCACAGCAGCGATTCAACAGCTTACTCAAAGTGAAATAATCAGCGCTTATTTATTATCTGCGCCACTTATTAACAGACACGAATCCCACAAAGAGCCAACACACCTGTGAAACATCTAAAAATGGGGTCGGAACAAGAAGGAAAAACCCTACAGCGTTCAATGCCAATCAGAAGTAATGGGCTAAAGAAATCAAAATGATGATGATTAGTGATTGGATCAGAGTTTCCTCTGTCTAACCAGTTCTTCTTCTTCTGTTCCCTGCTGGCCCGCAGCGCTGAGCTGTAATGAGAACGATGGCGAGTCCATGGACCGGGACTCCCAGTACAGCTCCAGTCAGAAGACCAAGCGCATGCGGACATCCTTCAAGCACCACCAGCTTAGGACCATGAAGTCCTACTTCGCCATCAACCACAACCCAGACGCCAAGGACCTCAAGCAGCTCGCCCAGAAGACCGGCCTCACCAAGCGGGTCTTACAGGTAACCACAGCAGCCTTTCTCTTCAGATGAGCCCAGGGTTTCCTTTGCTCAGGGGAGAAGGACACAAATGCCAACAGGGGTGAGGGAATTTCACTTGTTTACAATGCAAATCAGCCTGCTTCCAAGTGTAAAATATACGAAGTGAGGTTTTCCCGAAAGAAGCCAAATCAGCTGCTTTATTTTACGATAGTGCTGTTTTTCATTCCAGTGAAATTCTTGGAGGACTTTCAGGAAACTGCAAACAAGCTGAACAATATCAGGAAAGGATTTTCTTGCTTTCTTTTCTTTCCTTTTTGTTGTTCTCTTTTAAAGAAAAACAGAAAATAAGAAATTCATTTAAAAGAGCTGCACTGAAAAGAACTACAGTTTCTAATTTCCTCTAGAAAAAAACTGACTGTCAAGTCAATATGTTTTCACACTGGAATTCAAAATTACCTGGAAATGAAATGAAAGCCATAAACACCAAAATGTAATCTATTTCAGTAGATGATGTGATGTTATAGTGAGGACTGAGGAATGAAAAACACAAAGCTCTGTAGTACACATGAAGAAAGGGAAAGCATAACGGAGCGTTTGATTTCCACAAAAGACGACAGCAAATTATCTGGGGGACTGAGAAGAAGAAAAATGAGACAAAAAGGTTTCTGAATCAAAATTTTTCTGAGAAGGAAAAAAAAAAATCATCCCGCTGCTTTAATTAACGCTCGCAGAAAACAAAGCAGTCGTTTTGCTTTGATGCGTTCGAGTTTTCATGCCTGTTATTCCAGCAGCGCCTCTCCCTCCGCCTGTTTCCCATGGCTCTGTCATGATTCCATTGCTAACACGCTCCAACACAGACCGTCACCTCGCTGACTACATCTCACATACTACTTTTTATTACTGAAAAAGAGAGCAAAGATTAAGTGTAAAAAAAACTTACAATTACTACAATATGAAAATAAATTAACATCAACAGCACTGAGAAACAGGATGTTGGTTCCACAATCGGGGTGCAAGGCCTTCTTCAACGGGTCAATGGGAATGAGGAAGAAAGCATTAAATTCATTCCCATTTCAAATATAAGAATAATGACTGAAATCATAGCCGCTTTTCCTAAGCACAGCATAGACAGGTACATTATTATCTTTTCACAGTTTCAACAAAAGCAGAAAGCCAAGGCTTTTTATTTTCATGTGCACACATAAAAGAAAAGGTTTTTTCTTTCTGTGGCCACCGCTGCCTTTTCCTCTATTACTAGCCAGGAAAGGTAGAGACTTTCCTAACTTTTGTGCACAGTAGAGGAGAACCCTGGCTTTGTGTTTTTAAGTGTTCTTTTATCCTTGACTCCAGTCTGAGCATCTGCAAGCAGACTTTAAACAGGCGAGGAGCTGCTCACTGGTGTGTGCGCTTAACTAACAAACAACAAAAGGGTGGAGGGGGTTTAGGGGGACGGAGGTTGTGGAGCTGGAGATAATGTGGGCCTGCTTGGGGTTCTGTTAACATCAAAATGTTTCACGGACCCCATCAGTATTTATTTTCATTTTGCATATTTTAGCTCTTTTACTGCAAAATTCCAAATCCTCCAAAGCTGTGACAAAAATGCACAAAAAACATCTTGGTGTGGGTTGGAGAAAGATTTGGGTTAAAATAGAATACGGCTAACCAGGTTTTGGCCACATGAAGCCGTGCATTCATTTGAAATATGATGGCCTTATAAAGTTGATTTGGCTAACTTGTTTGCAAGCAGTTGATTGATTATTGACATGTCCAGAATAAACAGTTTGTTTGTTGCTCTGGTTTGGTCTCCACCAGCCCCTCAGAAAAATAGCTGCCGCTTTAGCAGCTAAATGCTCCGCTATGTTGGCTGACTATTTGCTAGCTTTGTCTGTCTGCTGTTTGGCGCTGGGCAGGTAGTGTACGTGCACCTAAAAGATAAAAGATGCTAGAAGGTAGATCTGAGGGGAACAGCAGATTTGGGTTATTCCCTGTGGGTTCATCAGCATGAGTGACATAACACACGGCCATTTGAGTCATTGTTCATGTAAAATTATTGATTAGTGCAGCTTTGATCATGGTTAAAATGTACCGATGTTGACTGTAAGTAGAAAGGGGTTTTGAGGTTTTGAGGGTCTTTGACAAGTCATTGGTCCTGACATGGCTGCTAAAAGTTCCTCATCAGGCAAACGTAAAGATACGTCTTATTTAAGCATTTGAATGACGGATGCTGTTGCTTTTCTGGGGAGGATAGTCTCAGCTATCTTCACCTCACAACACAGAGCACAGAGTCTGAGCTTTCTGGATGTGTTTTTCCCACCTCTCAGGGAGCCATATTCCCCATTCGTTTTACCACAGCATCAGAATTACAGAGACTGAAAACATGCTTGAGACACAGTGGGTAATCCATCAGTGTGAGCATCATGCCTGCTTTTATCAGTGCCACTTTTATTATGGTTGTGTGGTGATGTAGCCGGATGTGCGGAGTTGAAAAGCCTGCGCTGTATTAGCGTGCTGCAAAAACGAGCATGCATAAAAGCAGGTGTGATGTTCTGTGTGTCCATTGTGACAAATTACATTTCTGTAAAAAACAGAATTTCCATAAAGAGTGTTAAATCTGTGTGGAAATGAAATCAATCACTGGTGTGGTCATTTAACCAGCGAGTAGGTAGAGTGGTGGTATTTGTGACTTGTGGACTTGCTTAAAAGGAAAATGTTTAAAAATGTTTAAAGGTTCAGCACAATTGGACTAAAACATGTGACCCTGTACATGTACAACGGATGTGAGTGGAATGTTTGAGCACTGAAAAGTGACATATCTATAATTCAGCCAACACATCTTTTCAGAGACATCTCCTGGTTCTTCTTCATAATCCACAGACCTTGCAGTGGACAGTTATCATTGGAAATGAAAGAAATAATCCCTGTGAGTAACTCTGTGGGTTATCCACAACTGGTGGACACATATATTCCAAAACCAGGACAGATAAAACAAAAACTGTAAGGCCAGATATCACTAGGCGTAAGTTAAAAAAATGATGTCTCTGTGAAATCTGGGTGAGCCAACTGTTCCAGAACCTGTTAAATGCTGTCATTTGGGCATTTAGTTTGAGCATCTGAGCATTTGAGCACAGCATCAGAAATATTATCAGAAATGTCATGGACATCAGGAAGTGTGGAAACCTGTGGTCTAAAGCTCCATTAAGCGTTAGTTAACTTTAGTGGGTCGGTTCCCTTGTAGTAACCGGACTTATTTTTATTTCCACAGGTCTGGTTCCAAAATGCTCGGGCAAAGTTCCGGAGGAACCTGCTGCGGCAGGAGAGCACTGGGGTGGACAAGGCGTCCGATGGCTCCACGCTGCAAGGTGGGACACCGTCGGGCCCGGCCTCGGAGATCTCCAACGCCTCCATGAGCCCCTCCAGCACCCCCACCACCCTCACAGACTTGACCAACCCCACCATGCCCACCGTCACCTCCGTGCTCACCTCAGTGCCGGGCGGCATGGACGTCCACGAGTGTCGGAGCCCGTCACAGACCACGCTGACTAGCCTCTTCTGATGGCCGGAGCCCCTCACCACAGCCTCATCCCCACCCCCTCACCTCTTCTCCACTCTCCTGGATCTAAAACTGAGCACTGTTGACTCCCTCGGACATTAAACGGATTAGTAAAGAGAAGGTAATGGAAACATAAAAAAGAAAAAAAAAAAGAAAAGAAAAAATAAACTGCATGCTGTGGAAGTGGAACAGCAAAGGCTAAACCCTGCTTTATCCTGACAGTTGCTAAAATGGCAGAATCATTACTGATTGAGAGTTGCTCAGTGAGTTTTCTTTCTGAAATTTTATGTACGTTTGTGATTGTGAGATGTTTTTCAGAAACGTACACCTTCCAGTAAACATCCACTCACTGCATTCATCAAATAATTATTCATTCAGATTTAAATTTATTTCTAATTTATTCTTTGTAATCACAGTGTTGAAATGGTTTAGTTTGCACATATTATTTCATATTTGTCTCAGTAAATTTAGCCTGCTCATGGAAAAGGGAGATGGCCTGATTAGAAAATCCTTGTTGTAATTTCTTAGTGTGTTAATGACAGCACCTAATGCTGTTTATATATTATGTTTTTTTTCAGTATCAAAAAGACATTTTAACTCTTAAGACTGCCACATACTGACTTAAATTACAAACCTAGAGAGCAGAGCCTCAAGGCAACAGTGTGGTTAAAATAACTACACCTGATTCATATTAGAATCTCACTTGAATTACAGATTTACATGTGTTATGTAATACAATTCATACGCATGCTAGCATAATTAGACATAGTTCTATATTTAGATGTAATTAACGCAGTAATGCAGTGAGCACTGCAATCATCTCAGCTTTTATTTTCGTAGATGCAGTATTGATACACATTGATCACGTCAGTCAGCTCAGAATATTAGGTTTTTCTACAGCACACAGATGCAGGCATATAACCTTATTTTGCCTGTTGTGGAACTGCTTGAAGTGGTTGAATAGCATGTCACAGGCATGGTTTGGGTTGTATTTATATTCCAGGCTCCATCAGCTGTCATCACAGAGTTATAACAGGGCTCAGTGGAAGAAAACTGCTTGATGTAAGCAATGCATGTCACTGGAACAGGAGGCCAGACCATATCCACTCTGACAAAAACAGGACTTTACAGGACTGGGGTTGTTCTATCACGTGAATAGGGTAAGAGAGCTCTGGGCTGACATGGCTGTAGTGTCTGTCACTGACATATGAGCGGGCCTACAGTCCTCGACAAGGCTATGATTTACAGCCAGTGAAAAATGGTAAGTGAATATTCTATTGAAAGCCTGCCGTACGCAATTGGTCACAGTAGTGACAGGCTGCCAGACTCAACTTTTAACAAATCATATATTTCTATGAAAGTTCAAATAGCCTAATATGCATGGCAAGAGTCACAATTTTTAATGTTTTTATTTTCTGTGCAAGAACCCTAAAACCCATTCCTGCAATGATCACTCACAGCCACACTCATCAGTGGAGTTCTAGTGAAATTATTATACCTAATAGCTTTTATCAGCAATGGGTTTCACTTCAACACAGCTTATAATAACTGTGCCTCGACACTTTCCTTTCCGTTCATTTTAATAATAAAAAGTGGGAATGTGATCTGTTAAATATACTTTGTCGCTCATCTCTCTTCCAGCACATAAAAGACTGGAGGCTGGTGCTTTCCTATCTGAGCTCCCAGCTGCTGCCTGCCTCCAGTGTAAGGCCACAGTAGTAAAAGCCTCCCACATTGTGTCAACTATAAATTCTTGTCTGTGTGAGTGATGCTTTCGGTAGCTATGGAAACCTGATATAATACATGCCCTCACACAGCCCCCCCCCCCCCCCCCTCTCTCTCTCTCTCTCGCTCTCTCTCTGTCTCACTGTCTGCCTGGGTCTCTCTCCCTCTCTACATCCACACCAAAGCTCTTTAGGCTACTTTGCGCATGTACGGCCAGTCAAACCGAGCATTGCATCGACTCCAAGATGGCGAAAACACGTCTGGCTTGCCTCCTGACTCTCCTCTCAACTCACTGTAAGTAAAAAAATCACGCTAAGTGGCTTTCATTTCCCCCTTTTCTGCCCGAGGAATGTTACCGCCAAATGCTGTTTACTTCTCCATCTGTTTGGTCGAGATTTTACACCAGCGTGAGGCAGAAAATAGATTGTGCCTCAGAAGTAACCCTATCTGAACGCAACTAACGTTAAACTCAAACCAGACTGACAGCCAGAACAGTCTCCGACGCGAAGTAAATATAGTTATTAATTCTGTGAACGAAATGACAAATATAGTCGCCATTTTTGATACAACTTATTGTCAACGTGACTGGCAAATGTACGGGTCGAGCGATGGTTTTAAGCAGCTATTGTTTGCCAAATCAATCGCTTACTCTCTCACACTGTTTCAATCGGAGAAATGCAGCTGTAAAATAACAAAGTGTGTGGCTCTAGCCACATATTAGCATAGCAGCACTAACTGAGCAAAATGTGGAGCTCTTGCATCAGTTCAACTAGCGGCACATTTCGGAGTCTGGCTCAACCACCACGTTTTTGTCCTCACTCTGAAAAAGTTTCAGCCTCTCAAGTTCGGGGACAGACTTTGTGTTCGTGAATTAAATATGAATTAAGGCAGCTTCGTTGCCGGTGCAGTTAACTATTTAACGTGCGTTTGGAGCCGTGGCGGTGGCCGGGATGTTCGAAGTAGTGATGCGAGATAACGGTTTTTCCTGCGGCGGAATAAAGCTCGCTGTCCGCGGGAGGAGCCAGCCAGGCCAGTGAGTGTCCTCTACCCCCTCCTCCTCGTCCTCCTCCTCCTGCTGCTGCTGCTGCTGGACCCTTTCAAACCGCACCAGAGCTGAGCTGGTAAACAGAAACAGCCGTCGGAAAATCGATTCGTTTCAGTGGATCACCCTTAAAGTCCCCATATCCCCACTTTTCCAGTCCTATAGCCGGAAGCGACAGACGCTCACCTGTAAGAGCGTTGGGGTGCATTTAAATATGAACGCACGAGCCGAAAATCCAGTTTCATGCTTTTGATGTTAAGATACTGACATGTTTAGACGATATTCGTAGGGATAGCAAAGCTAAATCATTATTTATATGCAACTACGTGTGATAAATACTCAAATATTTATTCCGCCCATTTTAAAGACAGAGTATTTGTAATAGGAAAACTACGCGCCACTTGTTGCTGTGTTATCTAGCCATTTGTTGATCCGTCAAGATTGTTTTACTCCTCTATGGTTTTTTCTTTGACCCTGACAGGCTGTTAGCTGCTCCCAAACAATTACAGCAGTTTGTTTAAAAATTCAGGACCATGTAAAGCCGTAGTTTACATACTGTAAATGTACATAGATTTGGTTCAGGTTAAAAAGAATGGGAAATTGTTCATGCCTTCCTTACATCCCTGAGATAGATATATTCTATGCCTGGCCAAAGATTTCATGGTCTGAAGTCCTGCTTTCGTTTAGGAAATTTGAAAACTGAGCTTAGAAATTTAAGAAATGTGGTTTTATTGTAAGATTAGCAAATGTTCTTGAGGAGCATCTCACTTAAAAATGCTACAAAAGCATTTACAAACTTTGCATTCTTTTTCTGGTCATGCGTCGGTAACCGCGCTGTGATAGTAATTTTAACATAACAGATTTCCATGAAATGTGGTGCTTGTTTTTCATCTCATTTCCCTTTGGACATAGATTGAGCAAGGTGTGAGAGGACAGACATACAGATCAAAGGGAACTACAGATATAAGAACCTCCTGTGATCTCTCAAGTGTGTGAATTGGCTTATTCTCTTGCTTTAATTAGGAATAGCAATGGAGCTTGTTTGAAATCTGTTGCTGTACAATCAACACCATCTCTCTTGACATACCTCGAGGCTGTGTGCTCATTTTAATTTTTTTCTTTTCAAGTGATACATTTCAAAGTCAGTACTCGTAATGATGTTCCCATGAGTAAATCTGTGACAGGGCTTGCTAGCAACAGAACTGACATTTTCAGGGGGGCAGGGAGCTGGTGTAGATTTAAGAATTTCTTTTGTCTTGCCTGGACAGGGCTTAACCATGTGGCTCACTGGCTCTCAGCCAGCATCGCCACTGTCTTTAGATACAGGACAAATCTGGCTGGACTAAAGCTGGCTGCAGGCCGTGTTATGAATTTCTACTTGGTACTGATAGGCACTGATTGCTAATAGGCACTGACTGTAATTAGAATGCTTCTTGTATTTTGGAAAAGCTCCGCTCCAAATTCAGTTTTTGATGTTTTACAAAGCGAGTAAGAAATTCAGAGAGGAATGAGCGTGTTGTTTGCTTCACTTGTTGTTCTGTAGGTCACACTTATTTCTGTGTCTGTGAGATGCGCTTGTTATTTTCAATTCATGACATTCTTTGGGTAGCTATCATCTTAATGGCCACCCAACCCCAGCCATTCCAAGTGAAGGCTAAACCCAGCATGGCTGAACATAGCTGCAAATATCAGCCCAGTCATCTGTCAGCAGAGCGAAAGATGAGGGCCATTGTTATTTTAAGTACACATGCTTACAGCAGACTTTCCATTCTGATCTAATGGAATGCATTGAAATTTTCCATTGTTGGCTTCACCTGAGCCATTTCACTTAAAATATTCCAAAGAAAGTGGTACGCACTTTAAGAGGACATCTGCCAGGACCCTCCTGCCAAAAGCATGGCCAAGATATGTGGGAGCTTGGAAGATGCTCAAAGTGGATTAGTACTGAGCAAATATAAACTTTGAGATCACTGCTTTGACTCTTACAAGAAACATCTATGGAAACCTATACATCTCAGGTTTTATTGCTGCATTTTTTTAGTTGTTTGGATCAACAAGAAAAGCAGTTGTGAAAACCCGATCATTCACAATTCATACCTGAAAGGGAGACTCAAATAATGCAAATATTGTTTCAGACTCAATTAATCAGCTTTCACACTTGCTCAATTGTTGAAATGGATTTATCTTCCTATGCAATTGACATTTTTATAACTTGACCTTATCTTTGTTTTCGGTCATGGCTGTCAACATAATCCAATTGCAGCCCTCTCTTTATCTGAATGGATAAGATAAGGGAGAAAGCTGTCCACTAGATTGTTGTTGATCCTCTGTGTTCTTTGCTGATAAGTCATTGCATCACCCAGAGAGCTTTGAACATCAGCTAACCCACACATAACTGGGGTGCTCATTGTGTGACGTTACCCAGCACACTCAGAACATTTGTCTAAATTACAGCCAAGTGTCTGCACTTTTCTCCTCGTTTGGCATATGTGGCATAGCCTTTCAGAATAGCAGGAGTCGTTGCGCCCAAAGATAAGTGTGGATTGTGGCTCCCCTAGGAGGTGCATGTTGTCAGATGTTTCCCTACCCACCCAAAGCTTGTGACCAAATGTTTGGAGCACTCTCTGAACGGCATGTACGGCCCCTGTGGGCAAGTCACATACAGTCTGACATTTTACTGCAGAGACAGTAAATGGCAGAGTAAAACAGGGACACACAAACTGAAAGGAGTCCCTTGCTGCTGAGCAATTGTTTGTTACAAGTCAGGAGTTCTTCTCTCCAGACACACCTGAGTGAGAGGTGTCAATGGCATAACACATTTATCATAGTTGTCATTTTGGTCTCAGCTAGGATGAAACAGCAGGAAGGAATTTTGCAGTTACCACAGGTTTATTTTTGCTTATTTCCTAACTGAGAGTTGTGCAATCACTTTAACAAAATCACACAACTTTGTAATGATTTTTTTTAAATCAGCGCAGCCAGCCATGTGTATATCTGTGCGACAACAGTCCCTCCATGGGATAAAGTCAAAGTGGCACATGGCCCTTACTGTGGAATGACCCGAAACAGCTGAGCAGGCGTGGGTGGTGGTGTTTTGAGCAGCGTCGCAGGCGTAACCAGAAATATCTGCTGCGTCCCTCCCAAACCTGAGTGTGCGTGTTAGCAAATGCAGCATTCCAAATAGAAAACACATGGAGGCAGAAACCTTCCCATCATATGTGCACTGACTAACAATCATAACCACCTGTTTTTCTAAGAGATAAAAGGCACCCCTGTTGATGAGTTGGCTGAGGTCAGAGCAGAAAGGGGGGGTTGTGAAGAAAGCTCAGCAGTGTTGCTAGTTGAAGGCGTTCAGAAAACAAGCTGGGTGTGACAATACATCTCCTGAGACGGAAACCCATTTTAACCTGACACAGACAAGGATTCAGCTCCCTGTCCTGCTTTTATCATTTTTTCCCTTGCAGTGAGCTAGAGCAGATGCTGAGGTTGAAAGGCAAACACTAACGTGCTCATGTTCCAGAAATGGCAATGGCATGTGCGTGCTTCAAATGTCAATAAGACTGCCATGTGAAAGAACCATCAGTCATAAACTAGAACCAGCCTCCAGGCAGTACATACCGGCCAAAAACTCCATATGAAAATATTATAACGTTGTTGGTGTGGAAAAAGAATATTTCTTGTAAGGTTTTATTGATAAACTTGGTCAGATTTACAATGAGATACCCAGACAAGAGAGAGATTTATGAGAAAAGGAAGCTAATTGTCATCCTTTCTAGGGTAATGAGCTTTTGGAAATGATGGCTCTTCCTCAAAAGAACGCTAAAGTGGTTGTTTGTTTTGACAAGACATTACTATTTGATATTTAGGCTGCTCTAGATCAACAGGATAATCTCCAGGATGCCTCTGTACTGGCTGCCTGAGCTTAGGGCAGCAAGTGAGGTTTCCTGTTTGATGATCTTTATCTGTGGTAACATGGTCCCTGGAGGGAGGAAGTGCCATAGCAGTTCTTCTGCTCGTGTGTTCACTGGACCGCCGGAGTACATCAATAGGTCAAAAGAGACCGCCATCGATCAAACATTGGGACACTGTCAGCTTAGTGAAATAATTAGGGGTTTCATTAATGACATGGCAGAGGCAATGAACTACATGTCGCTGAGCCGCTGTTGCTCTGAAAGGAAAAAGCTTGAGGCTGCGCTCCCGCTGAGAGTCATAACCAGATAATCGCTCTGGATTCATCTTTTGTTTACCAGGCTGTAACAAAAGGGCAATTACTGTCTAAAAATAGCCACAAGGCAGAGTCATCTGACCACCTCAGGTGTTTGATCAGAGTTCATTCCAAACCATTGGGTCCAACATTAAAAACATCTATTTTGATAATGATTGTGGACAAAATTATTTAGTAACTTACTGAATATAGCTGAACAATATCTCAAACAATTTCCTTTATTTTTTCTTTTTCTACTTTTCGTTCCAGGAAACTTTTTATCTGTAAATGTGAATGATAATAACAACAACAACAATGGAAATAAAATACCATTACAGCTCAGCCTGACAACAGGTCACATGGGGATTTTGAGGGACTAATTGCAGGAACAAGATCCAGGTGAGCCTGAATATCAAACTAAAATATTAAAATCAGCTCTAAAGGTAGCCGTGTCTGCCTAAAAGCTTTGCTGCCGCATTTTGAATGGGTTGGGACAGCAGACAGGCTTTTAAGTTTTCTTGGAGTTGACAGAGTTGCAGTAATGAAAAGACATAAAGCAGGGAGACTTCAGGATGTTGACTAAAAACAAATTTAAAGACATTTCTTGGCAAAAGGAAAATGCAGAAGCTTTTTGACTTGTTTATCAGAGATTAGATATGGAGGCTTTGTTTTGCCTAATTCTGTTTTTTTTTTTTTTGTTATAAACCTCATTCTTTGGATTACGTTGAACAAGTGAAATGGAATTCAACCCATCTGATGACACATGGCCATGATAATAAGAAGCTATCAGGGGAACTTTGTGATCACAGACACACACAACTGTGTATATGTGTTACCTTGGAGACAAGACTCCAGCTCTGAGGGCAGATTTTTTCGGACTTTCCTAGTCTGTGTCATCTCCTGTGAACGATGATTTGGGGGGTTTTGGATTACAATTTCAAAATACTAATTTTTCATAGTTTTTTTGGGTGATAACAGACAGGCTGCAGTGTATGGAGATTTTATCTGTGGATATAGCAGATACCTGCAATCCATAGCAATGCTGCAAATTAGATGAGTATACCACTAGATATTATTACCACAAGAACTCCCTCTGTTAATAGGTGCAGTTGTGCTTGAAGCTCATTTCCTTTTCTTGCATCTGGTAGCCTGTAATTAAGGGGTTTCCACACCTCCATCCACCACCTCCAGGTTCATGTCAGGCCTGCAGCATGCTGCTGTGGAGGCGGTAGAGGTTTGGATGCACCCGTCCGACATGTAGCTATCAAAGTAAAAAGAATGTAACAAGCAATATTTTGGTACATAATTTCAGGCACATGCTGTGATGTCCATGTTTGAAACAAGGCTGTTTGACAGGAGTTCATGCTAATGGTTTGGGGTAAATTCGGCCAGTTGAGCAGAGACACTAAATGTCAGAGAGGACTTCATGTGAGTTACTGGCATCCTCTCGGAGGCAGTGCAAAATGGGTTCAAAACAGCGCAGCAGAGAAATGATAGATGGGGCTTGGTCAGTGAGCGAGACCTGGACCTTGATGCTCTCAACTTAAAAATAAATAAAATGAGGAAATTATTTATTACGTGCTGACAAGCCTGGCATTTTCAGACTCAGCAAGCACCAAATGTAGCTTAGGACTGACAACCAAGTTCTAAAATCTGTCTGAAACATCCTTCTAATTGAAAAGGACAAACTAATCAGTTTCTTAGTGGTTAGAAATCCATGTCAAAGATTGATCTTAGTCTTCATCTCTGAAAAGAGGGACTCAGTAGCTCTGTAATTGGCAGGACAGTCTGCAGAGAGGGGATTTCAGAGTGCTTGGGGTAAGACATGACACAGAAATCTTGGTGCTCATCCAAATTAGTTATTAGTGATGATTAACTTGCATGTGTGCGTGCGTGTGTGTGTGTGTGTGTGTGTGTGTGTGTGTGTGTGTGTGTGTGTGTGTGTGCTGTGTGTGTGTGTGTGTGTGTGTGTGTGTGTGTGTGTGTGTGTGTGTGTGTGTGTGTGTGTGTGTGTGTGTG
>JAPZEA010000005.1:28669591-28679707 GCA_029783685.1 Heniochus monoceros | reverse complement strand
GTGAAGAATAACACCACAGACAAATCCTGTTCCTTCTGCGTGGCTGCTTTTTGCTCTGCAGTTACAAACAGAAGAACATCAGTATGTGAAGCGCACAGCGATTAGCAGCGAACAGACAGTCCGTGTGATTCATCCTCACCTTGTTTTATGAGAATTACTCCACTGCCTCGTCAGCATACAGGTCAGGAGGAGGTAAAATGAGCATATCAGATTGATCAAAATCCATTTCCTGCGCCGCACTCGGCCTGTGGAAAAGCAGGTTTGAAAATAATTCAATCTTTCTTGCAGCATGTTCCCAATAAACGGACAGTACAGTATGCTGCTGTGCCAGCAGGGACAAAAGAGGGTGACCTCGTTTTCACCAGCAATGTGACACCATTGATAAACGTGAAAAGCACATTACAGGAAGTCACCGACTCATTCTACCACCAAGACAAGAGTCAGCTTAACTTCCTGGTTGGAGAATGAGTGGATTCTTCATCCGTCTCTCTGACACACACGAGTAAAACACTCGCTCTTTTCATGGCCAGCCACCCATTCCAGGCAAAAAGGAGTAAAGGTGTCTGACTACAGGTTGCTCAACATGTTTGGCATTTTTCTGTGTTTGTGTGTGTGCATGTGTTTTACTTACAGGTGAACTGATTCGTCATTCGTCACAAGCACAGGACCTGAGATGGAAACAAATTCCATTTATCAAACTCTTCAAACGCTGTGACATGGATTCAGACGAATGGATAAATTGATTTTTCACTGATTTAACTTACGCTATTAAGTTTTCATAATAAACTGATCATAAAATGATCATGTTGCACGCCATTCTACATGCATAATTTACATCACAGCATATAATAGCTATATATTGCACACACAATATTTCCATACAAGACTTCTATCTAGTTTTTATACATTTTAAGATCTGGCGTCACTTACTTGTCTCTGGTTCAGTGCTGCTGTAAAAAAAGAAGAAAAAGCAAAAATGAAAACCCTCTTTGTGCCTCAGTGTGTGTGTATATGTGTGTGTGTGTGTGTGTGTGTGTGTGTGTGTTGTGTGTGTGTGTTTGTGTGTGTGTATGTTGTGTCTGTGTGCGTGTGCATAGACCAGCGTAAAGCAGCATAGCAGTGTAGGCCAGCACAGAGCAGCGTAGACCAGCAAAGACCAACATAGACCAGCATAGAGCAGCGTAGACCAGCATAGACCAGCATAAACCAGCATAGAGCAGCGTAGACCAGCAAAGACCAACATAGACCAGCATAGAGCAGCGTAGACCAGCATAGAGCAGAGTAGACCAGCATAGAGCAGAGCAGACCAGCGTACAGCAGCGTAGACCAGCGTAGAGCAGCGTAGACCAGCATAGAGCAGCGTAGACCAGCGTAGAGCAGCGTAGACCAGCATAGAGCGGAGTAGACCAGCGTAGAGCAGCGTAGACCAGCATAGAGCGGAGTAGACCAGCGTAGAGCAGCGTAGACCAGTATAGACCAGCATAGACCAGTCGAGTGCAGATGGCGGAGGACTCAAACGGCGTCCAGCAGCTCGGGGTCGACTCGGCGTGTGAAACACGGCGGCGGAGGAGTCGTGGTTTCATCTTGAGCGCTGACGTAAGACTTTGATCAATAAAAGTGATCGGCTCCATCTATTGGCCCGATGTTTCCCATCAGGCTTTTCACCGCTGCGACGCCTCATTCTCATGTCAAACTGACCTTAAATCTGCCTCCAGGTGCGACCGCCTGTGGTCACCTGACTGAGGTCACCTGACACCTCAGCACTCACTGAAGGAAAAACAGGTTTGTTTTTGTCAGAACTTCTTTATGTTTTCAGTCATTTCAATATCAATAGTTTTATTTTATTTTCAATAATAATTTATTTCATCATTTATTTTATTCACGAAAGTGAATTGAATCTGTCTTTTTATTTATTGTTTCAATAAATTACGTTTCTATAATCAATGAAATTGATCCTATTTAACATTTTCTTATCAACTGAAGTTGAGTTCCTCACTCATCCATTTCTGAAATTACATCATTTTATTCTCTTTATTTTTTAGATGTTTCTATATTTAATTCAATTAATTCATTAATCTCATTGAAAAGTAAAATGTTTTTATTTAGATTCTGTTGATTTTATTTGATAAGATAAGATGTATTTTTTAAATGATTTGTTCTTTTTATTTTTTATAGAGTTTAATAGGAGCCGTCTGCGCATGCTCCTGCCTCTCATCCTCTGTGGAGAGAAACAGAGCAGAGCGCGTGCTGAGAGGCCTCACCTGCGCAGGTAATCTACCTGTGTGAGCCAATCAGGTGCTTTGGCGCTGCTGTTTGTTTGCAGTCAGTGCGGCACGAGGGCCGCGTGGGCGCTCTGAACCGGCACGAGCTTCTGATTCAAACCCCCAAAACCCTCCAACTGACCGGAGATAAAGACTGATCCGGATCAGAGGAGGTGCTGGTGTGCACGAGGAGGAGGAGGAGGAGGAGGAGGAGGACACTCCTCAATTATCCCTCCGCGTGAAGATAGGTGGCGCGTGGTGGCAGAGCGTCTCGCGCCTGTTTATGTTGCAGAAAAGAAAAAAAAGAAAAACGGTGACAGGCTCTGGCGGGGAGGCGTCACACGGATCAGTCCCGACCTGCCCGCCCGGACCGACGCTCCCCTCCTGGCCGCCGCTCTGCTCCAGCACCGGGACGCTCCGGGACGCACCGGGACGCTCCGGGACAACATCCAGATTTTTTCAGTGTTTTAGGGAGGGGTGCACGCGCTGCAGCAGCACTTTCTTATTTCCTGCCATTTCTTCCTCGCTGCTTCTCCTCCTTCAGCAGGAGGAAACACGGTGACTCTCCGGTAGGTCTCCTCTCCTCTCCTCTCCTCTCCTCTGCTTCTCTTACAGGAGCCAATCAAAGCGCAGCAGTTACCTGTGCTGCTCTACCTGCGCGGCCAGGTGAGGAGGGAGGTGCGCGCTCCCGCTCGCTGCTGCCGCTCCAGGTGTTGGATGGATGGACAGGGAGGTGGAGGGAGGTACGGGGAGAGAACGATGCTCAGCGCTGACTGGAGTTCTCAGTTCGTCCAGCGATGACGGCGGGAGGAGAGGAGCAGGCCGGGCGGGGAGCAGTAGCCCTGTCCCCGCGCCCTGCTGCTGCTGCTCCCCGCCCAGACATCCAGAGGCTGCGGAGGAACTCAGAAACAGAAATGTGACGGAGCTGAACCCGCTCCTCAGCGGTCAGAGTCTCCTGCAGGCTTCCGTCAGGCTGGACCGCGTCTCTGGGCCCACCAACAGGTTTGATCCGTGTCCGCGGAGGACAAACGAGATCAAAACCTGATCAAAACCTGATCAAAACCTGATCAGCATGTGTTGATTTTATTGACCTACGTACACAGATTACACAACTGCAGGCCTCATGTTCACCGCAGCTTATATAACCGCACATTTCCGTCACGCTCACGGATTCTGTTACGGACAGATTCTGATACACGTATCGATGAGTGATCAGTGATCGATGAGGCCTCTCAGCTGAACTTTGGGACAGAAAAACGGAGCCAGTGTCTGCGCAACAAAATCCACAAGTTTATCATTTAAGTCACAAAGTTATTCTGGAGAAGGTGTGTGTGTGTGTGTGTGTGTGTGTGTGTGTGTGTGTGTCTGTGTGTGTGTGTTTGTGTGTGTGTGTGTGTGTGTGTGTGTGTCTGTGTGTGTGTGTTTGTGTGTGTGTGTGTGTGTTATAATGCGTGTGAACGTGTTGTGAAGTGTGTACTTCTTTTTCTGTGTGTGTGTGTGTGTGTGTGTGTGTGTGTGTTAATGCGTGTGAATGTGTTGCGAAGTGTGTGCCTCTGTGTTATGATGTGTGTGTGTACGTGTTGTGAAGTGTGTACTTCTCTATGTGTGTCTGTGTGTGTGCGCGCGCGCGTGCCTCTCTCTCTCTCTCTCTCTCTCTCTCTGTGTGTGTGTGTGTGTGTGTGTGTGTCCGCCCTCCTCCTCCTCCTCCTCCTCCTCTGTCAGACCAGCGGAGTCGCTCCTCTCGGCAGAGATCGGGCGGACGGGGACGCGGGGCGGCGGTGCGGTGCGGTGCGCTCGGTGCACGCTCTCCCACAAAACAAACTAACTAAAAAGAAAACTGAGGAGACTTTTTGTTAGACGGGATTTTATTTGTCCTAAAGTTCCTAAAGTGCTCAGTAAAGTGGGGTCCGGGTGGAGGATCTGGGTCTGGGATTTACTTTGTGTGTGCTGCTTGTCAGGGAGCGGGGAGGAGCAGCGGAGCGGAGCCGGATCGAGGAGCCCATGCGGACTGGACTGACTTATCAATGAAGCAGGAGATCATGGCGGAGGGTCCCCGCTGCAAGAGGCGAAAACAGGCCAACCCCCGGAGGAAGAACGGTAAGAGAGCACACACACGAACACACCAGGTCACGCAACAACTCCCGCAAACTCTGCTGTAGTGAGGTGTCCCCGCCCGTCCGCCGCCCGGCCCGCGCCGGGAGGTCCCCGCCTGCTGTCCCGAGGACGCGATAAAAGACTTGGAAAAGTTATTTAACGGGACCTGTGGAGGTCTGGGGCCGGGCTGACAGTGCAGGGGCTTCTGGGGCCGGTGTTTGATGGAGCGGAGCGGGGACCCGCCGGGACCCGCCGGGACCGTTATATCCGAGGTGCGGCTCCGCGTGAGAACCTGTGGATCCGCGTCTCGGCCGGACTCTGGCTCAGTGAACCGAGTCCTGTTGTGTCTTTTCACACTTCAGGAACATTTTTGTCACTTTTTGTGTGAAGCTCGTGCGTTAAAGTGTCACCGAGCGCCGCGCGCGCCTCAACAACAGGAAACAGATGAGTTCTCCTAAAAATGACTCTGAATTAATGAGTTTAAAATGTGACGCACATTTACTCTCTTTTTATTTTGTACCGGGCCTCAAATCATTAACGTCTTTTCAGGGTTTAATTAGTATGGAATATTTTTCAGTCCTCAAACTCGTTTTATTATTCTTATTCTTATTCTTATTCTTATTCTTATTTCCTCACAAACAAAAGATGAAAATCATTTTTTATTTTACGGAGTCACAAACAGAAATCTGTCATTTATTTTTATTTAATTGTCGTTTTTAGATTTATTGTCCTTCGGAGAACTTCTCGGCTGCGGACGTTTTGCTGCTGTGAATCCCTTTAAAAAGCGGCCGCGCGGCGGCCTGTGTGGCCGCCTGCGGCCGCTCCCTCCGCCGCTGCTTTAACACTAAAACCAGCTTTATTCCTCTCATGTGAATTTATTGTGATCAGCTGTTTGGACACACAGCTGCAAACACACACACTCACGTTTTATTCTTCAGTGAAATGAGCGGCAGTAAAACTAAGTTTCAGGCCTCATTAACACGCCGCTGGTTTAAAGGCACAAACCTTCGTTTAAATGTAAAGAACAGAATTCAGAGATGACTGACATGAACTGGATGTTGAGTTTCAGGCTCGTCTTCCATCAGTAAATTCAGCAGAAAAACAGGCTGATACTTTTCTGATAAAAAAAAAAAAATAAAAGTATTTTTCCTGCAGTATGAAAATAAAGTTAAAAACGCTTCAGTTAAAATTCAGGTGATTTTAATGTTTTCAGCTCAGATCTTTTAGTTCCTCCGCGGTGAAGTTTGGTGTTTGTTCCCGTCGTCGCTTCTTGTCATCGTGGTTTTTCTTCTTCTGGGGATTCAGCCGTGTCTCCTCCTATCGGGGGTCCAGGGGGGGTTGTTGGTGGGGTGAGGCGGGTGGAGGGGGGCAGATTAAGGCCTGCTGTAACAGGATCCATCTCTGGGTGTCTGTCCGTCACATCCAGCTGTGCGGTTGCAGCTGTTTTATCAGCAGCTTTGCCTTTTTTAATTATCCGTTTTCTGGGTGAAGTTTGGTACTGGTGTTTGGATCTTATTGTTCTCTGTCTTTACACCTTCAGAGCCTCAAAAGTTTATTTTAAATCATTTTCAAAGACTCTAGATCTGCTGCTTCAGTTTGTGGGATTTGCGTCTGAAATGACGCTGAGTGTTTCACTGTGATGGATTTGTGTTGGTCTGGTTGCTCTAATCATGGACGGTGTTGTGTTACGCAGATTCTTACACCCTCTGACAGCAGTCTGTGATTGTGTGTATAAATAAAATAAAATAAAAAATACTTTTGTCACATTTAAAGGAAGGTGAAAGGAAGGAGGTGCTGCAGAAAGTCTTAACCCTTTTAAAATCACTGCAGCAGAAGCTGTTTATTCTGTGACTGACAGAAGAGAAAAATAGACAAGAAAAGGTTTAGTGCAGAATCTGGTTCACTGGGACCGTTTGAGACCAGGACCCGGAGCGCGGGGCCTGTTGTGTTGATGTCGTGGAGCTGCCGGTGGCATCCAGCAGCAGCAGCAGCAGCAGCAGCAGCAGCAGCAGCCTCCCTGCAGCGGTGTCAGGCTGCCTGCTGCACCATTCATGCCACATGTCTCACAGCAGTGTCATTGTCCACTCAGAGGACGACGCTGCCCTGCTGTTTACTGTCTCCACGTTTACAAGACGCTCACACAGAATCATCACATGTTCACGTCAGCGGCCGAAACCTGTGACAGCTTCTCCATGTCGGTCTGCTGAGCGTGTGAGGAGACAGAAATCAGGACGTTTTAATGGTTTTATGAGTCTGAAACTTTATTCTGTATCTGATGTGGAGAATAATCAGCGAGGAGGCCGTAAACATGCAGTCTGACAGAACTCAGCGTGTCTCTGAGCAGTTTCATTCATCACAATCAGCAGAACAGAGAAGTGAATTAACATCAGTTCGCTGGGTCTTCATACAGGTGTTGTGTTTTTTGCTTTTTTGATTTTTATGCTCTTGCCTTCATCAGACGACAGGAAATGAGCGAGCGATAACGGTCTAATGGCCGCTCTCACGCTGAGGCCTGCTGGGCTACATCAAGACACCTGGAGACTTCCATTAATGGGATCTTTGTCTTCCTGTGGTCGAGCAGAGAGAAGGTTTGGGGACGCAGGAAACAGCGAGGACACATGTCTCAGCTGATGGACAGTCTCATCGGGTGATGCGGTGATGTTTCTGTCTCAGAGGTCTCGTGGAAACTTGTGTTTGTCTCTTCTGAGGACGTTGCATCGATCCGTCGGTGGCTCTCGAGCACCTGTTGGTGAGAGGCTGCTTCACGTCCCCGTAACGCACAAATCCAAACTCAGAGCGTCTTTGGATGCCGACGCCGTGCCGTCGCTCTCGTTCTCGCTGACCTGAATGTCTTTCATATCTGCTGCACAGTGTTTCCCCCCACCCCCCTCAGTAAACACCTCCCCGAGGGCAGAACAAAGAAAAGCTGCTCCTCTCGCATCGTTCTTAATCACAATTCAGACCCTCAGCGCCGCCGGGCCGCTCGGCTCGGCATCGTCCCACATGAAAAGAGCTCAGGAAAAAGATGGAGGAGAGAAAAGGAGGGAGGTGAAGTGGAAGGAAAAAGAGTGAGGTTAAAGAAAGGAGGATGGAAGGTGGAGGGAAGGTGTTTGTGCCCTATATAGACCCCCCCACCACCCCCCGCTCATGGGCGGGTAGAGTTACTGACGGACGGATGCCATTTGTGAACAAATCACAGCTGAATTTCAGGACAGAAGGGCAGGAGACATTAAGACAGAGAGACAGACAGAGAGACGTCCAGCTGGCAGCATCCACTCTGCATGAAGCATCTTCAGGAAATATTTTCAGAAAGCTGAAACGAGGAATAAACCCTGATGTGAGTTTTGAGTCAGTTTCCTGTCAGACGAACGTTTAGAGAATAAAGAGATGAACGAAGAGTTTCAGGAAATATTCGCCTCAGCTTTTCCTTCAAACTGGTTTGAAATTAGAAATAAAGTCTTAATTTTCTGAAGCTGTTCATGGTTCTTTAGACAGTTTTCTTTCCTTCACACTTTCAGTCCCTTCAGTTTCAAGTAAACAACAGCTGGAAGCAGCTTTATTTTCCCTCAATCGTTCTCTTAATATTGTTGAAAAAAAGAGAGAAATTAGTAATAAAAGCTTGAAGTGTATCTGAGTGTGAGTTTAGTTAAAGGTAGTTTTCTCCCTCAGAAACACTTCAGGTTCCTTCAGTATGCACTCGAGAAATGAATCAAGCATCTTAAGGAACTATTTCCGTCCTTAACGTCCCTTAAAATGTCTTTAGAAATGACAACAAGTGTATTTTAAAGTGACAAAGTCAGTTTTCAGAGAAAAACACTTCAGGCTCCTTCAGTTTTTCCTCTTTAGAAATAAAATGAGGAAGCAGAAAGAAAGCCTGGATCGTACGTCAGTTTCTGTCCTCATTAAAGTTCCTTCAGTCTGTTCTGACAATCTGAAGGAAATATTTCCCTGAAAACGAGTGTTTGACATGTTGACGTTCAGTTTTTTATTTGAAAATTAAATTGTTGCTTCAGGTTCCTTCAGTCTCGATGAAAAAGGTCGAAGATGCATTGAATGAAAATAGTTGTTTCCTAATAATTTCATTTAGAAGTAAATGAGAACTAACGTCTTATTTGCGGCTTTGAATGGTTCCTTCAGTGTTCGCTGCAGCGTCGGAAGGAAACGTGTTCGTCACTCACTTCTTTACAAAATAAAAGCCGTCATTAGAAATAAACTGTCCAGTCATTGTTTAGTGTCCGCGGGCGTGAAACTCGTCTTTAGAGAGTTGGTAAAGTGTTTTCATTCTAAACACCGGTGTTGTTCGACGTCCTTCCAGTAGGGGGCCCCGCTGGCCCCCGGAGGCCTGGGGCCCCTTGCCGCCGCCGCCGCCGTACCATCCCTTGGCCGGTCGGGCGGCTTTGTGTCGGAGCTCAGCTGCTTCTTAACAGGTCGGGAATCAAGTTTAAAATGCACCATGTGATATGAATTCCTAATTTTTCTCCTCCCCCCCGTCCCAGAGCCGTTTTATTGTGAAGAAAAGCAGATTATCTTTATTCACCTTCACCCCCTCCTCACCCGTCCTCACCTCCCCTCCAGGATTTAGGCTGATTTACTTCACCAAACACCTCTGGTTGGACAGCGGAGGAGGAGCCGGGGCCCCGGGAAGAAGGGGCCCTTTGTTCAGGGAGGTGCAGCAGATAAAGCTGCAGCAGGCAGACACATTATATTAACAACAGGAAGTGTGGTTAATACACCCCCACCACCCCGCCAAAATAAAAGAACGCCACCGTCTGTGGTCCCGAGCCATCACATCACAGTGACGTCACAGTCACGTGACCTGTGTGATGTCATCCATGAGGCGAGCGGGCTCGTCAGTGTTTTGACTCATTTGTTGGTTTTTAAAATATTTTTCTTGATTTTAGTTGTTTCCAAATTTTTCATCTTCTCCACTCGAGTCGTTCAGAAACTTTATTTTCTCGACATGTGCTGACAGATTCCAGCTGTTTGAGATCGTCTCTCGAATAATTCCTGCAGAGGAACGATTGATCGATCTACTCGATCCGATCGATCCGCTCCATCGAACGATCTCAGCTTTCAACTTTTCATTTTCTTGGTTGTTGTGGCATCGAGCATCATTTCATTCCATCAGGATTCTCTTTCCTGATTCTAACACATAAAGAAGTAATGGTATTATACAGTATTATTATAAAGTAGTAGTATTATAAAGGGTTATTAGAAAGTAGTAGTATTATAAACTAGCATTATAAAGTACTAGTATTATAAAGGTTTATTATAAAGTAGTAGTATTATAAAGTAATAGTATGATAAAGGGTTATTATAAAGTAGTTGTATTATAAAGGGTTATTATAAAGTAGTAGTATTATAAAGTATTATTATAAAGTAGTAGTATTATAAAGTATTATTATAAAGTAGTAGTATTATAAATGGTTATTATAAAGTAGTAGTATTATAAAGTATTATAAAGTAGTAGTATTATAAAGTAATAGTATGATAAAGGGTTATTATAAAGTAGTAGTATTATAAAGGGTTATGATAAAGTATTAGTATTATAAAGTATTATTATAAAGTAGTAGTATTATAAAGGGTTACTATAAAGTAGTAGTATTATAAAGTATTATTATAAAGTAGTAGTATTATAAAGCATTATTATAAAGTAGTAATATTTTAAAGTATTATAAAGCAGTAGTATTATAAAGTATTGTTATAAAGTAGTAGTATTATAAAGTATTATTATGAAGTAGTAGTATTATAAAGTATTATA
>JAPZEA010000005.1:27895129-27905213 GCA_029783685.1 Heniochus monoceros | reverse complement strand
CAGCAGGGTGTGTGTGTGTGTGTGTGTGTGTGTGTGTCACTGAGTGTTTCTGACTCGAGCCAAAGACTTGACAGTGTGAACGCCACGTTAGACCTAACACCTCAGATCATCAACCCAGAGGAAAAGACCTGCACGCTGCCTGGAACCAGCACTCTGGTGTCCTGGTGAGTTCTCTGCTTCCTCCACGCTGCTGTCATCGTTACCAGGACTGGGCACGCTGTAAAAAGTGGAAAAACAAGACAAAACTCAATCTGAGAAGTAAAATAAAAGCATAAAAACTGATAAACAATGAAATTATCAACGTAAAGAGAGGGAGGCCGTCACATTCTGAGCAGGAACGACCGCATGCTGCTGAACACTGTACACTCATCCTAACCCTGCCACAGGAAGCCTGCTGTCACATTTTGATTGGATAGTGGTCGTTCACATTTCCTGAAGTTGAAAGTATTTTACTGTCAGCGGTTCCTGCAGTGTTTAATCATGATGCCTCATCTGAAGTAGAGGCCAAAATAAAAGCATTTTCACTGAACATTAAGCCCTCAGGATTAAGAGGTTCTGTGTCGTACAGTACATGCAGACAGACAGTTAGCTTAGCATAAAGACTGGAAACAGGCCCAGACAACTAGCCTGGTTCTGTCCAAACGTCAAACATATCACCTGCCAGCGCCTCCTCCAGGAAGTCAGTGAGCCCGGCCAGGAAATAGTCCAGCACGTAGCACGACGTAGCACTGTAGCCTTTACAGTTTCACACAGATTGAACAAAGATGAAACATGTTGTTGTTTCTCCCTGTTTCCAGTCTTCATGCTAAGCTAAGCTAACTGTAACAGTGCTGTTGTCTGATTCCAGTATTTAAAGCTGACTTCTCTCTCTGTCATGGTTAAACGCTGCAGTTTTAAGGTGAAGTACTGTCTGAAGGCCAGCGGCCGCGGAGCTCCAGCGACGCTCAGTGAGTAAAACACCGCCGACTCTCGTTTAATGAGGATTAACACACCTCCAGTTCAGAGCCATCATGTCTGCATGAATCATTGTCGGGTTGCGTTTCTGCAGCTTTAAGACCACTTCCTGATCTCCTCTCTGATTGGTCTGCCTCCAGGTTTCCGTGTGGACCTCATGTTGGACCGTCTGAAGCAGAAGGAGGCGACTAAACGCGTCCTCTTCCTGCACGGCCGCACCTTTCAGTACTCCAAGAACATGATGGTGTCCAACGGCAAAAGCCCGGCCTGCGAGGAGCAGCACGTCTTCCTGAGGGTGAGGACGTGACGCCTTTTACAGTCAAAGACGAAGAGAAACATGAAACTGAATCATACTGACTGCACTGGTGCCTGTGAAAGGTCTGTTTTTAATGTGAAAACATTACAGAATGAAACTTTAATGGACGGATGGCTCTGCGCTACATTAGCTGCTACTAGCATAACGCACCACAGTCTCCCACACAACTGTAGAGTTGCATTGTTGGCAATGTAGGCACCAGGATTTGACAAGAAAGGAGAATAAAGAAGACGAACTCTCTGGTTCTGCTGCATCGATTCTGATGTTTTTTTGTTCCTGTCCCTCGTGAGTCTGACAGAGTTTGATAATAAATCAGTGGACGACTGAAGGACAAACACAGTGTGGCTGAGAGGGAAACGTCTCAGAGGGAGACAGATATAAACACTGATGAGTCCAGACACCATGTGGTCTGGAGCCAAACCTGATCCTGCACTTCCTGCACAGACTTTCAGAATAAGAGCTGAAGTATTTGAAAATGTCTTTCCCTCCCAGGACGACCGTGAGTTTCGGGATAAGATCACTCCCATCTCTGTGGCGATGGAGTACAGTCTGGACTACCAGCTGGCTGCAGACCAGACCGGACTGCTGCCCATCGTCGACGTGTCGGCCCCGTCCAACGTCACCAGACAGGTGTGCGTGTGTGTGTGTGTGTGTGTGTGTGTCATTCTTTGCTCTTTCTTTTGTTGTGTTTTGTTTTTCTCACTTTCTTCTTCTTCCTCCTCCTTGTTCTTCTTCTCTTGTCTGTGTTTCTTCCCTCTTCCCTCCGTCAGGCTCACATCCTGTTGGACTGTGGAGACGACAACATCTGTAAACCCGACCTGAGGTTGTCAGTGAAGAGGTGGGAAACGTTACTGCCGTCTGTATCTCAATAATAATGATAATAATTAACTTTATTTATAAGCACTTTTCAAAACAAAGTGACAAAGTGCTTTTCATGGTTGAACCAGAATTCAAAGATTTGAGGCGAATACAATCAGGAAATTAACACAAAAATAAAATGGAGTAACATTTCCAGCAGTAACACAGAACATATGTAGCATGACTCAGTTATACGTTACCTCTTGAGTTTCAGTTTTCCTCACGTTAAAAAGGGAAATGATGCTGAAATGACACGCTGACTGTAGTTTGTGTCGTCCCTCAGCGACCGTCAGCAGATCTACATCGGCGACGATAACGCTCTGACTCTGGAGATCAGCGCTGAGAATCAGGGAGAAGGAGCCTACGAGGCCGAGCTCCACGTCTACCCTCCACAGCAGGCCGACTTCACCGGGGTCGTCCGCAGTCAGGTGACCGAGGCCGACGCCCGCAGCTGCGACGCCACGCCTTTAAATACTGAGGCAACGGCGTGTCGTCAATATTAGCTTCTGTATTTACTTTGAAAATTCAATAACAAGATGGAGAGCAATGAGATACATCATGAAGCCACATACAGAAGACATCTGGAGATATTAAACAACTCATACACACAGAGAAGTCCTCACCGACGCCCAGAAATAAACGTTAGAGATAAAAACACAGAAGCTGCAGCTGATGTTTCAGAAGCGCATTAAAAACCTGCAGGTTTGTGCAGGAAGTTCTTCAGCAGAGTTCAGAGGGATGATCGTCTGTTTGTGTGGTTGTGTTTCAGACTCTCAGCAGGTTGTCCTGCGCCTACAAGAAAGAGAACCAGACCAAGATGGTGGTGTGTGACCTGGGAAACCCCATGAAGGGAGGAACTAAGGTCAGTGATCACGGCTGGACTGTAGACCTGACGCGGCTGTGGGCTGCTGGTGGATCAGCTCTACTCAGACTGAACAGATGATGTCGAGTCAAGAAATTAGGGAAATGGATAAAACAAAGCTTTGACAGGAGAAAATGATATTACAAAGACAAAGAGCAGATATGAACAGTAAAAAACAGGAAGCACATTTTACAGATTAGCTTCTTAAAGTTAAGCTTAAAACAACAAATTTAAAAAGACATTAAATGAACAATGAACGTTGATGGTTTATAGAAGGTATTTATACAAAAAGGCAAAATGTGCAGGAAATATTGGGTTCTACATAGAACATTCATTTGTTCCGAGAAACACACTTTGTTTGTTGCATCATGAGAGTGTGAGAGATACGTCATGTGTTGAAAGTTACACACATAAACGTACAAAAAGTACCGTTACTGCATCTGTCAGCTGTAAGAAATGAGAGCAGACAGGACAAATTCCCAGCCTGCTTCTTCATGGTTTACCTGTTCAGGACGTCCAGCTGCAGCAGCGTCCATGTTCAGACCTGAATCTGCTGCAGTTAATGGAGGATGTACCACCTGTACGACACGTGTCAGTCAGAGGAAACGAGCCTCAGAGCAGCTCAGACAGCTGCTTTCTGATGTTCATCACGTGTTCATCTGTCTCTGTGTGTCACCCAGTGTGGACAGCAGTGTCTAACAAACGTCTCCTGTCCCCTGGCTCTGCTCGGCATTAACATGATGCTCTTTTCTGTCTCTTCCTCCTTCCTGATTGGTCCTTCGCCGCCTCCTCCTGTGCTGTGATTGGCCAGGTGCTGGCAGAGTTGCGGTTCAGTGTGCACCAGCTGTCGGAGGAGGACACCTCAGTCAAGTTTGACCTGCAGATCGTCAGGTACAGTCGTCATAAATCACAGGAATCCTTCCTCTCACAGTCTGAACACACTGACATGAAACTGATTTTTAGGTTCAGTGTGTCTGATCACATCATGAATAAACGTCTAGAAATCTGCTCAGAACTCACAGAACAAAGACCTTCCTGGTACCTGCAGAACCTGCCTGAGAACCTCATGGTTTCAGTTTTCTTCAGTGTCACAGTGATCCAGTGAGACGATGAAATGTGATCCAGAAGTCCAGTTTGAGAAACAGATCCATGAGTCTGAAGGTTTATCAACACCAGAACAGACCACAGAGGGATCTTACAGTTCAGGAAGTGATCACGCTCGCTGGGTCAACGACAGAAATACACCATCGTTACACGTATTCATGTTTTTGATTGGCCCACGCAGCCTCCTGACAGATGATGTCAGAGTACCTGCTCTGCCTGCTGTGTCAGCGCTCTCATTGAAGTGAATGAGGAGGCGACTGTACAGATGTTATTAGTGGGTTAGCTCACACGGGGTTAGCTCACGGCGGGTTGGCTCGCGGCGGGTTGGCTCGCGGCGGGTTGGCTCGCGGCGGGTTGGCTCGCGGTGGGTTAGCTTGCAGCGCTCACACTTTGTAGCGTCTGGTTTTTTTTTTTGCTCTCTCTCCTGTTTCCTGTTTTATGAATCTGAAGCAGATTCATAAAACTGTGCCACAATTTTTGGCTCAACTTTTAACTTTTTGTCTTCACATCAGTTTGCGGCACCTCGAGTGAACTCATGTCTGATCACGTCTTTCTGTCTTTGACTTTGGATGTTGCCTCTAAAAGTCTGAACTCGCGATGTGGAAAAGTTGAGAAAGTTTGTGCTTCAGGCAGTTTTCCTGTGAGTCACGCCTGCTTTGATTGAACAGATGTGTGTGGAGGCCTGGATCTGCGATTGAATTCAGTGTTTATTGTGTTTTGAAGTTGTTAACTTCATTAGTTGTTTTAGCGTTTGCGTCGACCTGCTCAGAGATGGCAGGAAGCCAGCAGTGGGCTCGGGTCCATCTCTTCTTTCTCTGTCAGATGAATGTTTGTGTTTGTTTCCTGAAAAACAGTAAACTTCATGAAACATGTAAACGCTCTTCTTCAGTCAGCTGTTCAGTATGATGCAGCTTTAAGCACGTCGCTCAGAGATGAACTTCACAGCTCGCTGGTTTAGTGGCAACAGGAGGAGATAGCTGTCCAATCAGAGCCGAGCATGTAAGTGATTGGCTGAAGGGAAGAGGCGCAGTCGACACATCAGCATTCAGTAAAGCAGAGTAGCTTTTCTCCTGACGCTCATTTAAATGACAAAAAGCCTGAAACTCGACCACAGACGACAACAGACAGTTTTCACTGAGTGAATGAGAGTCTGTGTTTCTGTGAGAGAGAGGGAGGGGAGAGAGGGAGAGAGGGAGAGGAGGGAGAGAGAGAGGGAGGGGAGAGAGGGAGAGGAGGGAGAGAGGGAGAGAGAGAGGGAGGGGAGAGAGGGAGGAGGGAGAGAGAGAGGGAGGGGAGAGAGGGAGAGGAGGGAGAGAGGGAGAGAGAGAGAGAGAAAGAGGAGGGAGAGAGAGAAAGAGGAGGGAGGAGGGAGAGAGGGAGAGAGAGAAAGAGGAGGGAGAGAGGAGGGAGAGAGAGAAAGAGGAGGGAGAGAGAGAGAGAGGAGAGAGAGAAAGAGGAGAGAGAGGGAGAGGTATGCTAATGACAGGGTTGAGTTGCCGTGGTTACAGTCTGACAGCTCAGCTTCCTCTCTGTAAAAAGTGTTTCAGCTGCTGATGGTTTGATGGTTTGATGGTTTGATGGTTTTTAGAGGAGGTGAAGTTTGACCTGCAGCAGCATTCTGACTGTATCTGAGTCTTTTGTCCATGAAACGGTTAAACGTGCAGATCACAGAGGTGAAGGTGACGTCTTCTAATGCTGATCAGCTAACAGTCCACAAGCCGAAGAGATCCACACAGAAAAGCAGCAGATTAGAGACGAGAACACTGGATCTTTGTTTGTTTTGACATCTTGTGTTTTGTGTGAAATATTTACACAACAGGCATCATCATCATCATCATCATCATCATCATCATCATCATCATCATTTAGTGTCGCGTTCGTCGCACCCAAACAACTAACACTTTTCAAATTGTTCATGTGACTTAAAGTTCTGTCGTCTTTAATTAGATTAAATTCATTAGATTTGACAATAGATGATTTTATGTCTGTGGAAATATTTCTGCATATTTTTGAACAGTAGCGAGAACATGGCTCTGTGTGTGTATAGAGCCATAAAGAAGCTTATATTTTATATTAATACGTCGATCTTGTCTGTCCACGTCAGGTCTTTGTGTCCTCTCACAGTCTCTGAGCTGTCGTCTTCTGCTGCATGAAGCTGACAGTACTGCAGTACTTTTACTGTTGATACTTTAAATACATGAAGCTGAGTATACTGCTGTACTTTTACTCACGTAGGATGTTGAATGCAGGACTTTTACTCGTAATGAAGTACAGTTATGTATTGGTACTTTTACTTTAGTGAAGGAGCTGAATACTTTGAATACCGCTGTCTAACAGGAAGTGATGAATGACCTCAGTAACTTCTCTGTTGGTCAGGTGACAGACAGCAGCACCACCCGGTGGCTGCTTCCAGCATCGCAGCCTCAGAACATGTTTAAACTTTCTGTTTCTGTTTTTATTTGATTGTCTTTGTCGTTTTATGGAGTGAGATGATGAATGATGTTTGTGTGTTTGTGTTTTCTGTCTGTGTTTCAGCTCGAACCAGTTCAACAACACCAGTCCTCGAGTGTCCAGCATCACCAAGCTGGCTGTCCTCGCTAAAGTGTCCATCAGAGGGTAACACACACACACACACACACACACACAGACACACACACACACAAACACACACAGACACACACACACACACACACACACACACACACACACACACACAGACACAGACACACACACACACACACACACACACACAGAGACACAGACACACACACAGACTTTGTGTCTCTGGTATCAGTCGATGGACGTTGTGGCTCCAGTCTAAATGTGGACGTCTGATTGGCTGCAGGTCAAACTGTTGGATATGATACAAAACGTTTTCTCGGACAGAAACACGTCCGAGCTGATTAACGTGTTTTTTTTATTGATTTTTTTTTGACTGTTACAAACTGCAGGAAAAGATAAGACATGCATACGAGTTCGTATCACAGAGACGTTCATGAGACATTCGAATACACCTCAGTACGTATATCAGTCAGTGAACGCATCACCAGTGAAACACAGGTGAGAGGTGGAGTCAGCAGTAAAATGAGAAGGAAACTTTCACTCTCACACTCATCAGAGCTTCTTTACCATCATTAACATCTAAATATGCACTTTGTTCATTTCTTCCAAACTGGTTCTTTAATCTGCTGAGTGCTGACTCATGATGTTTTTATACAGCCTCTACTATCGAGCTTCAGCCCGGTCAACTCTGCTATAATCTCCAGATTTCTTTATTGACATGTTGTACATGTTAGTTCATGTGTTCATCAGCAAAAAACAGCAAAAAGACGTTTTCTCGCTGCTGATCGACTCCAGAGGAACACACTCATCATCCGTCTCTTCCTTTGTTATTTTCAACCCGTCGACCCTTCAATCAGCCCGGGGGCCGGAGGTTGGGCCCCTGTTGGCAGCACAGCGATGAGGTTTGAGGGTCAAAGACCTGCAGTAAAAGAATCAGGGTGAACAGGATGCTGTTCAGAGCAGATCAGAGGAGACTGAAGGAGGATTTTACCTTTAAACACTTTCTCTGTTTAGTTATAGAAAATCTTCTTTCACTCTGAAGTCCAGCGAGTGCTCTGTGAACAGGTCAGACTTCTGGTGATGTTCTCAATCTGTACTCAACAGAAACACATCATGGCAGTAAATACATGAGTCGTTAATGACGACTGGAAGTTTTCTACCCGTTCCACAGTGTGTTTGAAGTGTACTTTTACCACTTGTTGGCTTTGAATGCTGTTCTAATTTGTCGGATTATGATGATGGTGAGTAGTTCTGTGTTGGTGTTTCTATGGGCGTCATGACTGTAGATTCATCTCAGAGCCACTCAGCCTCAGAGCTTCTGGTCGTCTCGTAACGCCGCGCCTGCAGACGTTTTCTCCTGATGGTTCTTTTGGCAGCGAGTCGCTCGTCCTCAGCGAACACGTCGTCGTCTGTCAGTCAGTCGTGTGATGAGAGAAGTGAAACTGCGTCTGTAGACGAGCATCAGCTTCCTGCAGTTAATGTTTCAGACTGAGCGGAGACAGGAGGTCGTTACGATGGAGAAGCTGATCAGAGACAGACTGACATGTTGCTCCAGTAAAGACGCCGAGGGACGAAACCAGAAATAATGGTCTCCTGACACGAGACGAATAAATGTGATCAATAACTGTGATTGTCTCGGAGAATAAAACCGACGATCGCTTCCTGTTCGTGTTGTTTGGCCGCTTCCTGTTTGTGAACGCTGCGTTAACACTGAGGTCGTTTATTGCTGCTTCTCGTCTGATGGTGTCTCTGTCCCCTCAGATTGTCTGAACGTAACCACAGACACGGAGGACGTCCAGGGTCCAACAACAGCAGCTCTTAGAGACAGGTTGTCTCAAATAAAGGCCTCTGAGCGGGACAGTGAAGCACAGGGACGAAGCTTTTACTGTGACCCTGATAACGAGACTGAACGCCCACTTCAGTCCACTTCAGGGTGACAGCTGTCCTCTCTTTGGTCGCTTAGCTGTAACCAATCAGCATGGACTCACGCGTCCGTTCAGTGGACACATGCTGGTGGATGTTAGCAGCAGTGAACTTAGTGTTTTGGACTTCAGAGTCAAATTTGAACAACCTGCTCAGCTGCAAACAGCTCATCCACACTGGACGACATGTCTGTCTCTGGCCCAAGAGGACGATGTCCTCCCTCTCAGCTCGTCCTGCCTGTGATGACTGAATGTCTCTAACACACCATCTGAAAGCTCAACATCCTGTAATCACAGTGTGAAGCTGCACTCTGAGGCTACAACATTTCTTCATCAACGTCGTCTTCGTCATCCTCGGCTCAACGCTGACATCACCGTGTGACTGGATCTCATCATTAAAGCAGCTAAACAAGATTCCACTGGGGTCATGTTTGACTTGCAGAATAAAGTCAGACTCCAGCAGTGCTGAAGTATTCAGAATATCTGCATAAAGTAAAAGTACCTCGGAGTAAAGTGACTCCGCTGCAGTTAAAATCTGCATTCACGTCTTCTTAAAGCAGAAGTGATGAAGAGTTTCCTGCAGATGAAGACTTTTTGAGGTTCCTCCATGTTGTCCTGAGTCCTCTGCTGTACTGTCCCCCCTCCTGAAGACACCCGGCTCTGCACCTTCATCAGGTAACAAGCTGCTGAGGGTCTGCAAAGTGTTTGTTCCACAGAGTGTTTAGATTTTTTATTTCAGGCAAGAAAACAGACTTTTCTTTGACTGCAGTTGTTACGTACGTTAAAAACCGTATCAAGTCTTTGCTGCTGGTGCGTTTCCAGCCGTCAGGGAAATGTTCATGTTTAAATGATTTCTCGTCCGCTGAGCAAACTGCTGGTGATTTGATGTGATGTTGAAGTTGAGTCGTTGTGGTCGGTCTCTCGTCTTCAGCTGTGGGTCGTCTGCTGGTCTCTGGGTTGCTGGTTCGATCCCCGGCTCCTCCCGTCCACACGGCGAGGCGTTCGTGTGCGAGATTTGCTGTAAGGACTTCATGTTGATGGAGTTCGTGCTGTCTGCACCTCGCTGTCGCAGTTTGGTCAGGTTTAAAATTGGCTGGTGTCCAGCGGGACGTGAGCTCTGGTCTGTGTTCACCTGTCTGTCCACCTGACCTCCCCGTGTGGGCGTCATGTGATGTGTTGAGATTTCAGGTGTTTCGGCAGGTTTTCGGCGTGCAAACCTCTGAGCTGCTGAGTTATCTTTGTGTAATTTGTCCCTGTGAGCTGATTGGATGAAGCTGTGAGTGTGACAGCTCATTAAAACCCTCCGTATGTCTCCTCTCAGGTAGATAAATGGAAAGCTTTTCTTCCTTTGAACCCCGACGGGTCTGTTAATTTGTGTGAAGACTGACAGAGAGGAAGATGAAGAGGAAGAGGATGACGACGAAGCAGCAGCAGAAGAAGAAGAAGAAGAAGAAGAAGAAGAAGAAGAAGAAGAAGAAGAAGAAGAAGAAGAAGAAGAAGAAGAAG
>JAPZEA010000005.1:27259307-27276759 GCA_029783685.1 Heniochus monoceros | reverse complement strand
TGTGGTGAACAAAGGAACATGTGCAGAACTGTGGATCCACTGAGCCTGAAAACACGCCTGCAGACGGATCCGTCCGGTTTGTTCCTTACTCAGAACACCATGTGTCCTCATGAGCCAATGAAAACATGATGCAAACTGTCCACAACAAAAGATCAGTTCATGTTTCTAAGCTAACGTGTGCGTTACATCTGTAAATATTAAGCTAAGACAGTTCTACAGGATCATACATACGATCAGAGATAGATTGATAAGGTCTAACTACCTGTCTCCATTATCTACTATCATATATTTGAGGTTTTTAACACTATGAAGACAGTAAGTGGGGAAGTTTGGCATTCCTGCTGTTCTGGGCCAAGCAAACGCTGCTTTTTGCCCGTTTTTACCAGGAAACTGAAGGCTACAGATATTTATTTGGACAAATGTTTCTCCCTGAAATGAAGAATTAAAAACATCCTACACTTTAAAAAATGTCTTAATGTGCTTAAAACTCAAGCCAGCGTTCACGTGTGGATAAAACTAACTTCCAAAACTGGTGTAAATTCCACTTCCATCATTCATGTGTACACACACACACAAAGCCTCCAAAGCTTTATACAATCAGTGAGAAACGACTCTGCCTTCATGAATCCTTTCACTCTTTGGATGTGATGATACTGTACATGTCAGGGCTGATGTGTCTGGAACAAATACCCACCGCAGCTGAACACTGAGCACCCTGTGTCCTCACAAACACATCATCATTCCTTTATCAGAGAATTTCAATGTAGATATAAGCTAATAATTACATACAATAAAAAGGTCTGGGGTACAGATGCATATCTTCAGATATACGTTAACTAGGCTGTGTGTTCTCCACCGATTCGTGGAGGATGTGAAGGAATCGGCAGATAAGAGCAGACGTTAAAACTGATCCCCTGTGTGACTGTGTTTGGCACAATGGAGCCAAAGGTTTCAAACATTTGAGCTGATCTGAAGAACGATAGACGCTTCGCCGCTAATCCCTTTCCAGGTAAGTAGAGATAAACCGCACCGAAGAAAAAACACAACAAACTCTGCTCTCGCCGTTCCCCTCAACTCAGGTTAGACTGCCCAGAGCCAATCGAAAACACTGTTTAGTCCAGCGGAAAGCACCAGGCAGCCAATCAGGAGCTCGGGACTCGTCTGACGTGCCTGACCGGCTGATCCGGGGTCAGCCAGTCCCGGTCTACGCTGCATGCAAATGTTCAGATAACCTGCCTCTGGCTTCAGGTCGGTGCAAAGTCACTCTGAGCAGAAGCCTGACGGAGCCGAGAGGTCCCTCAGTCCTGATGAGTCTTTTCCTGAATGAATTTATATTCATACTGAAAAACAGAACACAAGAGCAGGAAACCTTTAGACACATCTGCTGAGTCCACCTTCAAGACCAGTGTGTTCATAACTGTGGAGGACACTTAAGAAAACATTCTAAAAGCTTTTAATTTAACACTCATTCAACAGAGATCTGGTTCATTTCCTGACACGACTCCAGTTCCTTACCAAGGCTAGCTGCCGCCCGATGTTTCCCATCGTTATCACCCCCGCAAAGAAGATGCACGGTAACCACGAGCGGATATACAGGAAATCTGGAGACGTATACCTGCAGAGAAGAGCAAAGTCACCGAACTGAAAGCCCCTTTAGTCACTGAAGTTTCCCAAACTGTATTAAAACTGTATCAAACAGCAAAAACTGTGTTTTATTCAGGAATTAGCCTGGCCCATCACTGCTGGTGGAGGATGTGGCTACAGACAGTAACAGGTAACACTGCTGCAGGTGAAGACTGTAGCTACAGCGATCAATACAAAAAAATACTAAATGACTGCGTACAGCGTTTCCTGTTGTAGTTCAGTTTGTGTTATCAAATTCTTTCTCAAAGCCTGCGTGTCCTCCTCCTCCTCCTCTTCCTCCCTGCTCGTCGGTACTGGATCAATATGTGAATGTGTGTGGGGGGGACTTACTGAAAGACTCCATTGTAAACCAGGAGCTGGGTGGCCAGCGTTGCCAGCAGGGCGATGCTGACTCCCAGGCCGAAGCCGCTGCGGGAACGGTCGAATGTCCACCACAGACCGATGGAGAGCGCCGCCAGAGTCAGAGACAGCTGGACGTTGTTGGCAAAGTCTACTTTCTGACAGAGGGGGGGTCAAGGACCAGGCAGTCAGTGGCTGGCAGCTGCAGGCTGTATTTACATAGCTGTGCTTCTGAGGCACATGTTCCTCTACCTTTTACCTGGTTAGTCATCAAACCATCAGGATCAAACTCTGAACTGTGTTCTGTGTGATTAGATTAGCTGCTGCTGAACAACATGCCTCCACCCACAGGAGGAGGTCTGAGACAGACCGGCTGGTTTAAGAGATGTAAGGATACAGCGCTGGCGTGGTTGATGCCCACAAACACAGCCACGCAGCGCATCACGCTGGACCACTCCCGCTTGAACTTGTGTGGCTCGCCGAGTCGCCTGTCGATGCAGGGGTACAACAGTCCGATCATCGCTGCCAGGAGAGAGAGGGAGAGAGTCAACATGGAGGCAACACGACCTGCTTCACCGTGGCGGCGGCACAGACGACACGTCACACACGCTTATTGTTTTGCTGAGAGTCGGCATCCACGCTATTATGATGGCACATACACACACACAGCGTGGAAGGATTACTGAAGGGGCCTCCCGGGCACAGGCGCAGGGGCCCAAAGGGACAGAGTGATGGTTTAGACACAAAACAACCAAAAAGAGACACAAAACACCACAAACGTCCACAAAAGACGCTCAAGTCTGGCTGTCCTGCTCGTATGTATGGGGGGGGGGTTTACATGTCTGTGCCCGGGGGTCCATTGTCCCATAATCCCTCCACACACACAGTACTGTCTTTACACACTGTTTGTGCATGGAAACAACTACCTCATGTCCTGGATTAGCAGCCTGACCTAACGAGCACTGAACACCTACAGGATGTGTCCCAACACATAAATAAAGACTTCACTGCCTGTTACACTCAGTACCATCTGATCTTCATCTGCTGTCATCGCTGCAGGAACCAAGCAAAACTGCAGCTGTGCATCCAAACAAGATGCTGACTGGATGTCTGTTACTCCGCTCCACATAAAGCTGCACAGCCACTGCTGCAGATCAGCTCGTTTTCCTCACTTCAGGGTCAGTTTCAGGAGCTTCGTCTTCTCTGAGCTCTGATGTGCTTCAACAGAAAGTGCCAATTCTTTTCCAGCCTGACAGCGAACCAAGAAGCTCATGTGGACGCCGTCAGTTAGGACTGAAAATCTAAATAAACTGCACAGATTTGCATCCTGATAACCTCTCACATAACTAATGTGGCTTCAAAACAAATTAATTTTTGCACTGTCAACAGAATGCAGCAGCCCTCCCCTGGGGTCGAAGCGTACTCTGTGTGTGTGTGTGTGTGTGCGTGTGTGTGTGTGTGTGTGTGTGTGTGTGTTAGCAACAAGTGGAAGCGGCGGGCTCCTGCAGGAGGCGTGCTGTGTCTGGGGAGGAAGAGCGCCCCGGGCTGTTGTGCTTTGTGCTGAGCCTCTCGGGAGCTGCAGCACTGAGCTGCGTTTCCATCCACAGCTTCACACCCAGGGGACGACATTTCAATAACGCTGGAGAGCCGAGCCTGGTGGGCATGTTGTGCATTCATATGTAAAGCTGTGTGTTTGTGTGTGTGCGGTTACACTCCTGCACGGCCCACATATGCTTTAAATGCAATGAGCTGTGTATACTCTTATGTAACTGCATACAACCACTTTCATTTCTGCAATCAATTTGTTGAGCTCAGTAAAATAAAAATATCTGATTTTATTTCGATTAAATTGCTCGTTGTGTCCATTTAACACAGATCGAGTTAATGAATACAGCTTCAATCATGTCTTTAGGTCACTGAAATGAAATCTGAAACTTAACTGACAGCTAAGATAAAGATGAAGGTCGCTCTCTGGCCAGACCAAAAAAAACTAAACCGACTTTTTATTTGAAAAGGTTAATTCCAATAATTCAGAGGCATATTAGTCATATTATGAAATGAAAGTGTAATCTACTGACAACCAGTGGATGTGTTTTGTAACGCAGATGTTGGTGTGGCAGAGTTAACATTATCCACTTTTCACTACCAAGGAAACCACAGCATCCACAGCAGAGTGCTACAGCTGCAGGTATTTTCAAATTAAACGATGGAACGAGTTATTTTCTTCACCTGATCAGTTCTTTAGCTTCTCTTCTGTAAAGGATTGTCGTGTGCGTTTGTTAGCTCTGGAATTCAGTAATCCACTTCGCTAACATTAGTCTCTGGGTGACGCTGTACAACCACCACAATCCACCGCTGTCTTGTAAATCTTATTACTTCGCCATTAAATCCACAACGTGCTGAGCTTCCTCGCAGGATTTGGGGTCCTCGTCTGACCGGGAGATTCTGTCTGAGGTGGTGAAATAAGTTTGTCATATTTAAGTCGCTCCCTTTTTTGGAACAAACTCCTGAGCTGTGATGTTACTTTAACTTTCAGCCATGTTTGTTGTTGCTGTGTGTAACATTATGACGCCATTACGTTGGAATAGGATTTTCTTTTTTATCACATTAAACATTACACCGGTATTATCAAGACTGATCTGAGATGGCACACCCCTAATTCACTCCCGCATCGCACAGTTTGAACGAGCACATCGCTGAATATCTTCCAGGTCAAACGGTCTGAAAACATTTAAACAGTACCGCGTCTCCCCCCTCGCTTTTCCTTTTCCAGTATAAACTGACCTTTAAACTTATATCTAAGTCTCACTTCATGTGCTCTCTGTGGCTGAACTGCCTCGTGATGTGACCTAAACCACTTTGGTTTGCACTCTGACGCCACATGCTGTATTAAAGTGTCGCTTAATGTGTTTATGAAAGGTGTGAAATCTTAAAAAGCTCTCCTGCCCACAGGCCGGCTGGAAAGATGAAACCAGGCGGGACTTGTGTGCGCATACCTGAGGCTGTGCCACAGCACGGCGGCACCCACCAGGCCGAGGAGAAGATACTGCTGATGACATCAGGGGGAAAGAGGGTGACGTTTCTCTGCACCTGAAGTAAGTTCAGAACCAGGGCCAAGAAGACGCCCACAGAGAACAGCATGGCCCCTCGGATCACCAGGTTGGTGGTCCTACAATGCAGAGCACAAGGAGTCAGGAAACCTCCAGAAAAGGCCTCCAGTGTTAAGTTTTATAGCACAACAGGGAAGGAATTCAGGGCCTCAAAACACATGAAGACAGTGAACTGCTTCCCATGTCGAGCAGACACCTACATATCCTCCCATAGCCATGGTACATATTTGCTATATGACAACAAAAAAAAGGCATTATGGGAGTTGTGGGTTTAAAAATATGCCTTTGGTCATAATCTTCTTGAGGTTATCTTACATGGAGAAGATGCAAAGCTAACCTGTTGGTGATGACTGAGATATAGGGGCCCCGGGAAGGCGGTGGCGGCTGCCCGGACCCCGACCACTGCTGCTGGCCGCTGGTCGCTGCGCTGTCGCTCATGGCTGTCAGTGTCAGGGACATTCGTAAGCCTCAGTCAGGATAATATAGAACGGAGTGTGACGTCTATATCCGCCTGTGAGTTCAGTGTCCTCCCCTGACATCCCAGACCAAGCTGAAAAACAGGACAGGAAATCAGGAAAGACTGAAAAAAACTAAAACACAACTTACACCATGCCATTTTTGTGATTTTCGACTGTTTGGATACACAGACACATACAGTACATCTGTTTCCCTCACTGGGAATCAGAACGTCAGTGGAGTTGCTGCATTGAAAATGAATGTGTGACTGATTTAATGGCTTTTTAAGATAAGCTTCAGGAAAGGTTGATTTTTATCCCCAGGATGGAGATAAACACACATTTATGTTGTAAAACGCTGAAGATATTAAAGCCAAATGTTTCTTCGGTGAATACAGGGTGAGCAATAAATATGGTGTGTTGTGATTTATGGAGGAAATGTATCAGATGTATTATTTAAAGACAGAATGTGATGAAGAAAGACAGATCAGAAAACTACAGTTAGTGTTGACAACACAAAAAACATACTCTACTGTTGAGTTATGTAACTTATCACATTATCAGTTATCTTTACTGTCCTGAGCTTTCTTGTACTGTTCTGACCCTGAACAGTTTACAGCAGACTTTTAGCTGGATATACACACTGTATGCTGTTGTCTGTGCGTATATACACCCTGTTATTAGGTTCCCCTAGTTAAAACTAACGTAGTCTAATAAGTGATTATATGTGCACAAGTGTATCATTGCTAGTAGGTGCATAATATCGCGGTATTAACTGTTGCTAACAAGTTGCAGCATTTTTCCATCAACAAGCCACAGTTTGTACCTCATTAAATTAGTGATGAGACAGTTTCCTACCTGCGTTCAGTTGGCTGCTGTCGGACTGCACTCACCTTTAGCCCCAGCCTGCGCCTCTCATGCAGTGATAATGAGAGGCACAGGCTGGGGATAGTTCGCCTCATGTGACTCTGTATGGTCACCTCAGGTATAACAGCAACACTTTACACTTTATAACCGTTATGCTTGTGTGACAACTTAGCTAGCAACAGTCGCTAACTTACAGTAAATAAATGGCAACCTGAGGAACTTAGCCCAGCGCTAACCGCTAATTATCCAGCAGTGTCAACAGCATTTGTCTGGCTTACCCTACCTGCTGCTGATGGATAAGTTTAAAAAAAACAACAAAACGCCTAAATTAAACAGTAATAACGAACAAATAGTCGTGATGGCAGCGGATATGCTATTTGACGTTAGTTTGCTAACGTTAGCCTGATTATATGTGATAGCTAAATGGCTAGCCAAACTGCTCATTAACAACTAGCCGTCGTAGCACACCGGCTAAGCTCAATGATAACTCTTACCTCATGTTGACAGAGACGTTCCACGAATACAGTTATACATGTCATATGACATTTTAAATAACTCAGCGTGTAATAAATACTAGGCTGCGATACATGAAAATATTAATTAGCCTACTCTCCTTCCTGAGACTACTTCCGGCTGTCTAAGCTGAATGAACAACCAATGGGCGTCTAAAGGCATGACGTAACCGCGTTACACAAAGATGACGTATCACGTGATCAGCGCTGAGGGTCCATGGATTAGCCCAAATGGAATTCCTGTAAACCTGCAGAAGTCACGAACAGCTGTATGATAAACTACAAATAAGATTCATATTTAAATATTTATTCTTAAATGTTACACATCAGCGTCATTCATTGAACCTTAAATTATTAGATGAGAGAAATGTTATGTTTAAGAGCACTAGGGGTTTTTTTTAGCGGTGAAATAACCATGTAATTTGCTGCTTTTTATAATATCTATAAAATTGATAAATCTCCTAGCGGTTAGTGCAGCCTTCCAGCTTTCAGCCACAGAAAATAAACAGCTGCATCCTGAAGTCATTCTACACACACACACACACACACACACACACACACACTGTTTTCATCCACAACATATTTGATTTGCTCTTGTGGTCTAATAGGCTTACAGGATGCAGAGGTGAGAAAGTCACAGTGCGGAGTGGATCACTCTTAATCCTCAGTCCCATTTACACTCCATTCTGTATTCAGCATACTGAGGCCTGCTGCTCGTGATGGGGTTTCAGGGATTATATCTGGCGACACAATAGTTTGAACATAAACAACTGTAACATAAAAAAAACATAGTTTTCGTGGTACAGATTTCAGAAATCCCAGCAGAAAAAGCTCAGAGCGAGCTGCTGTTTTTACTCAAGATGGTGCAAAAATAACAGAGAAGGGGAAAAAAAGAAAAAAAAGTCAAATTAGATTTAATAATTATTTATGTACATATTTATTGAAAGGTTCATTTAAAGAAAAATTAGATTTAACCATAACTTCACCGCATAAAACTGGACTGAGCTCTGAACTGGTCTAACTGGTCTTTTTGACTGTGTTTGAGTGTGAGGAACATGTCAGAACACACGGCAGCAGTTGCCATCGAGTACAGCGAGGGCATACCACAGACCACAGTAACACTTCTAGATAAAGTTAAAGTTAAATTGACATGGAGAGGAGTTAACGTTCTGTAGTTGGATGCTCATATTAAACACGTTGAATTTTAAGGCCGAGCCAAATATTTTGAGACCAAATTTGTTATTAGCCAAAAAACCAAAAAGATTAAATTAAAATGAAATACATTAATAATGTTACATGTCCTGCCACCTGTGTGGTGATACAATTTACAGAAAATATGTCAGACAACAAACACTTTAAAATGAATAAGTGAAATGTAGAGTTTTGTGATTTTTTTAGCACTGCAATTTTTGCATGGCTTGGTTGGTGACTGATGGGAGGACTTCAGTATCTCTAAAAATATTGCTACAGCTTTGGTATGTGTGTTCAATTTCATAATTCCGCAAGCTGTTATAGTACCTAGTTTGTTAAAAAAGATTAAAATGAAGTTAAAAAGGGGAAATTTTCACAAGAACAATCAACCAAACAGCACGAAATGTTAGATAAGGCTGGTATTATTCTGTGTTTTCACCAGCAGTGTGTTCGTCCGTCTGGTGCACTCTGTCTGTGGGACTGAACAACACGACCGTCGGTTCCTACCTCAGAAAAAGATCACAAATATACTGCTTCATCTTTAAAACATGTTCAGTAGTTTCCTTTAACAGCTGCTCACTGTAGTCTTTCACAAGCAGTACTCAAACAAGAGTTAATAGTGCATTTGTTTTGGGACTATTTTCAGCTGCGGATTAATCCACATTTGATGCTCAGTGCGGCTCATTGATGTGTTTTATTGGAGCTCTATGGCTCAGAGGAAGAAGATCTATCAGGCTGCGATACACACACACACACACAATAAGATACTGGCATTGGTGCGTAGTCATTTTTAGTTGGGCTTCTTATATGGGATTTTTATTTTTCACATCCTTTCCTGTTGTCATATCTTAAAGAGCCATTTCATGGGGTACAAACACTGTGAGTACAAACCTTCAGGGCCAGCGAGAACGACCTGAACATGGCTGTAACTCACTACCCTCAGATTCAGGCGGCTGCAGTGATTAATTTATGCTTTTTCCATTTATTTTTTATCTAATAAGATGACTCGGCAGGTTCTACACACGGTACCTCTCACAGTCCCACGGGAGGCTCACTTAACCCTAATAATGAGAGTGATAAAGGAAGTCTGGTAGGTAAGAGGAGGGTATGGGGGCTTTCAATTAGTTGTCAAGGGCTACTTGGAGGCCCCCTGACGCAGCCAGAGAACAGCCAGGGATTCAATTCATCATCCTGCCTCTGCCAAACGCTAAGGGCCTTTTCATTATCAGACCACTGAGTCCCACTGTAGGCTCCGTCAGTATAAATGTGAGTGATGGCGTGCGCGGGGTGGGTTGTGGGTGTGGATGGTGATGTAGGGGTTGGGCCGGGCCCTCGTCGTAAATGTCATCCCCATTGGACCGTTGCAGGTCCCGGCTCCAAAATAATAGGCCCTGTGACCTCTCTGTTGTCTATAATTAACCTCTAACCCCCTCCCTCCCCGCCTCATCCGCCAATCCCCAGGCAGCCGTGATGTGGGAGATGTGTTTGCCGAGCCTCTCAAACCTCGACCGCAGATTCTCACTGCAGGCAGGCGTGAAGCGGGGAAAGGGCGTGGGAGCAACAAAAGAAAATGGCTGCTGCTCTCGTGTTCCAGTGAATGTGTCACATGTTTGGGACGACCCAAGCTCTCTGCATCATGAGGCCCAAATTTAAGTCTTTTAAGATTCATCTTTACAGATAAGAATGTGAGTTTATCAGAGGTAGATTGGAGTGAGGGGCATATACTTTGCAAATATGTTTGTTTTTTGTGTGGGGAGATGTGTCAAACCCCAAAGAAAGACTTATTTCTAATTCCTTCACACACTTTTGTCAGAGCAGAGATTTTTCTGGAGTGTGTGCGCCCACAGGGCTCGCAGCAGAGAAGCTCCCTCTTACAACGAGTGCTTGACACTCCCTCTCTGTCTCTGTGTGCTTGACATGCTCTGAATCTGCATTAACTGCAGCTGTGCCATGTTTCCAGCAGCAGGGGAACAGCCAGCTTTGGACAGACAAGCTGGGCTGAAAACAGGAATGAGCTGGAGAACACAGGTACCTCCCCTGTGCAGCCATCCTGACATTTACCACAACAATGAAACGTCCAACGAGCAAATTGTGGCAACTGTAGGCGTCGGCTAAATAACCCCAACTCACAATAGAAAGTCAAATGATCCCTAATGGCTGGAGCTGACACCTGTACAAAATGATATTTTGAGGACGCACGCAGAGACAATTGCAGGAGAAGAATCGCACGAGGAGGAAATGAGACGTAGAGCTTCTCTCAGCAGTCAGGGAGGAAAGGCATCTCTCATCTTCAGGCAGAGCAAACACAGGAGTAATTTGTGGCGCATCATTGTCTCTGCAAATTCTTGGGACTATGAGGAGGAAATGCAAATGCCCTGTTGCTGGCAGCACCACGGAAGCTATGCCAGCATGTGTGTGGCATATTGAACGATAATGACAAAGCGGGCTATATCCCCTGTGAGCAAGCCTGCGGAACAATGATTACAGATTGGCCGGTGTGTCCCTCAGCATCACAAGGGACTCTGATTCTAATGCTAATCAGAGCTGCTGCCCATTGAAATATATCTGTACCTGCAAGGCGGGAGGAAAGAAGATGGAATATCCCAGTTATGCTGTAATTGTATAATGAAGCCCTGTTTATTTTGATATTTTAGCCCACTTGATTTCATACAGTAGCTGTTGGCAGGCTTAACCTATTGCACCACCTGCTGGCCTCAGGCTGGAACCAGAGAGCTACAAGCTTGTTTTTGTTCTGGGGCACTTTGAGGCAATTATCCGCCGCCGGGCGTAAAATGTTGATGCATGAGCTTGACTGTATTCTGCGTTATTCAATTTGTTATTTGAGGTAGAGAGGCTGTTAAAGACGCTTCATCTTCCTGGTTAGTTGGATCATGCAGGCACACGCTAATCCAGTCTCAGTACACATGGCACATCCAGTGTGATTCATCCCCGACTCAGGGTTTGTCCCCCCACCCCCCACCCCCCGCTCCATCAGCCTGCATCAGTCACACCATCTCCCCCCACCACTCCTCTCTGAATGTACTTTATTTTCATTCCGAGGAGAGAAACAAGAAGGAGAGCCGAGGCAAAGTGATGCTCAGCTGCACACTCAATGTAGGTTAATGGAAGGGAGGAGAGTCTGAGCTGAGGCCGGCTCTGATTGGCTGGCCGGCGACGTGCAGCTTCTCCGCAGCACAACCTGTCACTGTTAATCAGGGGCCATCTCTTAACAGCCAGCCAGGGCTATCGGAGAGGTGAGCCCATTGCTATTCAGGATGAAACAGATGATAAATCATTTGTACATAATTAGTGCTCAGCAAGGTTACAACTGACACGTATTTTCATCTTAATTAGGAGGGAAATTTGTTCCATTAATTTAATTTGGTGCGCATGAGCGGCTCTGCACCTAACTAAGTTAATCTTACACCTGTCAGGGTGGGAATGGAGTTGGGCCTCGGATTGCAGGGGAAATGGGAAAGAGTCCTCTATCAGATCGTTTCATGCACAAACCTCCAAGACAAATGGACTGTGGTGAAGCAGCAGTAGCAAATAAACCTGCAGCTTTCAACATCTCCTGCTGCCTGCAGGGGGAAGACACTGATGTGGACATTTACCTCCACTCACTGCTCCTCACTGTGCATGATGATAAATACAGTAAGATAACACCTCAGAGCATATCACACTGCTCAGGGGACAGAAAATAAGACAGCATTGCATCTTCAATAAGGCAGGCGTAAATGCTCCTTCATTCTAGGACAAATATTTAAGCGGATCTCACGAATGGGCATTATGGAGAAAAACATTTTCCATCATGGGGGCTGTAGACCACTCATACCCCCAGCTCTCTGATTTACAGCTACAGCAGCCTTCATATATTTGAGTGAGAATCACTGTCTGATCTCGTCGCAGTCCAGCGGGCAGGACTAAGTCCAAGGACTAGGTCTCTTTTCATTGCTGAAAGCTGTATGAAGCTGTAGTAATTGCAGCAAAGAGGTGGTTCGATAGAGAGGAAGGTGGAGAATGACTGATTTAGTAACTATAAGGTTTCTAATGGAATTCTCCACAGCCTCTCGGGCACTCAAGCTGACAACCATTACCTGAACTGATGCATAGTCCATTACGGGTTCCCCCACTTTAATAGAGTGTCTATCATGTGAAATACAGAGATGTCAGGTGCCAAAGCATGCACTCTCACCCATGTGTGAAGGTTTAACCCAACTGAAATGGCTTTTCTTTTAGACACCGCTGCACGGCCTCACAAATGTATTGAAAATCAACAGAGAGAGGAAGTGGAGCCGAGGCTTCGGATGCTGTACGACTCCTAACGGTGACCCTGCGCCTCCGCCAGGCAGGGCAGGAGGAGCTTCCTCTCCCCGCCGCTGAGTGAAGTGTGACCGGGCTGCAGCACGTCTGCAGACCTGCTGCTCAGCCGGCCGTGGAACTTCACATCATCCCGTTCAATGGCAGATACTTTCATCCTGTTAAAACGCCTCACACACCAGGATGTTGGAGCTAATTTCTGTTTTTGATTGACAGCAGGAAAAATTACAGCAGCATGAATGCATAAGAGTAGAAAATGATGCTGATATTTCCCCAACAGGCCTGAAACTAATGATTATTTCTGATTAAATCATCGATTAGTCTGATTATTTTCTCCACTAATTGTTTGGTCTAAATATGTCAGAAAATAGAGAAAATCATACTTTCCTAAAAGCCCAACATGAAGTCATGAGTTAGTCCAAAACATAAAGATCTGTATTTTATTATCACATAATTCAAAGAAAATCTGGCAGCGGAGAAACTGAAAAAAGGGAAAGAAAATCAATTATCAAAACAGCTGCTGATTAATCTTCTTTTGATCGATTAACCCACTAATTGTTTCAGCACAGTATCGATACTACAGCTGGATATAATCTGAAACTTTTTGTGTTGGTGCCAATACTTTAGTTTTCATAGCAATAATAAGTACTGCAGTACTTCCGGGTACTTTGAGGGATGTAAACATGGTCGTCTATAAATCCTTTTTTCATTCAATAAAAGAAGAAGAAAATGTTTTGTGTGTCTCAGAAGCAGCAGCCGTACAACTGATCAACAACAAAAATCAGCTGATTAGAGAACACAAACACAAACATCTCAGCTTTCAGACAGAAGTACTGACATTAAAGTACTGACATTAAATACTTTGCTCTTATCATTAACAGTGTTTCCTCATAAATGTGACTGGACCGTTTAACTTCACGCTCTCACTGTTTTCACCTCACATTTCCCCTAACGAGGCTTCAAAGTAAGATGAAACCTTTTAGTCATCATAGTAACCAGCTTCTGCAAACACTTCATACTGTGCATCATTTCATACACCCTATCTGTATCTGACAGTTTATATCATATTTATAATTCAGCTCAACAGATGTGGCAGCTTTTACTAAAAGATCTTGACTAAACTTTACAATAAACTTCTTTCTGCCTGAGCAGCTTTTCTGCTTTAAATTCATTTTCTCAAACTGCTCGTCTTCATATTTCTGCTTTACCACATCTCAGAGGAAAATACTGCACTTTTTACTGACTCCATTTATCATTAGAGATATACAGATTCAGCTACTGCAAACCTATGAGCATGTCAAATACAATATGTATTTAAACAGCACACTGAATTACCCTTTACATACAGCAGTAAGCACCTCTACCTGCAGCATTAAGATGCTGCTCAGACATGAATGCACCAGTTTGAATATAATAATAGAAATAAGAAATAAAATATACTGAGCTACAGTAATATAAACTGTATACGCAGCCATCCTGCATGACCACTGCTTTCACTTCTGACACTCTGGAGACATTTTGCTGTTAATGCTTCTATACTTTCATTTAAATAACAATGAATGCAGGACTTTTACTTGTAATGGAGTATTTTACATGATGCATTGAGGATTACCACAGATCAGCTGCAGTATGTGTGCAGCACAGTACAAAAATAACCATCAGCACAGTGTGATGCATCCAACTACTGAGGAATAACAGCTGGTTCAATTCAACGCAGGAGAGTGTGACTGATCTTTAACTTCAAAGGTGGAATTTATTTCAAATATTCTTGTTGAATTTCTGTTTGATTGAAGAGATTTTAATATCAAATATATGACGTGAAAAGCTCCAGAAAAAAGACGAGTTACAGTTTGTCAAACACATCATTTCATTTCTCTCAATGCTGAAATATTCTCACACTGACGGAAGAAAACAGCTGAATGTTTGCAGACCAGCTGGTTCTTCTGGTCAGTGTTTTCTTTTCCTCGAGTCCACCCCACCTTTACTCCCAGCAGGCACCTGCTTCCTGTCCTTCATCAGCTCCTCCCGGGCCATGGGCTGGATGATGGCGCCCAGCTGGGTCACCACCTTGGGCTTGCTGATCTTCTGAACGGTCCGCTCGGTGTTCCAGGTGCGGCCCAGCGGAGAGCGGATGGTGCTCTCGAACTGTGCGTGGTTCTCGAAGGGGAAGGGCAGCGAGCTCACCTGGTGGACGCTGATGGAGCTGTTCCTCTTCTCCGAGATGATGACGCTGGGCAGGTGCTGGTCTTTCCTGGGTGGGGGCGGCGCCACCTTGATCCTGAACTTCTTGCGTTTGTAGCGGGGCGGCTTGAGGCCCGTCCCTCCCCACTCGCCCCACCCAGGCAGCGTCAGGTCCACCACCTGCGGCTTCCCCGCGGCCTCCTGCTTCCTCTTGTCCTTCAGGAAGTCTGAGATGACGTCGTCTCCAGCGAAGGCCTCTTTGATGAGCCTCCTCTGGTCCAGCTTTTCATCAGAGTCCTCAGAGTCCTCGACGGTCGGAGCGAGTGGGACCTGGAGGACTTCTGTCTCTTTGGTGAGAACTTCTTTCAGCTCGATCCCTCGCTTCCTTTTTCTGTTTTTTCTCGTCTTATGAGTTTCAGACGGCAGGTTTTCTGCTGCTGGGGGCTGAACAGGTGCTTCATCAACAGGTGAGTCCTCCTGACTGAGGAGCTCCACGTCCTCCAGAGTCCTGATCCGCATCAGCCCTTCGTCCAGCTGAGCCGAAGCGTCCCTGTCCCCGGCTTCAGCGTTCTCTGCTTCAGCCTCCCGGCGGCCATCTGCTGCTCCTTGAAGAAGACTTGTGAACTCTGAAATCTCCTCTTCCTCTTTGTCTGAAGCATCTGGTTCCTCTGCTGCAGCTTTATCCTCCTTCATCTCCTCCTCCTCTTCATCATCATCCACAGATATTACAGGAACTGAGTCAGCCTCCTGAGCCTGACGCAGTTTCCTCCTGCTATCAAACTCTCTGAGGAGCACTTCCTCCTCTTCTTCTTCCTCCTCCTCCTCCTCCTCCTCCTCCTCTTCAGCTGTACTTCTGGCTGCTCCGGGCTCATCTGCTGTGAGATCCACAGTGATCTCTTTCTCTGTGGGATCTTCAGACAGCTTGCCTCTCATCCAGGGGTTCGTAGAATCCAGTCCTTGCTCTGCATCATTAACAAAGTCAGGCAGCACCTCCACATCACCTGCCTCCTCCTCCTCCTCCTCCTTCTCCTCTTCCTCATTATTCAGCGAGGTCACCATCTTCTGGGTCAGCTCTTTGTTCACCTCCAGCTGCTGCTGCATGGCTTTGCGAGCGCCCTCGTCGTATTTGGCCATGATCGCCTTCGACTTGGCCCACTTGCCGCTGTTCTGGTGCTTGAGCGACATCCTCTCCTGCATCCTGGCCAGCTCCATCTTGTTCAGCTCCTCCAGGGCGGCGGCAGGGTCCGTCTTCACCATCTCGTCGAACTGCTTCAGGAACTCTTTACGCTTGGCCTTGTTGTGCACTTTGTGGTATTTTTTGCTCTTGATCTTCCTCTCTCTGCGGGCCTTGGCCTCGTAGTAGGACTGCAGGGCCCGGGTCTTCTGCAGCTCCGCCCGGCGGATCTTGGCCTCCTCCAGGCTCATCGCCCTCACGGAGGCCTCCTCAGCAGGGGTCAGAATGGGGTCGTTAATGGGCTGCTTGTTAGCGGACAGGAGGGCGAAGATCTCCTCCTCGAGCGGGGTTTGCGCTTTCCAGCCGGTCACCACCCTCTCCATGGGCTTGGGTCCGGGGGGTTCCTGGTTCAGGGGGAAGACCAGCTGCTCGGCCCTCTGGTTCTGCTTGATGATACTTTTCCACTGGGTCACCTCTGTGGCTGCCTTCTGGAAAGCCACATCTCTCTGGATCCTCTCGCTCTCCTGCTTGCTCAGAGGACAGGATATGGTCCTCCTGCTCCGCTGCAGGTTCTTCAGGTGCTTCCTGATCTTGGCCGGGACGGCGGGGGTTTTCTCCATCGTCCCGATCAGGTCCGACAGGTCGATCTTGTCGCCCTCCCCCTCGGCGTTGACAGTGAACTCGGACATCTGGACGGCCGCCTCGGACCTCTCTCCCAGACTTTTCTTCCTCTTCCCACCGAGTGAGCTGATGGCTTCCAGCAGCTTTTGGCGTTTTCGTTCATCTTCGCCGTCCTCCTCCTCCTCCTCGCTGGTGATGTTTTCATTCGCTTCATTGAAATCTTCGTCGCCGTCATCGTACATCACCTCTGGCTTCACATCGCTCACCTCGGAGCGCCTCTTCAAACTCTTCTTACTCGCTTTTTTCTTAGAAACTTTGGCCATACTGGAGTAAACACCACCGGAGTGGAGAGACCAGCCACACGTGTGCCGTCAACTGAGCCGTTGTCGTAAATCAGTCGCCGCAATGTGAGCAGAACTGTCGCAAAATACATCCTCCTCTTTTTCTCTCTCTTTTTGTTGAGACAATGCAAAATAAAGCAATTTACAATGAGAATAGATTATAAGATACCTCTAAATAACAACGACCGACAATGAAAATATGAAATGTATAAATACAAATATCGTTAAATAGAAATGTGTTCAAACATGTAAAAAAAAAAAGTACATTTCTTATTGTTTTAAACACACTAGATCATGTAACTTTATCCAAAACTGGGATGCTTCCAGAATACATGTTTTAAATAATTAAGAAATAAATACAGTCTACCAAAAACGGTTTTCTGCTTGGTTTGGAGTAATTCTACACTTGAATCTTTCCAAAGAGGAACAGATGTTTGAGGACATCTCTATTAGAGTTTCCAGTATTACAATCCAAAAACAAGACATGTGATTCCTTTAAGTCTAACAGATCAATCAGTTGTACCAAATGTTACAGAAAAATGAGCCTGACTCAGGTGTATATACCTGCGAAGTAAGTTTACAACAAACATGACAATATACATAGAAGGAGAAAGGAAGAAGAGGAGGCTTTTGTCGCACTCCACTGGGGAATAGTGTCGGGGGGAGGGTGCTTTTTCACATAGTTTGTTCACAGTGC
>JAPZEA010000005.1:26828278-26845589 GCA_029783685.1 Heniochus monoceros | reverse complement strand
GTTGGAGGATTTGTTAAGGAGCAATTTATTGATTAAAAACTCCACAGCAAGCTTATCTGAAAGGATGAATCTCCAGATCAGCTGTGTAATATAATATTATACTACATCAACCTCAGCAGCAGCACAATTTGCGCTCTGTTTTCATTTATGTTTCAGCCCCAGCTTCTCTGGAATCAGGGTTGCACAATGGAACAAGGTCTTAGTATTTATTTTATGAACAGCAACAGTTACGTTCCTCTTCCATAAACAGCTTCTCCTGCAGTGGTGAGCCGTCATTCACAGCTTACTATAGCCAGTGAAGCAGAAAAAGCTATTTGGTTTGATAATAAGCAGAACAGACGCCAGGTTGATCTTTGCCCCCTACAGTCATAAACAAGACAGTCTGCTTCACAAGTTTGGCCTTTATCAGCTTCTAATCAGAGGAGTGCGTTTTTCTGCTTGTACAAACTAGTGTTACGGGATACTTTAAATCCTTAAGAGGGGGAATGCAGTTTGAACGGGTTTATAGTAAGAAAGAGGCAAAAAAAACACAATATCATTACTCACCGCTGCGCTGTAGCTCTGTTACTTAACGGGAAAGAAATGCCGGTGAAAACAGTTCAGACAACGTAGCAGAGCAGCTAAAGAGGAGCTATTGTTCTAGTCAGTCCTGTTTCAGAAAGTCTGGGAGGGATGCAAAGGAAAAATAAACAGTAAGGCTGAGTGACTTGATTTATGACTACAGTATGTGCTTGAACTGGATGCCTGCAGAGGTGGTATGAAATTTCATGAGCCAGGCTGTTTTTTTAAAGCACTGAATGTGCAACAATCCAGATGTGCAGCATGTTTGCTCCTAACGAGCCTTCTGGCATTAAATGAAGTGTTAATCCAAGTCAGAACGCTCGTGTGTGAATACAGAATTCTGCTCTCCTTGACCACAGATATCTCTACCTTCTCAGAGTCCGTCTGCAGAGGCTGCTCCTCCTCCAGTCTGGAGATGGTGATGCTTGCTCTGGACGTGGGTCTGGTAGGTATTCTCGAGGGCTTGGCATCCCCCTCTGGGTTCCTCCATGCTGGGATGTCTTGGGGGGAGGAGGGCCTGCTGGACTCTTCCTCATCGGAGGTCAGGCTGTGGTCGCTGATGTTGTCCGTCATCTCGTCCAGCTTCCGCCTCAGCTGCTGCTCCTCCAAGTCCACTTCCTCCCACTGAGGAAGAGGAGAGGTGCTGCTTGGAGTCGGAGGAGCCTGATTGGTTTGTAGGAACAGAGCAGAGAATACATGGCTGAGGAAATCATGTATTAGCATGCATGGCTAGCTTTCTAGCCACAGTGCCACTTCCAAATAATCAGCTAACTACATTAGTTTATTGGATAACAGATTATGTGAGAGTACATACAGTATATGGGAACCAAGCTGTTATTTAAGAGTTAGTTTAATTTGTGTGGGATGGTTTCAACTCCAACAACAGCAGCCAAACATGCTACCTGAGACCTGAGTTACATCTCATGAGAAAGTAGAACAAACTGTTTTGAAAATAGCTTCAAACATGGTCATGTTGAATTAATTTAATGTTTATTTATAATACTTTACTGTAATACTTGGACTAACTGTCTTCACCCTGCAATACTAGAACAATGAAGCTCCTTTATGGAAGCAACATGTCTTTTAAATGGATCAGCATCTGGAGAGGATGCTGTTATTTTGCCTGGGACATGTAGTTTTAGCCATGAATGTATTTGAGACTTATCTGCATATTAAAGACTCCTTAATTAGGTTCTCATTTAAGACGAGTGAGCAGAAAACATTTAATCGGCAGCTGGAGACAGAGTTTTCAACGAGCTAGGTAGCTGATAAACTGAGAAACTGATGATCACTAAAATGAGAAGTCTGCTTTTGTTTACTTCTGGGTGAAACCAAAGCCCAATTTTTCCAACATTTGCACAATTTTTGAATTGTAACTGTGGCGCCGATATTCCTGTAAACTGCAGTTTGAAGGTGGGAAGCTTGACAGACGTAGCAACAGGAAATAAGTGCAGCAGGGCGAATGTTCAACTGCCTGTATGTGACCGACTGTTATAAAACTCATCCAGCTGTGACCTTAAACAGGAACTAGCAGGTCTAGGAGACTAAAACATGAATAGAGGGATCACGCAGTACATGGACGTATGAAAGCATGACTACTCTCCTGTTACTATCAGCTGGACTTGAACACAGACGTGTTGCGTGCAGACTCTGAAAAAACCGGCGAAACATGGGCTGCATGTAAATTGATTTAAGATGTGGTTTTCCACAAGAAAGAGGAAAAGCATGAGTCTATTAAATATTGCTCTCATTTGAAGCCGAACAGCCACTAATTACCAGGAGAGCTGAATTCTGTGTTTGTTTACAGTTTGCTGTTCTTGCGGGTTGGCTGGTTTTGTGATGATATCGATGGATGTTAGACAGAGGAGGATAGATATGAAGAAGTGTGTGCACCTCTTCATTATCAGAGATAGATAAAACAATGAGCTGCAGATAAAACACTGCATTATTAGGAAGGAAACATTTCTAAAACCTGTTTATCTTTACTAGCAGGTTAGAAGAAGGTCATATTCACAAGCCTGAATTGCTGCACGACGCATTGATTTATGTTTTTTTTGGCCACTTGGGGGCAGCGCAAAACAAGCTCTAAACGCAACACTGACGTCTCTTGATAAAGTTGACTCTGCAAACACCTTTGGAAGGAATTCACACATCCAGCAGATGCAGAGCGTCAGCATGAAAAATATCTGGCTCTTCAGCTGCTAAATATGGTCACCAGCAAGTCACTAGCTTTAGTCACAAGCTAGCTTAAAGTGTTTATCAGAGCATTTTCAGTGAAAACTGCATGTTCAACAGTTGTATCTGGAAATTAGGTTGATTGCAGTGTTGAGACTGAACCAAACAGTAAAGTTTCAGCCAGTAAAACTAAAACAATGAGCTGAAAGATGCTAAAATGCCGTGTAGAGCTGAGTGGAGCTGCAGATGATGATTCTCTATGGGTTTTACATTAGGAGCAAGTACTAAAAAATATGAAGTACAGAGTATCACACATCATATGGCGTCCGTGCACGTGCCTGCATTTTCTAACAGGTAAATGTAAGCTGCAGCCAAAAGCCTCTGCATCCATATGGAAACATGGCAGGCACTCAGGGGTCCAGTATAGTCTGTGAATATAAGTCCCAGTATATTTCCCCCTGTGTTCCCCCTCTGCTCACACAGGCTTTAATTAATATCAGCTGTGTGAGCAGCAAAAAAGTGGGCAGGAGGGTTCAAGTGAAGTTTGAGGACTTTGTTACATCATACAGGACGCTGCTCGGCTACATGCTTTTCTTTTAAACGCTTTTGGTTGACATTTCATAATTCTGAAAGCCTCCCTCTGCAGCAGCTGGGCTGACGATGAGCTGATAATTATTTGGCAGCTGCGGTGTGAGATTTACCTGGTCGTACGTTGAGGTGACCTTCTGCTCTAAGTGGTTCAAGAGGGTCTCGATGGCTGACATGCGTCTGTTCAGGTCAGTGATCTGGAGGAAGACGAGGAGGGTCAGGGAGGCTACAGTCAGATGATGAAGACTAAACACAGAAAAATGTAGAAAGACAGCTTAGAGAATTGATAGTATAAAGGAAAATATGTAGTTTCTTCAAAACAAGTTCTGTTGAAATCACCTGAATAACAGCATTTCATATGACTCCAGTTTCACTCAGACTAAACGAATCAAACAAGAAATTTGTACAGAAACACTCCTTTCAATACAGACGGCCTTCAGTTTATGACCCTCGTGATAAAGTCCATGCTGCACTTCACATGGTCTCATTAGAGTCTGAGCTCGGAGGGAAATCACCCCATCCCCAAATCTGATTGACAATAATTGAGAGGGTCCTCTCTAAAATGACTTGGATGAAACACAGTAAATCAGAAAGACAGAAAAATAAAATAAATCTCCTAAATGATGTGTACTATACAGTTTTTCTTTTGCAGATGTGAAGTAAAAGAAATGTTCCATTGATAATCTGTCATGATACAGAAAGACTTTTTCCTTCTGGGGTCCAGAAACAGTCAAATCAGGAAGTCAAGCAGACAGTTTTAACAGACATATCTTTGATGTGAGGGACTTTCTTGCCCTGAGCTGTGCCTCTCAGACAACAGTTCCTCTTAGACATCTCCAATTCCCGCCTCCTCCATTCCTAGCATTCCCAGACCTAAAACATGACCATATTCCAAACTTATCCACCTGTAACCTAAACATGAGCATTTATTTGATGCACTGTGCAAGAGGCAGTACACAGCAGGATGGGAATCAATGCTGCCTAGGGGGCAGATTTCAGGTTAGAAAAGCCCATGAATGTTTTGTTGTTGTTGTGATTGGCACAACTTCCACATTTCTTGGTTGTTTAGTTTAAATGTACACCATCACCTTCTTACTAAGAGAATGTTCACACTGTACACACAATTTTCTGCCAAAATTAGAACAGATTCAATTATTCCAGATGCGACATTTCTGTTTTTATTTTCTTCTCTGTTATCTTCTGTCTGGTTTGACGTTGGCGTCGCTCCATCACCAAAATGTGACGTCATAAACCTCCATGAATCAATAAGACTTAAGCTAAGTTAAGTAAACAACACACATCACATAACTGTCATCAGATTTTGATTTATTTATGTTTCCAGGCCGCTGTTTATCAAATCTGATCCAACCACGTCAACACAGCCCTGATGTGGCAGATCAGCTGAGTTTATGAGTCTAAACTGTCATTCAGAGTGCAGAATGGCTGCACGTCATGCCCCCTCTCCTCTCCCTGTTTCCTGACGGCCTCTTCGCTGTCAAACCGTCCAATTTATATAAAAAAAAGATTATAAAGAAAAGATTTTATTTGTTTAACTTTGGCTGTTGCTGATTTAGTCCTGAATATTTAATGTTATAGAGTAAAATGGTTTTAGGGAGTTTGGGCTACATATGTTTGGTTTCACTGACATGTTGTTGGACCCACAGCGTTAGCAGCATGTTAGCATAGCAGCAGCAGCTTCAGTCCTCTGTCTGCTACACGTGATGCATTCAGCCACAGCATTGAATGTAGGCCATCAGTGCATTCAGAGCCCAACATATATGCATTTAAGCCACCATAACAAGTCCAAAATGTCCCGTAGGTGTTGAGCTGGGTTGAGATCTGGTGACTGTGAAGGGAGCCTTCGTGCCTTGTTATGCTTCTCTGTTCATTCATTCAGCTTTTTCCTTTAATTTGTCAGCTGCCTGTATATTAAAAATGTAAACACACCTTAGCTTTGCTCGGCACCATCTCTGGGCCACATGTGCTCTGATGTCTCGTTCCACAAACATGCTCAAACTGGACACGTCACTTGACTTTCAACCTCGCTGGGGGGCTTGAATGTTTTCCAAATGCGAGTCAAACAAACAGAAAGCGACACCCGCATGTTCCCGATGAGTCACCGGTGTCTGACGAAGCTCGTACCTTGCAGCCAGAGAATTATTTGTGATGTCTGACAGGCACATGTTTGGGCTGTATGTTTTCTGCAGGCTCCTGCTTGTGTTGCCCAGCTGTGAGACAAATCTGCCATGACACAAGATATCACAGGTGTGTGATCAGTGCGGCCAGGTGGGACTGATAACACCAGGCCTTTTTCTTCATGGCTGCCTTCCACCACAAAGCTGCATCACTTCCTTTGTTTTCATATTCCTTATCTTTGATAACCACAAAGGACATCTTTTGATTCAGATAATCCGAGTCAATGGCAGACGAGGACACATGTAGACTCACTGATTTCTGGCAGCAGTGAGAAAAGCAGCCCACTCAAAGCCAAACTCACGCTTGTTTTTTATCTGCTCCTCATGAACATGAACAGATCTTTTCCAGGGACCGGGTTGTATGCTAACACATAAATAGACACTGATGTCATGTATGCAACCCCCTCTGATCTCGCAGCTGTCTCTCCTACATCACTCAACATGTCAGCCTGGTGTGTGTTTGTGTGTGTGTGCGTCTCTAGAAAGAACTGGAATAACGAAAAGAAAATCGGTTTGTTCGCTGTTGCTTCTCAGAAACGTGAAACCACAATTAATTCTTGCACAGATCAAATCATATACAGAGTTTTGTGCCAAACTATTCCTTTTTCTTATTACTCAAACAGAAAGAAATACGTTTCTAATTTTAATTGTATTGTTTATGGCCTTACCTTTACTTTTATTGCTCATTTTAATGAAGCAAATTCCTTCCAGCACACCACAGCTATACCATGAGGTCAAATGTGGGGAGCTGAATTTTTCTCATTGTCCTTTCTTCCCCTGAATAAAACCTCTGGTAAAGCAAAACACATTAAAAATCGAATGGATTGCCAAGTCAACCCTTTCTTAAATGTTTGTGCCAAAACTGGGCCAAGGAAAAAAAAAAACAGTAAACTTTTATATTCTATCATTAAAAGCCGTATGGGTTGTGTATGACAGATCAGTAAATTTAACTGATATCAGACTGAGATGTACTGATTGTGCAAGGAGGCTGAATATTGTGAACTATGAATGTCACATCTCTAATCCCTAAAGTGTGTACATGTTGAATGGTGTAGAAGAGGCGTCGACGATACCACAAAATTGGTTTTAATTGGATATCAAGTAAATCCAGGGCCAGAATCACTAATCCTTAATCCCAATATTACTAGTGTTTATCATTAAAGGCAGCTGGGAGAAACATGTGTCACCGTTTGTAAGCTGAATGCAACATCAGGAAATATTTTATCGATGACAAAATAATTTGCCGAACATGGCCGCTTCATCTTGATATTTACAGTTTAATGACTTAATCACATGTTAAAACACGAGACCACCTCTCATGATAAATAACAACATGTTGTTGTGAACTTTGACCTTCTCTGCCTCACCGGCTGCTGCCTCACACTCACTGGCTGCCACACTCCTGTATACACACTACATGCACTATACATGCTCCCACAAACACATACATATTTATACTGCTGTCCATACTGCATGTATCTGCCCTATAGTGTACATTCTGTATCATAACATACCTCCTGCTGTTTATTCGCTATATAATCTCTTACTTGTACTCATACCTGCTCTATATATTTGATGCTGTAACTGCTGCACATATTCATACTGGTCATGTCAGATATATCTCAGGTGCCCCTACTCTTTATTCTATATGTTATATAACACTACATAATACTATATGTACAGTACTCTGCACTTTACTGCTTTTTGCCCTTTAATTAGATGTTAAACTGCAATTTGTTGTCTTGTACTCTGTGCGGAGGCAATAACGTTGAGTCTAATCTAATGCAAAGAGTTAATTCCTTTGTGCTTGATACTAAAAACAAGATTTAGTATCAGCAGTATTGATACGTACTGTGGATTGCAGGCAAAATATCTAACAAAACCCAAAGACTTTTCTCAACCTACAGAATACCAAAACCTCTACTGACGTTTTAATGTGTTTTGATGTGAAAAACTAGAGCCAAAGCCAAATCAATATAATGTAGTGAGGATTTTAGATGATGCCTGACAGACATGAATATGAATGACATTGCAGACCTGTGGTGGAGGGTTGGATGAGTTCAGGCTGTCCTGGGAGGTGTGCCTGAGGGGGCCCAGGTGGGACTGGTACAGAGGGCAGGGCTGGCAGTGTTCGTCGTCCCACTCTGAGTCGTCAGGGCCCGGCAGGTAGCTGCTGCTGCTGCACCGGGGGCCCCAGGCACTCCCGCTGCCACACGAGGAGTAACTGAGCCGGGAGACGGAGCGAGACAGAAGAGTTCGGCTGTCCGGGTACGCGAGGTCATCTGGAGAAAATATGAAAAATCGTTAACAGCAAATGATGTAGATGGAAGTACATGTCAGCCTTACATTAAGCCTGCAGCTTATGACTGGAATATACTGCGTTTAGTGAAACGGTGCTGTGCAGCTGCACAGAGAGAAAATACAGACAACTCTTGGAAACATTGTTGATGAATATCCTGGTAACATCGCGTGTTTCTACACTAATGCTTATGGAGGACAGTAAACTGCCTTGTAGCCTAGAATAGCTGAGTGTTTACAGATTTTTAATGCTGTTAGCTAGTTATTGAACTAGCCAAAAAGCTAACTTAGTTAACCAAGCTTTGGTACACTGTCAAGTTCACCTGTGTTGACATTAATAAAACTTTTACTTACAGAATAATTCTTTGTGAATTATGATAAGTGGATACAAATTGTGAGTAGGCTAATGTTTGCTAAAGAAATGGAGACATAAAATACATAAAATGTGGAAACGTGGTCAGATTCAAAGTTGAGAGAAGTAAGCTGCTGTTCTCTGCCAGTTTTTTAATTTAAGCTGCAGAGCTCCATTACAGCTTGTTGACCCATTTAGGTCTCCATATTCCCTGATACTTTAAAGTAGGTTAACATTGTCAGTAACACTGCAGTACCTGACACCTGTTCTCTCCTGTCTTTACCTTGCTGTGGAGCCATTCCCAGGCCCAGACCATCATGTTGCTCCTCCAGAATCTGGTGGAAAACAGAGGCCATGTCAGCCTCAGAGAGCATTGACTCCCTCACACCTATGTCCACGTCCATGATGTCCTGAGAGACCGGGGCCTAAGAACGAGGATGGAGACAGGTGAGTGCTGTAGTGAGAAATTCTTCATCGGCACGAAGGAGCTGATGACGCTGTGTCAGGCTTAGAAACTTAGTGTCAGAGGAGGACGGCGGGTGAAGACCATAGACTATAAAAGGTGAAGGCATTAAGGTTGTCGCAAATGTATGATTTAATAAAGTGAGGGTAAGAAATAACAATAATAAATGTGTCCAAAATAATTTACTGTCACTTTACATTTATTCCAAGCTACATAAATTCATTTCAGATGACGAGAACGCCCAAAATTAGTTACTGTATTTACATGAAGTTACCAGCTATGGTAAAATATTCGTATTCATACTCTGCATGCAAGTTAAATAAGCTTTCTCGTTTGGATTAGAATACTCAGAATCAGAATAATTAAGCGGTGGCGCAGCAGTGAATTATGCTACTTCAGGCCTGCTGCTCAGTTTTTGCTAAATGTTATAATCAAGCTTATCTATAACATTAAACTGTGGTGACTGTCCCCTTGATTCTACTGTTAGTTTGGTGTGTTTGTGTTTGGTTTGCCGGTTGTGGCCAACACTGCAGCATCTCCTCTGCTCTCAAAAACCGTCTTCCACAGTTCATTAGGTTTATTTTTAAGATATGTAACAGACTCCGGAGAGTCTATCTGGTTTGGTTTCGTGCCACTTGTGCCTCTTTACATTTTGTAAAATGCTGTTTTGTCAGAGCGTTTTGTTAATGAGCTGACAGGACGTGTTAGTGTCTGTGCACACATACTGTTCACGACCAGTTTATTGTGGCCAGACATGAGAATGAATAATGACAGTCTTCAGCACTAATGTAATGTTTTCTTGCCAAACCAGCAGAAACCAACAGAAACAAGCTAAAGACAGACAGAGGATTCCTTATATGAATGCATCCACGTTAGTCTGGTTTGGGGGGAAAGCTGGTTCTGGGGTTGTCCTGCTTTTACCTGCTTAGGCCGTCCTCTTGATTCCATGACGTAGTCACAGCCCGGTTCGAAATCAAAGGGATCGACAGTTAGCCGCCTTTTGGCCTTTTTCATCTTTGGAGAGCAGAAAGGGAAACACCATCACCAACAGAAGAGAGAGTGGAGAGTAGAGAAAGATGGATTCAGTGAAAAGAAGGAGAGGAGAGATTCAGCCCTAAAGAAATCCACTGCAAAAGACTTCATTCATGCTTAGGCCCTGATGTGTTTATGCACATTTCAGTCACAGCAATAAGCATCTGATTTTCTGAAAAATACAAATCTGCCTATTTTTAAAAAACCAGACGGACGACTGACAGAACTCACTGCTGTTAGGAGGGTGCTGCCTCGAAGACCGTCTGGATAAAAATATTCAGTCTGTGAATCTTTCTCTTAACATGAAACAGACAGAATATTTCTCATCAAGATGGTCAGAGGAGTCTTTGAGGATATACAGCGATCTAGAGTCTACAGCGGTAAGTGATGTCAAACAACCTGCATTTTTCAATGAGAGTCTCTGAGAACATCTGCTGTTTGTCTGTGTGGGCGAGGAAGACAGAAGACGAAGGTTCAAGCTCTGTGTTGTCGATTCTTTCAAGACACTGAATCCATACAGGCTCCAGAAACTATCCTGTAGTTACGCTGTAACCCCTCTGAGAAGGTGAAACAGGAAGCAGTGAGGTGATTCAAAAGGCAGTATTCTGCTTGGAACAGTAGAGGGCGCTCTGTCTAAGTGAAAGTCAAACAGGGGATGCATGAAGCTCCACTTGGCCTTCTTATAGTCTCTTTTAATAACATCCATCAAGAGTCCAATCATATAAGATCTAAATAAAACTTTGTTAGTCACTTTGGAAACTAAGAGAAGGCATCCACAGACCCAGGAGAGCCCGAGAGTCCCGTCAACATCTCCTCTTCAGCAGCCGCTGCAGTGATTGAAAGTAAACAAAGCTTAGCTCCCACATTACACAGAGACTGTGGCATAAACAATAGTAGTTTTGGTTTTATGATGAATTCCAGGGGACTCTGCACCCCTTTTTTACAATCTCAGGACTTGAACCAGAGTCTCTTTCAGCTCTGCTCAAACTCTTTTATGTGTGCAATTACGTATGACAGCCTGGTATTTACCCACAATACACCGCAGCCACTGCCGGTTCGACTGTGCCTAACTGAGTCGTCACAAACTGTCAAAGCCCTCCAGCTGTTCACAAGTGCTGGCCTAGATCACGCAGATAACCCGTGCAGCTTTTCAACATAGGAAGGACCCGTCAGCATTATGAACATCAGCACTGACCACAGGAGACCTCTGCAAAGTCTGAGCTGTTTCAGAAAAACAGACAGTGTGCAAAATGCTTATATAAAGTTGAGTGAAACGGAGCTTTAACTTCCCTCACTGAAACATCTTTAGTTAAGAAACAGGAAACAGGTTAGATGTGGGCAGCAAGTCAACAGAACTGAAGGGAATCAACTCTTGTTTATAGGTTTTCAAGTGAGGTCTCAACATAAACTGGCAATGAAAATCACCAGAGTGACTAATGTTTTGCTGTCTGAGTACAAATTGATATCTGCTTCCTGTTTTATGATGCATATCAGCGGAATAATTTCTGCTGGCCACAAAGAACTGCAGAATAACTGCACGATGACTTTTAATTTAATCCTCTTGAGAAGCAAACAGGCAATTAGCAACAAAGCGCAAGGAAGGAAAGACCCACATGCACCAGTTATTCCCCCATCAGAGAAAGTGATTAAAAAAATGAGCTACCTCTTTGTAGTGTTGTGACTCTGTAGCATCCATACTGTGTTCTTCATATCCGTCTGCTGATGAAGAAGGAAGACATGTTAGAGCTTTTTAGAATAACTGACGACACTGTGCTATAAAGCATATGGTTTCTGTAAAGTAATGCAGCGCACAAATAAAATCATCTGGCATATTCTGTCATATTATGCAAACGAGGCTCACCATCCCTAGTAAATAGTTACACCTCTTTCAAACCCGTGAGATAACTCTTAACCATCTGGCCTTTGTCTGTGCAGCAGGATGTACATGTACAGTATATCCTGCAGCAAATCAGATGCTTTTTTATTTCCATCTAGCCGAGCGAGCACAGCTCCAGGAGGCAGAAGAAGGAACACTGTGTGATTTCAGCGCCTCTTTATGAGAGTGTTTATGAGTGAGTTGCATTTGTATGGAACGGTTGCCTCTCACAGGGAGAGAGGAAGGAGAGACCGGGAACAAAAAAAGCTGCAGGGAGAAGCACACGTTCAAGAACGAGCCTCGCAGGTCAGCAGACAAAGTGGTAAACGCTGAAAGCAACAACATGTTTCACACACAGTACAGTAAACAACTGCGAACACTCCACAAAACACACTAAAAAGCACCATTATTACAACAGTACTACATCTAATGATAATGATATAATAACAGTAATAATTAGCTCTGTTTTTCTTTAAAACCTGTTGACTAAAACTTCCCTGGAACTGTTCTTCTACTCCTGATGTGAAGAAAAGCCAGATGAGCGCTGACTGTGCCAGCCTAACCAGAACCTTTGGTCTGCTCCCAAACCACTATACCCACTGTAAGATACAGTGAAAACTGCAGCGTCCAAATGGATCAATTTAATAATATAATGATGACTATCCAGGGCTAAAACTAAACGTCAAGTTACCCTGATTTACAGTCCCATTCTGTTTACAATTAATTGAATATTCGGGCTATATTTTATTGGATGTAAACTAGGCCACATACTAGTTATTAAACATTAATGTGACTCCAGAATGGATCTCAGGGGACCACACACACGGCTGGATTAAGCCTCTGAGGGGCCCCAGGGAAAAAAGAATGTGTGGCCTTTAGCATCTATATGAGACGCCCGCCATAAGACTTTCTGCCAGGAAGACTCTCCAACATGTGGTTAACGTTGTGAAATGACTGCAGTTTGGTTACATTTACAAAAAGATCATGTTTTAAGTTAAAACAAGTACATTTACATATGTGACCTGCGTAATGTGCGTTATATAAGTGACAGTACGAACACAATGTAACTTATTTATGTTACATAAGTGAAAATAAGCCAACGCTGACTTCTGGTTTCAAACGGGACACAAACCCTGCTCTCCTGGGTGAAAGCTACCCAAACCTCATCTTTGCTCTTTATACGACGTCACCTGCTCTGAGCATCTAATATTGTGGAGGATGGGTTTACAGTGGAGACAGCTGAAAGCTTGGTGCATCTCACACATGGTAAAGGGCATCTTCTGCATGACAAAACAATGATGTCTACGAATGGTCCGTAAAAAGCACCAAACTGTTAAATAACAGGGAAAGAAGGATCAAAATATATATCTGTCTGTAAAAGATGTGACCTTTCCTTATGATTTAGATCATTTTGTTAATTGTGGCATGCATTATATTGATGGGTCTCTAGAAAACAGAAAAGATGAAAGAAAACTTGACTTATTTGCTTATGTTTCCAATAACCTGACCTGTTTTAACGACCTTCTCTCTCTCATCTTGTCTACAATAGAAATGGATGAGGTGAGGTTCTCCATTTTGCCATTATGTTGCTATAATAAATAGCTCAGCAAATTGGGATAATTCAGGTAGTCCTTACTTTCCACATAAAATAATAATCAGAAGCAGCAGTCGCACCATTAAACTGAGGAGCCGGGGTGAGCCAAGAAATTGAGTTAAACTCTTTTTTATGTGCAATGTATGTGAACAAAGACGCCATTGTAAGCATCAGTGTTACATTTCCCCCCGTGCACAAAGACAGTGCACACACAGGATGACACCCTCCGAGCTTTGGGGGCCCAGCGGACCACAGCAGAATACATACAGTAAAAAGACAGCAAGAGAAAGCCTGCGTGTGTGTGTGTGTGTGTGTGTGTGTGTGTGTGTGTGTGAGTGCAGTCATGCATGTTGAATTTAATCCAGGTGGTCACATCAATGTGATGAGTTGCTAATCATTCTAAACATAATGCATCTGTTCACATGCATATTTATGACTATGTTTCATAACTACAGCTTGCATCTGCGTGCGCCGGATTCCACATAAATACATGACAAACAGAAGTTTTCGCTCTCCCACCCTCTCTCCTTCTCCTCCTCTCTCCCTCTCTCTGCTCCTGGTCGGTGGAGATCTGCAGGACTCCAGGCGCAGAATGGGAGACATGTGACTGGACGATCACAAGGCCCGCTGGGCTAAGCCAGCCAACCAATTCGCTCTGTTTCCTTTCCCAAAATCCTCGAGGGTGACTCAGCGTAAGCAGTACCAGGAGTCGCGGCTGTCTCCTCATAATTCATTGATCTCCTGATGCTATGATCTCACTTAGAGACCTGCGGTGTATAATAATGGTGAAAGTTGAAATACAATGTGCTTCAGGGGCAACTGTTCTATTTGTTCAGGGTGTGGTCGGAGGATATTGGCATTGCTGTTTGAACGACCTCAGAAAGTGAGCAAAAAGTGCTCGTTGCTGCGTCAGACTTTAATCACGAGCTGTAAACATTAACAGGACTTTTCACCACATTAGAATCTCTGTTAATAACATCTCAAGAGGCGCAGTATGCAGTGTAAATGTCCCACAAGGCCGAGTTTCCGAAAGCAGCGGTCAGCTAAGGAGGCCCTGGCCCGAGCTGCATCCAGCCGCCCTGCGACAGCGCTCGGCGCAGCTGTGAGGAGCCAGAGCCGGAAAAACAGGAAAGATGGAGGAGATTAAATCCCTGTGACAGATCTGGCAGTCTGACGATGACTGCTCACTATCTGAAAAAGAGACAGGAAACTTCATTCTTGTGACTCAGTGTCACAAAAATGAAGGGTCTCATAGACAGATGGGCGACAAATGAAACAGCAACATTAAGTGTCTCAGTGAGAGCAGCTTCAGTGCTCCTCATTATAGACTGCGGCTGCCATTGTTTCAAACGATGTTCCCTCATTTGGTGTTTTTCATGATGGCTGGGAGCGCTGTCTGTCCCATATGTCTTCCATTGGGTTGAGATTTGGTGAATAGCATAGCATTCACTTCAATAATGTCCGTGCTTGGACTTGCAGAATCTACATTTTTCTGTTCACTGGGATAATAGGGCCTGTCTTCACTCAGAATTACCAATAACTACAGGATTAACAAGTCCAATTCTTGAACGTGAACTTGAAACCTGATACAATTCACACATGCGCTGAACTTGTCGCGCTGATATTTGACCAATTTTCAGATGCAGTGAGATCTGAAAGGCTGATACATATTTTCCATGCAGTTGCAGTACAGTGTGCAGCTGCTGAAGCTCCTTGAAGCCTTTAATTTATTGAGGATTTCTTCGGGTAAGCTCAAGCAGACTTGCAGCAACGCTCTGCCACTCTGGCACACTCAGCCTCTGACCTGCAGCTCCTCCCGAGGGTTTGTGAAGAAATGAGTGGAACAGATGGAAATATGTTAAAGTTGCCTCTTAAAAGTAACCTTGACCTGACACTCGACCACATTTGTAACCTTTGATTAGCACTGCTTCACGTTCATACAGACATTCCCACTTGGCAGCTGCCCAGAATAACTCTTTGATTGTTGACCAGTGAGCCGCTGCAGGGTTAATCTCTTACTGAAGGGCCACACTGACAGTATTTGTTAAGTAAAAGCCTGTTAGTCATTTACTTACCACAGGTTTTCACAAGTGGATCCTGGATTATAACATTCCAGATATAAGTGTTAAAATCACTTTTCACAGCCTGCATTATGTTGGAAAACTTTAAAAACCAATTCAGTAATAAATCATTATTTTTCTGCTCACCTTCAAGGTCGTTCTGAGAGCAACTGTGTTCTCCGCTCAACCTCTTGAAGAGCGACCGCATCACCTTGGCACTGCCGAAGCGCTTGAATCGGGCACGCACGTTCTCGTAGTACAACTCCAAAGTGCCGATCTTGAGGACCATGTTACAGGAAATGGAGAAGACAGAATAATAACAAATGAACATTTATGAGAACACAAAAATTCCAACAAAAAGACCTGAATGTGCCTGTTTTGTCACACAAAGCAAGAATGTACTGACCGCTATGATGAACAAACAAAATGTATGCAGGTTTAAGCATGAGATGCATTGCATGACATTTTCCAGACACCGGCTGAACTCAGTTACAGGGCTTCGAAGTGCGCAGCCACATCTGAGTAAACAGCAGTATAACAGTTACATACGGAGCTGGAATGAGTGTTAAATACTATTGCTGCTAACAGAAAAGCTTCAGCAGCGAATGAGATCTGTTGAAATGATGACTGCTGCTAACATGTCCATCAAACGTTGTGTGTGAGTCAAAGCCTGAGGCCTTAAACTGAAGTCGCCCCGGTCGAAATAACTCCACCGGGACCAGTTTGCTGAAGAAATTCATTATCAGCCGTGTGTAGCTAATATTTGTTGTTCATTGTATCCAAACTGAGCGTGTTTGGCTTGTTTCAGAACTCACATACTGCTCGATAGCAAACAGTCAGACCTCGGTTGAGCTGCCAAACCAAAATATTTGTCCACTAGCTGCTGAAAAGCTTACAAATGTATTGCTCATGAGCCTCCATCACTGAGTTTATCCCTGACCATCCGGGTATTCAAACCAACGCTTCTGCAATCAAAAACCTTTACAGTGGAACTTTGAAGCATAGCTCCACTGACTTTTTGAGCTGGACTGTACCTCCGCCTCATTTCTTTTATAAATGATAAAATTTAAAGCCAGACTCTTAGGCTGCAGTGGATGCAAATACACTGCCAAACAGCATGGTTTCATAGGTTTTTAGACAGCTTTTGATTGCTGGAAAGGGAAAGATGGAGCTATGCTAAAGACCTAATTTTCAGTTTACTTATCGCCTGAAAACTAATTTTGAGTTCCTTTGCATGGTGAAAGGCAGGTCAGCAGAGAAAAGCAATGATGTTCTCCAGCCACAGCCGAGGCAGCATCACAACTGCCTCGTACCACATGGATTAAAGCTTCAGTGTGTGCAGGTTTCATCATAAAGTCAACATTCATGCCCTTGGGGTTGGGACCCCACATGTTGCTGCCTGATGTGTAAATGGGGTGAAGTTGAATTATGTGGCATTGAGTGCAGCTGTAGTGACAGAAGCAGGGGAAGCTACCAAGCTAGCAAAAAGTTTGACTTGGTAAGTGACTCATTCAGCTGTGATATCTGCAAGAACAAGAGTGGGATTACGCATTAGTGACACTGCACACATTAAAACTCATGCTTCCCTTTGCAAGCTTGTACTCTGATGAGGGTGATTTAGTGCTTTCGTTGCAGGAGGTCAAGGTACTGCTCCAGAGTAGATGTGACAGATGAGATGAGATGTGCAGCCTCAACTACATCTCGTGACTTGCAAGCTGTCATTTGACACTGCAAGTCCCTCAAGTTTCTACTGAACTTGGAAGACTGCTTTTAGTTGCCTACCTGGAGCTCCCAACACAGCACCCCAAAAATAATCACTTTGGCGTCCATTGACAAATTCAAATCCATTATCATGAACCATTCCCCTTCTGTTTCTACGTGTTTTACTCGAATTGTTGTGTCTTTTATGAGTTCTATTCATATACTTATTCTAATTCATTGTTTTATTTTTAATGTTTTAACCTTTTGTATCTTTGAAGTCATTTTAAACTCATTGTGAATGAGGTCACGCCCTCAATGATTTAAGTTAAGTTTAAATAAAGGCTGTTATGTGTCAGCATCCAGATGTCGACCGAAATATTCTGTCAAAAATCTCTGTTTGTCAGTAAATGTCAGAT
>JAPZEA010000005.1:26441179-26452182 GCA_029783685.1 Heniochus monoceros | reverse complement strand
ATTTAGTGCTTTTATGGTACAAATTTGCAAACAATCACATCACCAAAAACCAAATTACACAAGCTAAACCTTTGACTCTTTTTGGCCCTTTCACTCTGGAACCCTGGAGCTGCTGCTCTCCTGATAACTCAGCCTTGATGTCAATTATCATTTTAAAACATGAAACAGGGCATTTGCTCTTCAGAGGACAGATCCACTCCACTTTCCACCACACAGTGACAACACGGCGTAAAGCCCCCGTCAAATATCTCAAGGAATCAGGAGAAATGTCAGCAAAAGACCTTCATATAGGCAGCGAGGGCAGACTAAACATCTCTCTCACCCAAAACACTGACGCTCAAATATTGACATGTTGTGTTTGACCTGCTCCACCTTTAGAATGTCAAAGACGTGAAATTATTGTAAAGTAAACACACTGTGGAACAAATGTACAAGCAGCATGGTCATCCTTGAAGGTCAACACGAGCGCTGCCTCTGACAACGAATTTGAGGTGAAAATCAAGAAAAAAAATTCTGCTTCATTCTTTGTGGGCGTGTTGAGTGCATTAGCAGAGCTCACATTAGCATAAATTCCTCTTAACCTTTGCTTGTGTGCACCACTTTCTGAGAGACTAATGGAGTTCGCCTATTAGGAAGAGGGAGTGATACACACATCGGATCTGCTCGGCTGATGAATATATCTGATCACCTTCAGTGGACTGTTTCATCTAAAGGTAAAGGTTGTACCTACTTTGTTAGCCTTCAGAGTTTGCATCGTGCTGCTAGTTTCATCTGCTCTGAACTGAACTATTTCTACCAAATTATTAATGACTTAACAACTTAATACCTGCTGAAAACCAGTGTTTTCTGACCTCTTCTCACCTGGCTGGAGTGATGTAGGAGCGCACTCCAGGATGTGAAAACACTGTTGGGGACCAAACCTGAAACTTTCAGCCTGGGAGGATCATAAATACTGTTTTTGTGTTAAGTTACTCTTATATTCTTCAATACGATCAATATGTTCTTCTTTGATTCATCCTTATAGTACTGAGCCCCTAAATGAATGGAAACAACCGGAAGAAGAACCTCATACTGAGCTTCCTCCCAATCAGACAACTTCAATCAGAATTCATTCTTCAATAGTAAAAAACAGCCGCTCCTCCACACATCATCTGCTTCGGCTCTGAGGTAACTCACTTCTGCCAATTCATATTAATTAGCTATTATAACATAGATTGAATGCTGCATTTTTACAGCTATATTTGGTGTAACCCCACATGATCTCTGCTGAATCAAATCTATCTCTACGCGCATTGCTACAACATAGATGATAAGATAGAAATCCTCCAATATTTCGTGTGTGGAATAAACTATTAATGAACTTATTGACGCTTGAGAAAATCAAATATGCAAGACAGCCCAGTTCCACACAGTATGTTTAGATAAGATGGATGAAGGCGAGGTTCTAATACAGGCTTAAACATGACTGAGCCGTGATGTTTTCAGCTTGTTTTAGGTTGTTTTTTAAAAGACGTTATGGTTGGACCAGTTTGAAGTAAACTCATGGGAGCTGCTTTAAATCTCTGCAGTCTGAGGGTATGTTGAGCAGGATTGTTAAGTTACTGGTTGTCTTCGATTACAGCCCAAATGTTAAAGGTTAAACGTTCTGTACATACCAACGTACGTACGTACCAAGAAAACACTGACTGGGTACTTATACTGCAGGTACAAATGAAGAAGTACTACAAGTAAAAGGGGAAACATTTGTATTGAATCTTGTACTGTATTTTTTCAGTCACCCAGCACATAATGAATAATTAAAGACTACAAACAGGAAAGCAGCAGACAAAAGGAGCCAAACTACATGTGCCATAAACGGGACGCTTTATTTTACAGCCCAGTGTTTAATCATCATTCTACAAACATAAAGATAACCTATAAAACCATGAACTGTTTTATAGTTATAGCTATGAAGACACAGCAGTCTTCCCGCGGTACACCGCATGGTTTGTTCCACGGCAGCAGCAATGATTTAAAAACTATACTCTCCAGTATATTTATGAGTGCTTCATATTTTCATAGTTTTAACATTGTAATCCCTCATTTGTTTTAATTATATCCTAAATTTGAAATAACTCAGAATGTAAATAATTTCAGTTTGATATCAACACTGTTGTTACTGCCTTCTTGTCACGCTGTAATAATAGTTTAATCATTTATTTCTAAGTGTTGCTCAAGCCTTCACCACTTGCACACTGAAATATAAAATAATATAAACCTAAAAAGAATAAAAAGTGTCAGTTTTCTATTCATAGCACGAGACATGAACGTGAGCTGGAACAAACTGTATTTCAGGTGATTTCACGATTGAGGACTTACTGCACATTCACAGCTAAATTCGTGTCCACTTATGCAGCAGACTTACAGTTACAGTGATTGCAGCAGGATTGCTGCAGGATCTCACTGTTACTTCTCTCCACTTCACATCAAGTCTTTTCGAGATGTGCTCCTTCTCCAGCTTGTTTAAGGTCTGCTGAGGTTCTCTGAATGGGCGGCGTCCCGCTTCAAACACAGCCCATGCGAGGCGCCGTGAGAACGAAGGCAGTGGCATTAAATTTAAGCAGCCCGGGCTCAACTACTGGCACAAGATCAAAGGCTGCGCTTTAAAAGATATAAGTTAAGAGTTCTGCTTTGGTGCATTTGATCATTTTCCTCCCTTTGTTTTCAATAAATTTTCCAAGAAACGATTCTCACTGGCACGTTTTCGAGGGTGAACTTGCGTTTCCAACAGTGCAGAGTCACAAACACCTCCGCCTGTGCCGTGACTCCATGTGAGAGTCTGACGTGGTATAATTGCTGAGATGAGGTGTGAAGGTGGAGAGCGTGAGCGGTTGCAAGGGTGAAATACTTTAAACTACCTGCACAGTTGTGGAGTGTGTGGGGGAGGAGCGGAGAGACCAGGAGAGGGGGGGAGGTGGGAGAGAGGGGAAGGGGACCCTGGGGAGGTGTTTTGCTGAGGTGTCCGCTCTTGATAAAGTATTTATGACCCGGGGGCAATTTAGTGCAGACATTCAGGAACTCCTCGCCACCAGACCACTGATGAAAGTTTCATGACCAAACTCCACTGTGTGCCACTGTGGCTTAGCTGGAGCAGCTCCACATTCAGCACATCACATTATTACAGCGACCGCGAGCACTTGAGACTGGGAGCAATATCACCACCCGGACGCCTAATAAATAGTAAAACTTCTCCTCGGCTGGTGTTCTGCAGCCGTTGTGCAATCCTTGTGTTTTCAGTCATCTTGCTTGATGTAAAGTCACAAACTGGAAGGTCATTATGTCTGATTTGGCCCTTTCTTTTATCTCTTGAAGGCTTGAACCTGTAAATCTGATTGAAGGGTTTGAGTTCTGACTTCACAAGCAGACTGAAACATTACTGCAGATAAATCTGGACAATGTTGATAAAGAGGAATGTTTCTCTCTCTCTCTCTCTGCTCACGCTTTGCGATTTATTTCTTTGATCGCTCTCGTCTTTCATTAAAGGCCAAATGATTGCAGGAAAGGCCCGGGGTTTTGAAAGCTCCCTTACATTGACAATTAATACAATGTGAATCGCGCTCTGTCTATTTCTGATAAAAACGGTTGTTTTAAAATATTGAGGGCAGCTGAGAGCTTTGTAAAAATAGATGATTGTCTGCATCGTGCATTAATCAAACATCTATTGATGTATATGTTCTTTGGTCTGCTTGGCACAAGCAGACAGAGGCCCTGCCCTGTTTTGAAGTCTATCCATAAATTCTTTTTACAGTCAGTATTTGCATATCAGCACCAATTTCAGGATCCCAGTGCTATGAATACTGACATCAAAATGGTCGATTTGCTCCGCAATTTGGGTTTTTCAAACGATCTGCCTGGGGTGCATAAACATCAGACACACCACATGACCAGCAGAGGCCCCTTTCATCATGATACAAACGGAGCTAAGTGAGATAATTTTGCAAAATACTTCACAATCACAATCACTTCAAGTAAAACGCTGCTCAATAGGGGAAACAACACATTTAACCTTTGCAGTCTTAACTAAAGAAAAGGCATTTCAGGGTTATTTTGAGCAGTGATGGTTAAGAGTCAGAAGAAATGCAGAAATGGAACGAGCCCAAAACAGTACAGCACATAATAACTTTAATGTCTTTGATTGTCTAATATGTGTTCTAATCTGTGACTGTGTATCAAAGTAATAACTGTAATTATATCATTAGACAGGATAAATGCAGAGCGTGGACTGATTGAGAGCCAAATGCCACCATAATGAGCCCCAGCAAGCTAAAATCTTTGCTAGGAAACGTTGTGCTCCATCCAGCAAACAGGAATTCATTAATTCAATTGTATGCAGCAGGGTTCAGATTACACAGCACCGAGGCCCCCCGCTGTTGACACTGCAACGCCATTCACTCTGCAGTCGGTGTAATTCATTTATGACTGTTGTGTTATCCCACTGTGCTTGTTGATATCATCAAGGGGTGTGTCAGATGAGCTGAAGGAAATCCTAATGAGGGTGTCGCCCAGAGCGAGAGGAAGGCGACGCCAGCTCAGACTCTCAGAGGCAGTTCAGTCAGACGTCTGCGGAGATGCAGCTTTTCTACAGGTGACAGACGACAGCGGCTGCACTGCCCACCTGAGAGCCAATCCGCAACGCCCAACCCACAAAGACATGCCTCATTCAACCATCCGAACCCGACCCTCAAACAGGAAAGCGTTATAGAGCCGCAGTTTTCAGGACTGAGAGCCGCTGCGGCCCCGACGGTGCTGATCTGGGAGCAGCTATGGAGCAGTCCATGGTGCCCTCTCTCCCACAGCAGGGGGAGGATCTGGACTAAATAAACAGACTAAACAAATAAGTAAACCTTCATTAAAGACATGAACTCTGTCTCTCTGTTTGTTTCTCTATCTCACTCACACCCACACGAACAAACAAACAAACGATGCATCCCTCACATCTTAATGGTGAACTTGAACTTACGTGTAGGAGTTTTGGCACCGGCGATGTAAACAAACGCTATGGAAGCTCACAGGTGAAGCCTCAACACTGCAAAACACACGCGATGACCAAAACCACGATCGACAAACTGATGATAAACCTGCTTGTGTGTGTTTTCCTATATTTGTGGGGTCCCAACACTGGAAGCCCACTCACAGTACAGGGTGAAACAACCTAAGTGTTGGACCTATACAGGAAATTGTCCAATTTTAGGGAAGATTTGGGTTAAGGTTAATGTAAGGGTTAGGCAAACAGAGGTTATGGTCAGGCTAAGTCTCCAGGAAATGAAGTGAAGTTTATCCAAACCCACCCTGCTCGCAGGTTTTGGGTCGACTCGTTTACCGCTAATAGACAACAAAAGTTTCACTATTCAGTTTCAAGTCCAGGTTCTAACACTGTTTGCACAGAGAAGTCTGTGGGTTCAGACTACAGCCAGCAAAGTGCCGCAGAATTCTCCACTATTTACAGTGTAATCTTCTGTTCTAATGGTGTAATGCTGCTCCAACACCAAACTGAGCGAAGAAAAAAAAATCCTCCATGAAATGATGTCATGGTGAGCCAACATCTCTCTGCTTTTTATTCTCACGTTTCTCTGGCTGTCATTCCACTTTTACGGTATTGTGCAATTCAGAATGTTATTAAAAGATGCATTTCTTCTGGTTACAATGTAAGAAATTATTGAATGCAAGTTTGATGATTTGGGGTGTAATTCCTCCACACTGTGGAGGCTGAACAGAAGCGGTTCATTAATGCCTGCATCATAGCCAGTAACACGCTGGTGTCTTCAGACTGTATAATGACCCAAACATCAGTGTTTTCTTTCTTTCTGTCAGTGTAAACATGTTCAGTTTCCCTTTAGAGCACAACACATAAATCAGCTGCCGGATTCGTCTATATGAGACTTCTCTGGACCACGTTTCTGTAAAGCAGATCTACTTTAACCAACACTGTAAACCCGGCTGCAGTCCAGGAACTGATCGAAATGCAATGAACTCTTGTTGGTGCACAAATGAAGTGTTATAAGCTACTGTAGTTTCATTTCAAATAGTCAAAACGTCTTGCCATTATCGTCCACTATCAATGTGAGTACAACTTATAAGGGCTGGAGTAAGTTTCTATTAGAAACACATTCAGGCAAAGGAGCCACAGGCATCCAACCCGCCCAAGTGTCCTCAGCTGAATCGCTGCACTCCAACAGCTCCACCAGACTGTGGAAGCTGGAAAGCGAAACTATAGAATTTCCCACAGGGATCAATAAAGCCCAACATTTCACAGTCCATCATAACAATACTATACTGTTGCAGCAGATCTTAGCGGTTCAGCAGAATGTTGGTTTGTTGAGGAGGAGGAACAGTTTTAACCAGCAATGAGCTCCATAAAAAGCCTCAAGCAGGTTGATGCAGACACTAGGACCTGTTTGTAAGAGCAGTCGGATGAGTCTCAACAGGACACAGTGCAGATGTTGCACAGCTGATCCTGCTTGTCGGACAAGTTGTGTGTTTCTTATAGTCAACAAATTGCATGAAAAGATCAAATCCATCGGCGAACTGATCCGACTATCAGATACTGTCTGTGTGATCTTACTCCTCTGTGTCACAGAGCTCCACTGTTCCAAAAACACATCAGAGAGCCACACTGTTGCACTGTGTGACACGTCCCTTCATTACCATGAACACACACGCTGTAGTTTACTGTGCTTCAGTCCCACATTCACCGTCCTGCTGCCCCAAATACTCACCAGAGCAACAAATGAGGATTTATCCGCCGCTGAAAGCAGTCCCCGAAGAACGCACTATTTCCTCTTTGAGTAACGTTTGCTACAAACTGCAGTGGGCAGCTGTTTCCGGAAGTGACTGAGCCTTAAGGAACTTTAAAAAGAAACTATATATTTTTAACTCGTTCATTTAAGATTTACATCTTTGGTAAGAGCCAGTGGGTTTTGAGCTGAGTGCCACAGACAGTTAGGAAAGCTGGAAAGTACTGAGAGCCTGTGTGAAGTGTTGTTGGACAGTAAGGAAAATACACACTGAAGCCGGCCTCATACTTTAAAGCAAGATGCAGTAAAATGAAAAGTGTTACGTGAAACTGGCTTCAGCTACATATTTCTCTCCATGTGGCACAATGAACCCAACCTTACAGGAGGTATGTTTCACTTCTGACACTTCTAAAAGCAGTTCATAAATTATTTGCAACAAAAAGATTCCCTATTATCCCTGTTGTGAAATATATTAATTCAACCTCCTCCATGCTCAGGCCAGTAACGATGCACAAAACGAGAATTTAAAACGAAGACTATGTGAAGCCGTTTACACTGTACATTTCTCTATCTGTCCTCTTCCACTGAAAACAGTCCCGACCTCCTCCACTAAAAACAAACCCACTTTGGAATATAAGCAAAAACACGCAGACATGCCTCTGCTCAACACATAATGAAGATAAATTATGCATGTATGCAGCTTGAGGAGACACAAAGCATTATTCAAAATCGATACAGCCTCTGGGTCTTTGCATAACAGGAAGCTCAAGCCCTCCCTCTTTGATCAAAGGCAGGGCTGAAGCACTCGGCGTTCTCGCCTCTCAAAAGCTTGTTTCTGCATTCTGTGCATCATGGATCAACAGAGGCAGGCAAAGTTTGGCTACAGAGTAAAGGGCTCTGAAAGCCCTCAGGCATTCTTTGACATTGGGTGCAGCATTTCATCCTCACCATAGAGAAGCCAAGGCAGCATGCAGTGCGTAAAGTCATCCTAATCATCGACACGAGTTATGCAGAACATGAGGATGTTTCCTTATATCCACTCTGACAGGCTCCAAGGTGATTCATTTTAATGTCATAGCAGGATGGGAGACCTCTGGATTTTAACACTGACAGCGAAAATAATTCCTGTGGCACGGAGGTATTTATTTGCTGTCAGGTGATTTGGAAAACTGTGTTAAAATTTTCTAAAAATAGAAAATCTATAGAAATTTCCCCCCGCTCCTGAGTTAATACATACTGTCTATGTAAGCAAAGTGCAAACAGGACATATATTTAAGTAGAAATAAGAATATTTCAGAGGCAGCTGTAATAGAGCTGCAGCTCAGAATACATCAGTAGGCAGAGGATAAATAGCACATACATTTGCTGTAATCAGAGAAATACAACTTGAACAACACGGACTGAAAAAAGCAGACACCTAAATATGTCTGTTAAATGTATTTATGCATCAGAAAATCTCACAAACGAGGCAACTTTCACATAAATCCACAACAGCTCTGGGTTATCCCACTGTGAAATTGTCCAGGGTATGAGTGCTCGTTCTGGGACCTTTAAAGTCAGGCCCGGGTCGGCCATCAGGGCCAGCTAATTAGCCCGGAGTGTCAGGACAGCGTTAAAAATGCAAAACGAAATGTGTAAATCAAAGCAAAAACAACACAGAACTGCAGACCGTCAGCTCTCCGCCTGCTTTTAACCTGGTTGTATGATCTCTGCGTCATCACACACAACATGTGGCTGGGAGCATTGTGGAGAGAAATAAAGGCAACGCAGGTGAGAGAAAGAATGAAAGAGGAAAGATGGAGCTGAGAGGGAGCGTAATAACAGGCCTGGAGCAAAGTGACGCTAAATGCTGCAAAATGACGTTCACGAGCAAGGTTAGTGAAAAAAAACAATCATGGAGGTTATTTTTGTAATAAATAAAAAAATAAAATAAACTAACATAAAGGGAAGAATCTGGTGTGAGCGTGAGTAGATGCAGGTTTACGAATGTGAAATAAACACGAGGTTCGGACGGCCAACTGAATAACTGACTCGTAAATGTGGAGCTGAAGTGCACATCTTCAGCTTCACTGGTTGCTCCTGTGCTCGTCTTTAGCTCAAACCTCACTGTGAAACAGTGAGAACACAGTTACTGGTTCTGTTTATGAGCCTGTTAATCAGACGGCTGAGCCTGAAGCTCCACCTATGGCTAACACTGCCTTTCCACTGAGTGTTATCACAGGATCAGTCTCTGGATAGGCTACATTATCTATAATAACATCTGATGGCAATCTTTGCATTTACATCTGATATTAATAATGTCTCTTAATAATAGCCCACATTGTGATCGTATCTCAACATGCACATTAGGTAGGCAGAGCTGGAGGACTCAGAGGAAACAATGCTGCTGTGTGGGCTCTACCTGTTAACCTGAATATACTCTGATTGCAATGCATTGTGCATGTATTAACACCTTGCATTCCCTGAAATGTCACATAAATACAAGTTGCACATTATAGCAAATGTAAATCTGATACATTTAGCTTGAATTTGGAGAAGTCATTATCCTAATTATGTGAGCAATTATCACCTAGTTTTGTATAATAATACACTACCAAACATCAAAACATGAGAAAAGTACACATAATGATAGCATTTGTGAAAACACATCCTGCACAGTAAGGGTTAAAGTTTAATATGAACAGAATTAAATGGGAATACACAAACATGCACATAGCTTCCACTAAATTCAAGACGACTGAAGACTCCTCTGCAACAAAAATTCTGGTGTCTTACAATGGCAGTCATATGCACAGTCCTCCACTCCCAATCCTCTGAGGAGTTAGTAGTTTGAGCGAGCAGAAGTGTGCATGTTCCTCTCAGACATGGAAGGAATTAGAGTAGCAAACTTTTCCCACTTGGGATAATGGAGAGAGAGAGAAAGATAGGTAGAGAGAGAGAGAGAGAGAGAGAGAGCAGCATTGCCAGAGATAGCTGACTTTAAGCTACCCCAAGCTAGCTCAACATTAACTTGCAACTGCCTTGGGATCAATGATAGCCCAGATAGAAAATCACCAGTGGCCCTTAAGTGGGCCAGTGTCTGCAGCAGCAGCAGGAGCCCCGTACCAGACCCTTCAGAGGGAATATCAGTCCACTCGCTAATGTGAAATTTAGTATGAGCTTATTTATTCAAGGTCACAGAGTCCATCGAATGCGTGCCTTCCTTCAGTTTTCCACTCAGGATGCTTACAGTTAGAACGGCCGCTAATCGAGCTGACATTTCAGGAACGAGTCTGAAGGCTGAATATTCACCAGCTGATTGGTTGCTTTACAGCCACTGATTGAGATTTTGAAGGAAATCTATAATAATTGCAATAAAAAATGCTGAATTTACAGTGGAGGGATTGTTGACATTAAAAGAAAGTATCTGGCTCTATTGATGATTTAAAGCTTAAAAGAAAGTGAAGCTACGTCATTAGAGGAGGTGAACACTCGTGGTTAATTATCTACCTGGAAAATTGGTGTCAATATGCTCTGATAAATTATATAAATTACAAAGTTATTGACAGTTACTTGTGGGGTTCCTCAAGGTGCAAAGTTTTACCCAATATTGATTATTTTTCACGCATGAGACAAATGTAAGTTTTCCAAATACGTTAAAATGTATTTTATGTATTGTAGTTATTTCTTTGCAGATGATACAGATCTTTTTTTTTTTTTATTTGGGCACTGGACGCTGACACATAAAACTTTTTCTGGGTGAATTCTTGGGCTGAACTATAGACAGTAAATAATGCTGGAAACATCATATTAATTACGTCAAAGCAAAAATGTCAGTCTATCACAATAGTGTGGACTGACTTCTTAAATTAAGCATCATTATAAACTTTGTATTGTTCATTTCTATCACCATTTCTTATGCTTGTAAGGAAGTATGGGCAAATACATAAGAAACAAATACCAACCACAAAATTTATATATAGAGTCCTCGAGAATTATAAAAATTGTAAACAAAGCTATCAAACCCACTGTTTATTAACGACTGATATTAAATGACTTTAAATTTTAAACTGGCATAAATCATGCATGAGGTCAAAATCAATCCTACTACCTAAAAAGCCAAATCCAAACATTGTTTAAAATAGACAAAGTCAATATGTTTTGAGAGTAATGTGCATGTTCGAGAACAAAGAGTCAGGCTCGATAAAAAAAAAAAGGTCATTGAAAGGAGTGAATTTATGGAGCAGTTAC
>JAPZEA010000005.1:26267073-26282035 GCA_029783685.1 Heniochus monoceros | reverse complement strand
CCATAATGTGTCAGAGTGATGTGCACTAACATACGCAGGAGGTCAGAGACTGTGTGCCTTTTAAACATGTTTGATTTTTTTAAGACATGAACCAAAACTGTCAACATCACACATGTGGGAGCAAACTAGTCTGACTCACAGGAAGTAGGCTGTGGTGAGAAACTTGCCATTGGCGTTCAAAGTCCCCACCGCTATGTGGAACAACAACCTCCGACTCAGCGAACTACAAGCTGCAAATGGCAAGTTCTGACAAGATTTGGATCATTTAATGAGACAGGCCTGCTTGGTTCTTCTGTGGGGATTTAATGCCAGAGCTCACCTCCTCATGTGCAAGGCCACAGTCTCAGCATCCTGAGCTCAGTGCACCCAAGACGATTACGATTGGTTTAAAGAAATACAAACAAGCCACAGTGTTTGCTCCCCTCGTGTTTTTTTTCACCAACAGAGCGCTAAAACGAAGTCTAGAGGCTATGCGAGACAAACAGAAGCCCTTACCCTAATCTCTCTTCCCTCCATCTCGTCCAAATTTAGCTTTTTTTCTCCCTTTTTAGTCCTTTTCCAGTTGTCCTCTAGATTTACTAACTCCTGCTCCTTTCAGACCTTAAAGACTGTGGTCATCATGTATGGCCTATCTACTCTTTGCAGGCTTGCGTTCCCTGCTTTGATTCACTCTGCTCTGACCAACCTCTGGGTGGAAGAAGATCTCGGGCCCCAGGAAGCGCTCGTAGCCCACATCAATGGTGAACTCCTTCTTGCTGATGGCATTGATGCCGGTGTACTGCTTGATCCACTTGGAGCCGTCCGTGTCGTACTTGTTGAACTCTTTGACTAGATCTGGGCACACGTAGCTTAACCGCTCCTGATGGGAAGAGCACAAACAAAGTTGTGTTATCAGATTCAGCATTGCACAAATAAGACTTAAGATGGAGCTTTTAATTCCCTTTAAGTATAACTGACGGTGTGTTAGTGATGCTCGTATAAAGATAACAAGGTTGCAGTGTCTCCCGCATTGTAATCCTTGTTTTCATCTCTGTATAAAGAGGCTTGAGCCGGTAGAGAGAAACAGGAAGGACTGAGAGCTTATACGAAGATCAATATATGACGTTGTTTTTGTGTCTTAAACTGCACAAATCACAGTGAGTAAAGCTTTGACTGTTTATGCTGCAGTCATCTCTAATATGAGACACATCTGGGATAGATCCGAGCACTATATTTGGAGGATTTTCATACATGCTAGTGGTACAAAATTCACTTGGTTGCAATCTGCAACCTCACTACTAGATGCCAGTAAATCCTACAAACTGGTCCTTTAACCTGTGCTGCCAGCTGAAGGAGCTCATATGGTTTATTTCTCACTACCTGTAGGGCTAACTTTGTGTAGTCTGAGTTAGCATTATGAGCGCTAATAGCTGCTAGTTCTCATTGGAATATGTGTCATATTAACTAGCCAGAGCTGATACATAAAAATTCATCTCTTAACAGTAATTTTACTAGTTTCTAGCAAGTTTTCTTTATTTCTAAATAGTGAAAACACCTATTTCTAAGCTCTCATGGCATTGTGTTGTTGTGTTTTCTACCTTCCTGCTGCGCGCTCATCCTTCACTGTTTGTAAAGCAGAAACTCATCTACATCACCAGTCAATTTGAATCAAAATCAACCAGCAAAATTAACCTACAAATGTCCTCCTCTATTTGTGTCAACTGATCTTATCATTGCGTTGTAATGGGAGAGTGATAATGAGAGCACGGACTGTTTTTGTTTGTTTTGCTGGTGGAGTCTGCTGCTATGTGGGGAGTTGTATAAACACACTCGGTTTAAAAAATGACATGAGTTTAAAGTGTAATTGATTTTGCCTCTGTAACAGTGAATATGAATGAGCAGAACATTACAGTGGACTGTATTCAGAGATGTCATTAGTTTGATTTGCAGGGGATGCGCTTCACACTGCGAAGCAGACAGCAGCGGAATTAACATTTCCAGACATGACTGGCAACATGCACAACGTGCATCCCCTCAATTCAGAACTAATTATTTGAATTCACATTATTTCTTGTTTGTCTCGAGGTAATGAAGAATGGTCCTTGACATAGAGAACAAAGTCTTGGATAACAAGCTATTTAATAAACATGAGGGAATTGTGGAGAACTGAGGCGAATCAATAAATTGTGGTCACTGATAGAAGCAACATTAATAAATGAAGGTAAACAACAATAACATAAAACCATATGTTCATGACCTGGAAAAATGGGAAAAAATACATATATATTTGAAGGCTCAAAGCTTAAAGTGGAAAAAGAATCATCTACATCTTGGGTTGATCTCAGTTTGGGGACCAGTGGTAATTATCACAAACTCAACAAACAAAGCAAAATAACAGCAGTGGGTGTTTGCAGCAGCTGCATTAAACAGGCAGACCAATAGTGCCACCTGGTGTCCTCATGCACAAAAAGAATGAAATTCCAATTTTACATCTAATTTCTCGAACTGAGGAACGGTAAAAGGAGCTGGACTATGAAGAAAAAGCAGCTCTCTGGATATGACCTTACCAGACGTATTCTTACTGCAATGAAAGAATTCCAGAAACATTTATGTCAACAATCAAATTTCACTTCCTGGCCTTTATTTCACACGTGCCAATGGAAAGAGCCGCAGCTGGATATACAAAGCTGGTGGTAACGAGACTGAAAATATAACTAGCTAATTAAAAATAATGAGCTATGCTGGTTGTCAAGAACATCATCACAGTTAAATGGACGAGCAAATATTAACACACACCTTCACTCCATCGTCTTAAAATATGAGTAAATGTGTCTTTACGGCTTCCAGTTGGTATTTTTATTAAGTGGCTTATTCAATTAATTCCAATTCTGTGTGCAAAAAATATTTAACCTAAAATTTGCTCATGATTAAATACATTTCATTAAGACTGCAGGTAGTTTTTTTTTAATATTCAGCAGGACGGCATAAAAATGAAGCACTAATTTACTTTCCATCATTTCAAGATTCCAGACATGCTCCCAAGACAAATCAAACTGTATAAAGAAAGATGGTCTGTTGATGTAAATCATGAACATATTCTTTGATGAAGAATAACTACAGTGCAGAGCCTCATGAGAATCAGAAGTCGGAGATTTCTGTGTGCACGGTTACGTTCTGGTACATTACAGTCAGCTATAGGAACAGACAGGTTTAACATCTCCCTGAAGAGAAAAGACTTTGTTTGTTATGTGATTTAGGAGAGGTCGAACATGAAGTCTGTTTCTGGTTTTACTGTTCATTATACGATGGTTTAAGGGCTACACTGTTCACTAAAAATGTCCCTCATTTCTGATGATGTGTTTTAGGAAGGGAACCTTTGCTGTGGTGGTTTATTTGTCAAACCTTAAACAGAAGACAAAGCTCTTAGTTCACAATGTACTTTAAGAAGTTATATTGATGTTCGACAAACTTTCCACCACAACAGCTGTAAGTTTTTTGTGCAAACAATAAACAACAAATAACTAACTATAATACTCTTATAATATCCCTGTCAGAACTTAAAACATACCTGGTATGTTATTAAACTGACACTGAGCTAAACATACTTTACGTTCTTTTACGCAATTTCTAATCTCAACATAATATTCTTAAAATATTCCCATATTAACTTATTTCTCTTTATCATATTGTTAGAATTCACCATAACATATGCTAACTTGTAGCTACTCAACAATGTCCGCATCCTGTCCGGAGGCTCTCCAGATAACAGCGAGGAGATTCATTTGCCACATGTGTCACAAACAGTGTGAGCAGAATATAAAACACACCCACAGCAGAGAGAACACGCAGTGCCACTGCTGTGAAACTGGAGGCCAATGTGTTGTATCCCACTGATGATACATGGAATAACTTATGTGGCTCCAGTCAGCACGAGCGGGGGTCATCATCGCCTTCGTAGCAGAGGAAGGGGCTGATGGGAATTTTAGCTGAGGACCTACCTTGACTGCCTTGGCCGTCTCCAGCTACTGCTCCGGCGGGATGCCCACCTCCCTCTCCCTCAGGAGCTGCTGGGTGAAGTAGGTGATGTCTCGTCCTGCGATGGGAATGTGCTTTATACAGCTGCCAATAACGTAACCTTCAGCCTGAGAGAGAGACGGAGGAATGAAGACGCAGAGGTTACGTCAAACAGCGACATAACAGAGACACTAAGTCTACAGTTGTTAGAGCTCGATGTTTTTCCATCAGATGGGCGTACTGCGAGGCCTTTTCCATGTCCCCATGGTGTTGTGTTTGGCTCGTTTTTTGCGCATGTTCAGCAGTGGCCACAGACATGCTGATTCAGTCATCCAGCCGCTAAATATATTCTGCAAGCACATTTCCTAAATCTGAGTAATTCCTTCCAGCCTCTGAAACACCGTGGCCTACTTTTAAACATCAACACCATCCTGTTACTGCGCGAGCAGACAGGTGCAAATAGATCTTTTTAAAAGAGGGAAATTCTTTCTGCTTGCCAACATAATGAATAAAACTTCAATGTAACACTTCTTTACACACTGCTGCTCTAATCATGATTAAAAGTGAGTCCTTCAGTGTTTATTAACAGTCAAAGAAAGAACACGAAACTCAATTAAAATTCTGAACCAAGCAAATTAAATGTCTCTTCAAACAGCGAGGCCACCTTAGGAACAGATGTTAACAAAAAGTTCAAAATGGTTACTGTGAAGTAAATATCACCCTTCTATGATGATAAATTTCCTCTAGGTTTATGACCCCAACTCTTTACTCTCCTGAACGTACAGGAGAGTATACACATAAATGTTGATTGGTCAAGACCCAGGAAGTGTGTATGTGTGTGAGTCTGTCGATCTGGAAACTCACCACAGGGATGACGTGGGTGACACCATCTCCGCTGTCGATGACGGTGCCCGTCAGCGTCCTCTCACCCACCTGTCTGGACGTCCAGGAGGCGGCTAGAGCCAACACAGCCTGGCACACACACACACAAACACACCCGAACACACACATTACATTACATTACATTACATTACATCAGGAAGCACCACACACACCCAGAATGTGATAAGATGAATTTTAAGCTGACTTTTGAGTGCATATTAGGATAACAGAATTATAAATCAGATGAGAGAATTATCTGAGGATATATTGGATATTTCCTGGTCATTCACGACCTAGATGACCCAGCACATCTCACCTGCACAGCAATGTACAGCCCTGGCACATTGAAGGACTCGAACATGATCTCGGCTGTGTACTCTCGGTTTTCTGGTGTGTTCAGAGGAGGCTCTGTCTGCAAACGGACAATAAACAGCACACAGGCACAGTACAGTTATACTGTCACAATCTGAAGTGTGGTTAAAAGCAGGTGTGACAACCAAAGATAAAATAAAAAATCTGGCTTCTAAGAACTGCTATTTGTGCCAAAGTTTTGTATTTACTAGCATTTGGCTGATGAGCCCAAATGTTAATTCCACACTGAGAGAAGAAAGCAGAACTTTGAAAATGTCCATCAAAAGCCTGAGTCCGTCCTGGACTGACAACATGCTTTAAGGCTCTCACCAGGAGGAAGTAGTGGTCCTCAGGCTCAGCCCTCAGGTACTTAAAGATGATTTGCTCCATGAAGCGCTCCATTAGGTCCCAGTCCTCCACAATTCCATGACGGATTGGCCACTGTAGGCACAAGAGTGCATTTAATAACAATACTGCATGTGAGATACACTTACAACATCACTGAAAAACTTCCTTCCACTTTATTCAGTTTACCTTTTGTATTAAACTTCCTGTCTGGTTGGTTTCTCGAGCCTCCTAAGTTTCTGAGAGATCACTGCACAGCGACCGCTAAACAAGGTTTGGATGAATATCAGCGATTGACTGAGTCCATCAGCGGTTGTTTAATCAGCAATAATTTAATGGTCTGCCTCTGAAGAATAAGTGAGAGCTGCTGTTCAGTGAGCTAACCCAGTAGCACAAAGAAGCCAACAGAGAGAGGCAGCAGGGAAAAACAGCATGTCGAGCCAGAATATTTTCACATCTAACTCTGTGAACTAATGGTTTCTTTCAAACAGAGTTGGTAATTGTTGGAGCAGTGGAAAGACTAACAGAGACGGGTTTGGTGAGTTCTATTTTGCTTCTGTTGAGTTTGAACGAAGCGTGTTTTACGGTGAGTTAACAAGACAATGCAGCTCGTCTTGGTTGGGTGAAAGAGAGAAACTGTACAGTTGTATTTTTCTGTTATTTGTTAATTAATTTGACTAAAAAAGCGGAGAAATGAAAAACATAAATGCCAGTCCAATACTGTTAGAGAAATACAGGTTTTCACTGGTCATTCCACATGTATTAAACATACTGTGCAAGTGTTAAAAATCTGTTTTTGTCCCTGGTAAAGTATCTCTCCCCCTCGTTCGGGTAAAAGAAAAAGCAAAAACAGTTGGAAAGTCTCTCTCTAAATGCATCACATGTACGATGAGTGTATCAGTTCTCTAAAGGACCTGAAACACATCAAACACGGTGATTGCTTTGCCAGCCGCTCCTGTGGGTGTGCTGAGCCGTCAGGGTCGCGTACCTTAGTGGAATATGTGGGCTTGTCTACCGCTTCGTCTCCGATGTAGAAATCCAAGTCATCCACCCCCTTCATCATCCTCCGCTGGGCCTGGTCTCCGACCTTGGCTGACTCTTTGATGGCGATACCTGACAAGAACAACACAGAGGATCAACTCGCTTACAAAGTCCTGTACATTTTATTGACAAATAACAACATTTTACAACTGTTTTGCATCACAAATAAAAACTAAAACTTTAAAACTGGATGTGAAAGAGATCCTTAAGGATTTGAATATAATAGGAGCTACAGTGACAATCTCAGGTAACAGGAAGAAGGCAAACTTCTTATTAGAGCTGATTTATAAAGATTAGGAAAAATGGACAAAGGTGTTAAAACAGGAAAATCCTTTCCACGTATCAGAGATGCATCATGGTCCTTGTTATGTTACAGACACACAGAATCTGGCGAGGACACACTGGACCACTGAAAGCTCCAGCTGGTGGGTGACGTACTGAGTTGGGCGGTGGCTGATTTTGGCTCATATGTTTCCAACATGGCGGCTGGGTCACAAACTTACTCACATTACAGTTAAGCTGGACACTGAAATATGTTTCTGCAAACATTTGAGGCGAGAAAGAGGAAATGCAGGAACAGAATCTTGAATCAAATTTTATCTGCACTGCCTTGTTTGACAGTTTGATCTGATTTTCACGATCCTGGTGCCTCAACTCATTTGGATCTTCTGGTCAAATTCAGATTTGGCGACTGATCCATCACACACTGTGTGCCCGCATTGCCTGCTCTACTTAGAAAATTAGCAGGATCCTTCAACATCCGTCAATGAATTCTGTGTGTCTGCACCATGAGTATCAACTCATCAACATACAGTGAAATACTCACATGATGGAACGATGAACTGTGGCTCTGTGTTCCCTGCATACCCCAGTTTGGTGTAACTGCAAGACAAAAGTATCACATGTCATTAAATAGACGCAGCAAGTTCAAGATAAAACCAACCACCTGCTACACTCCATTTGTATGCGTGAAAGTTTACTTCAGCAAAGATTATTTTTGGCTGCCATCTCCTATGCTATCGTTTTGATCAATGCCATCACTGTCCTTTGGCGGGTTGGTTGGGTGCCAAAAGCAGTGGCAGCTCTGGAGTTTGCTAATGGGAGGCCATTAAAAGAGCCATTCATGTCACATTGGGAAACTGAAGACTATTCATATTTGTCTAGAGGGAAAAAAGATCACTTCTGCATAAACTGACCATCCTTAATATAAACTAGCTATGACCTCAACACTGCTGCATTCTTTATGGTCTACTTCTGAAAAACTAAACCAAATAGGGAAGCTGTATGAATAAAAAATTATGTAAGAAGTTTCCCAAAATCATTATGACTGGGACACACACAAGCAGCATTTCCACCTACATGCTCATGTAACATTTGGTTTAGACTCCTTCAGCTTAGCATCAAAGACTTCAGACTTCACAGCCTCCTCCATGCCTCTGCTCTGTATAAAGGGTGTTTTGCGTGGCACATGCTAACCAGATGTAGTCCTGACTGGGGTAGGCCCAGACAGGACTCCCATACTTCCTGCACACAGGGCCCAAGGGACTGATAGAGGACACTGCTGACGACTGCAAAATAACTGTGGGCATAATAGGCCACATCCTGGTCATAACAGTGGCTCCTTTGAATCTAACTTTATAAAAAAGGAGCAGGAAGGGCCACATCAGCAGTCTAGAAATGACCTGGGAATGCTATGAGCAAACTTTGGTCTCAAATGGTCTAAAATGTGAGTTATAACGACAGTCTGAGTCTTTGGTTTGTTTATCTGCATCAGTATTAACCAATAACTTTTCAGATTCAACACATTTATGAATGCTTTTACATTTCCTGTCCTGAACACCAATCAAAGGTTTCTTTTTCCTGGATTACAGGAAATGATGGATTTAGTTTCTATGCAGGTGACATCAGACATTTGTGCAAAATGAGAACAGAAATGTAGCATAAATATAAGATTAAGAAACAGCACTCTACAACGAGTGTCTTCAATATGGTGGACCGCTACTAATTAAGTGCAGAACATTGAAGCAATAACTTATTTTCACCAGGTTTCATATGTCACCTTTATGATCACACATCGGCAAATTTCACTTTCTATGCTTTCTTTAAGAGTTTAATGCTAATAATATCATACCTGCCGACTTCTGCAATTAAAACGAATGGCATAAAGGCTAGCCTTTACAATCTGCAGAATATACCCCCCTGAGCACACAAGCGGGGCTAAATTTAAAAAAACATAATGCAAAAAAAGATGCAATTTTAATGTCAAACATTAAAACAGGTGCCTTGATTACTACATAAGAAAAAAAGAGAAATTACTTTCCTCCTCAGTGTGCTTCGACAGAGCATGTGTGCTGCATGTGTGTGTGTTAAAGACAAAACGAAAGTCTGCTTCCCAGCTGAACAGATACTCACACCTCACATAGATTTATGTCCTGCATCAAATAATGTCACACTTCTCTTACGTGAACTGACACTTCCTGACGGGTGACAGCGAGCACACAACCACCACTACCTGCTTTTTCTGCTTCGAGTGAGGGACTTGAAGAGAGCTGAAAACAGTGTGGATGTGTGAAGAAAAGTTATATAATCTAATCTGGCAACTTCACCTGCCTGTCAAACACACTGAAAAACCTACAGAGCTGCCAATGTTGATTTTTTTTAAGGCAGCGCCAAAAGAACAAACACGATGGCAACACACAATAGGTCATGTTCAAATACAGTAGAAAACTGGGGGGGAATAGTTGGCAGGAGCACTGTGTGCAGCGTTAATAAAAAACAGCAGCACAGCTTCTTTCAAATTGTCGATTTTTAAGGTCTACGTTTACACTGCCTTGTAGTGCGAAGAAATTCTCCCACTGGTGGCTCACTGTGTCCTCTCATGTCCTGTCTCTGGGCTGGACAGAGGCCTGTATGCAGGTCACTGTTACCACTAAACACCAGAACCACTTTGACAACACATAATGCAATGCGTCAATATGTGATTATCTTTATCAAGCCACAATATGTTCAGTGAAAAGCCTGATAAATCCTCAACCTGCCCTGCACCAAACAGCACACAGACAATTTCAGGGACTAGCTGGTCAACATAGCGGAACATTTAGCAGCTATAAAGCCATATAAATTTGCAGGCTGCAGAGGGACTAAAAAGAGAGTGAATGTTGAACCTACAGTCTTCAGAAACACAATTCAAAATGAATGCTAACGTTGCTGGATGTGCAAATAGGCAACTGTTTGCTAACATGTTAAATATAAGAACTTTTTAAGAAGTGGCAAACTGGCAAAAACAACCAACTAATGGAACTTTAAATAAATAGTAAGGATTTATTCAATATTATCAAAGTTAAAAAGAAACAGTAGACAAATAATAACATTTTTTGGCATATTTATAGGGTCCAATACTGTAATTTGACTTTAAAAAAATCAGATATCAGCCAGTTAAAGCTCTCTGCCTTTGATATACCATAAAAGATTTATGCTGCGTGATTATAGTACTGATTAGACTCACAATCTTGTACAATAAAATGCATCAGTGTGCTATTACTCTTATTATCGTCACTCTTATTATCGTCACCGCTATCGGATTGGCGCTCAGTGATAACAACAGCTGCCTGATGACAGTAACAACAATGTGGGCTGACAGCAGCTAAATGTAGCAGCAGAGCTCTGAACACCTTCATACCACAGAACAGTCCCAGCTTGTCTACCTCAGCCTGCCTCGACAAGCACCATGAATGCAACACATGTTTGACTGTGGACATCATCACACCGGACAGCTGAACAACAATGAGCTGAAATACTCGAGTAAACTATTTGTGGTAAATGATTATATGTTAGTATCTTTTTTAGGAATCTTATGCTTTGTTATCTTCAGCTCATTGAAGCATCTACTTTCTGGCAAATGTCTGTTGTATATAATGTAGTTCTAATTCACCTTGTAATTTAATATATACCCATATACATAATAAATACCCATGCTGACTGAGGCTCATTAATGAGTACAATGTTATGTTATGAAATTCCTGCTGTTTGCTTTAGACGGCTGAACAATGACTCCACCCAACCCTTCCACTGCACCAAGATGTAACATCTGTGGTTGTTCTGCTACTGAAGCCTTGATTTGACATTGCAATACTAGTTTTGCATAAAAGACAACTTAACCACAATTATACCCAAATGTGGATGTGACTGTGGTTCTTTCATTGCACGGTGAAGTAGTCTTTTCTAATAATAGCAGCCAGGCCGTTGAGAAGGTTGGTGCGTTAAAGGAAGTGGAGATGTCATTGTTTGGACATCATGACCATGACTCAGAGACAGCTGCTGAACTCCCTCAGCACATCTGCCGACAGCTGGTACTCTCTGGCTAAGCTGCAAAGCCATAGCCTGTCAAAGTTTCCACTTAAAAACAACTAATCAAAAGCCAAACCTCAACCTAAACTGCAACTTTATGACCAGGCGTTATTTCTGCAGATGAATAAAAAGTCCTGTAGTCATTGATATTGGAACATATGTGTTATGACTGTGAGGCTTGGCCAGAATGCAGAAGCCATCTGCTTGATGAGTAGAAACTAGTGCAGGCTAACCTAATTCTCAGCTGCACTTTCCTTTGCTGTCCCAGCACAGATCAGAAGCAGCAGACTGGTTAACAGCCTGAAGGGAGGGGGAACGAGCGGGGAGGTATGCAACGCGAGGAGTGACGAGTTCAAGCCTCTACATGCAAGCAATGCAAACCACTTTTAGCCCCAAAAACTAACTGAGCATACCTATCATGCTGAGAGCTGTTACTTGGGCAAATCTGTATGTTTGCATTGGTTAAAAGACATTTTCCTCAGAATCATTCATAGAGAAGGATGCATACAATGACTGTAGGCTACAAAACAAAACAATTAAAAAGAAATTACAACAACTCAAGAGTATATTTCAAGTGTCTCGCATGGTTTAAACCTTCAGTTAATAAGAGGAAATGATTAGAGGTGAAAATCTACCAAATACCAACAGCAGGAAAGGAGGCACTCACACTGATCAATACAAACACTGCTGCAGGAGCTAAGACTTCATCTAGCCCTATGCTATTTGGTCTGTCCTTTAAACAAAATGCTGATAAAGCAGATTCTTATTAGGTCCATACAGTTGAGACGGTTTGGTTTGGGAAATAATCGGGAGCCTGGAAAAGAAAAGAAATTAGAGAAGTTAATCAAAAAAGCATGCTCGGATGTCGAGAAACGACCATATATTGACTAAAAAGCGTGAATGAGGAAGTGTAGGCTGAATAGGAAGTAGTATTGCGCCTGCTCCAATCCAGACTAACGAGCAAAAAGATTTATGAATTGCATTAGCTAAAGTCATGGCTATCTTCACGGGACACTTATTATTGTAGAAAATCTGGTAAATTAACACAAAGCGTTTGATTATAAGGGCAATAACGGCCTGCCAGCTCCAAATGAATGAAAGCAGCTGTGAGGGAAGCCTTCCTCAGTCAGGTTTCAGTCTTGCAGCGTACACTAGCCTCCTTCTTGCAGCGATATTCCTTCGACAGGAAGAAAACACACTCTGGTGATGAAACCTTGATAATGACGAAAGTAGCTAGCAAGCAGGAAAACGAATATGAGGATTAAACGGGGACCGCGCACTCCAGAGCGGCTCAAATGTCCTGACCGGGTTTATCTCGGAACGCAACCGGGAGAGATTAATATGTCAGTTAGCTGTTCGTTAGCATGTTAGCTCGCTGGCTAGCTGTCTGCATATAGCTCACACAGAGACAGACACACACACACCCAGTTGCTGTTGCTGCTGACACTGACAGTCCCTAACCGTACCCAGCGTCTCGATGACACCCGAGCCCCCTGTCTGCACGGCGGTCCGGTTTGAACAGCTTACCCTGTGCCGCAGTCGACAACACACGCCGGTAACCGTCCAGCCATCTCTCCCCGGGTCTCTGCGGTTTAGAAACGGTTAAATTTGACGGACAGCAGGCTGTGTCGGCTGGAGGATCTGGCAAGCCGTCCACAGGCGGAACCCTGAGCCCGCACAGTGCCGTTTCCACTTCCGCACTCGGCTTCTGGCAGCCAGGGAGAGGCAAGATGGCGGAGGCCGGGTAGAGCGACGCAGGCAGGGCTGTGCAGCTGTCAATCACCGCGAGAGGACGGCACTAGTTTACATAAAGTCAACCATGAACTCCATGAAGCGCTAGCTGCTGTTATATATAATAACCAACTCGATTTGTTTTATTTTATTTCCTGTACTGCATTTAGTTAGACGTTCTCATTATCTAACATGACAATATATCATTATCTCTTGTGAATGAAACTTGAATAAAGAACAAAGAGAAAATAATAATATAATTTATAAAAATTTATTTGATATTTCATGGCTATATATTTACATTAACTTCTGATCGATAAACGGAATTTATATGGGAACTGAAAACCAGGAGTTGTTGCCATTATTATTATTATTATTATTATTATTATTGTTATTATTATTATTATTGTTGTTGTTGTTGTTGTTGTTGTTGTTGTTGTTACTAATAATAATGCAAACGATTAATCGTGTATTACTATATAATAATATTTTATAATACATATGTGATATATAAAAAATAAAAAAATATATTTAATTATATAGAATAATATATTCAATAAGTTATAAAATGTGGTGGTGATGCTGCTACCATATAACAAAAGTCGTGTAATACTAATAAATAATAATCAATAAAACTAAAGTAAATATTAATTATATTTATATTTCCATAAATAAATAAATATCTGAAAGAATTCATACCAATTTCAAAATAAATTAATGAGTTTAAAATAATCAATACTAACAGTATGACCCATGAAACCGCCTGTTTTAGTTCAGATCAGTAGGTGGCAGTAATCGCCTTGTAGTCTACAGTTTTACTCCATCCGGGGTGTGTGCAGCTAAACCAGAGAAGAAGCCAAACACGGTCGATGACAGAGGGCTGTCATCTCAGGACCAACCGGCGCGGAGCGAACATACTATGATCGGTGCCGTGAGTTTAGTCCGCAGACTATGACTCACTTTCGGGGCCAGATACGGGGGCCACACTGGGGGCCGACAATGGACAACATGCTGATTGATTTCTGGCGCAAACACGAGTGTCTTTTTAACTCCTCGGTTGATTCTTACTACGACAAGGATTTGAAGACAAAGCTGTGGAGCGAGTTCGCCTTGTCCATCGGGAAGCCTGGTAAGCCTGTTCCATGATGATGAGGATTTAGATGACATGAGGCTAAATTACATCTAGTGTTGTGTTCATTGTACAGAACAGAAGGAGTCCTGTGAATTTACTTATAGAGTACATTTAAAGTGTTTTTCACAGAGATTCAGTTATGGGATAATTCAATTTATGATTACAATCAAAAACAGCATAAATAAGAGGATACAATAAAATCATAACACAAACAGCCTTTGACAAACAAGTCAAATTCAAATAAACAGTGTGGCCAGACATATCTTAATGATGACAAGTAAGAGACTAAAGGAAAGAGATTTGTCTATCCATACTGTCAAAGAGGTTGAGATCCCCATTCCCCTGTCATACTGAGGACTGAGTGAAGATTCCCCTGTTACACTGAGAGCTGCGAGTGAAGAGACTGTTATCATCGAGAGAAGTGTAACACACATGAGTTTTTGCTATATTAACCAGTTGTAATGATGATTGTTGCAAGCTATTGTTACTGTGATTATTAATGATGAAAGTAATCGTAAAAATGAGAAATGTTAAGTGATTGTTAATGTTAGAAATGAGAATAGTTAGGGAATTAACTGTAATCAAATAGTGTTAAAGTGTTGAGAGGGAGAGGGGAGAGTGTGGAGAAAAGAAACAACAACGAGGGAGTCACATACGCTGGGAGCAGAGGCCTAGCCAAAACAAAGCCAGAAGCATCTCAAGGTTGCAGAAGTCACACCACCACAGTACCTGGACAAAACTAAGCCAAAGGGCAAGTGCATGGTGTAGGGAGAAACAACACAGCTCCCTGGTCACCCAGGAAGTTACCCCCAGGACCAGGAGGGGGACCAGATGTCTCACCCACCCTCTCAGGACCAAATGGTTGTTATGTATACCCCTGATACATATATGGTCCATGTCTAATCAGCACCCTGTTCTAAACAAAGAAGAACTCATTTTCCTAAACAGAGAGGCACTCATCTCCTGGGCCCCTGACCGGGTCTGACCTGGTCTGGTGACTCCAACTGATCATTACAAACCCACGAGGACGAACATCATATGGAGCTTCATACACTACATATTCCCCCCTTTTTCCACATGAGCTAACCCATGTGCTTCCTGAATCACCAGCTGCTTTGTTCCCTTGTGTGTGACCTTTGA
>JAPZEA010000005.1:26156683-26168380 GCA_029783685.1 Heniochus monoceros | reverse complement strand
CACACACTACCCACGCCTCATCCCCATCATCACCAGTAACTGCACCTCCAAGTCAGTGGCGGTCAGACTGTAAGACGACCTGAACTGAATCTCAAGCGCTGGATTACTTTCCCCTAAACTCTTTACACAGTTATAATATACAACAAATTTCCACAGGTTTGGGTTTTCTTTTAGATGTTTTTATGTTATACGTTTTATGTTTAACATCCTGCTGTCACATACATGCAATACCATGTACAATATTTCATTTTCGTTTTCTTTAACTACTAAACCTATGCATACATTTTTTTTCTACTGCGACACATATCTATTTATCTACTGTGCAGTAGTGCAAACACTGAACTAAATTTATCCATACCCACCATGTGCAATGTTTCAAAATCCTGGTACAATTTTTCAAATTTTTTCCATTGGCAGTATATTTTTTTTAGTCTTTTTGTATAAAATGTACATATATAGTCAGCTTTTATTTTGTATTTTTTATTCTCTTATTATTCCTGCTACTATTGCTTGCTGCCTGAAACACCCTCATTTCCCTGGCAGGGGATTAATAAAGTTTTATCTGATCTGATCTTATAGCACTTGTGTCACATTTGCTTTAATTGACATCACGTCACATTTTGTTCAAACGTTTTTTAAAGTGTTACATTTATGCTGTAATTCCTTTCAGATGTAGCTTTTGTTGCGGTGTCATGTTGCACACTTTGAGAAGTGTTAAACTTTATCTCCTCTCCAGACGCTGTTATGAGTTCCTGGACCTCATGTTACAAGAGTGGCACACTAATACACTGGAAAGGTAAGTTGGAGCTGTTTCCTCCAAAACACTTGGCGAGTGTGTGCGTTGTGTGCGTCAAATGGATGAAGTGGTGTAATGTATGTGTGTGTGCATTCTGTGGGTGTTTATGTACAGTGGTGGTAATGCAAAAATGCTTCTTCCTCCTCCTCCTCCTCCTCTCACATGATGGCATTTGAGTTCTCTAACATTTTAGTTCGCTAACTGTTGGCTGGATGCTCCGCTGATGAGGCCCATTAATCTGATGAGTCCTGAGAGAGCTGTCATCATCAGGACCCCCAGCGATAAGGCGACTTTCCATCTCTGTAACCATGACAACCGTGGCAGAGACCTTAAAAAGCGTGCGAAAAACCTTGTGGGTGGCCACATTCCCTGTGGACCACCGGAGGAATAAAACTGACAGAGGCAGGCAAAGAGAAAGAAGAAATATACGCAGCAGGAGTTTTTTTAGCCGAGCTTTTGAGGTCTAAGCTTCCAGGAGCCGTCCGCCTTTACTTCCTGGTTTTATCTTCGTCGTGGCCGTGGGTTCGCTGCTTGTGTCCTTCTCACCATGTTCCCTTACTATCCCAGACACGTGGCTGTTCTGACTGAGACCATCAAGAAAGGCATTCATGACGCTGACTCTGAGGCCAGATCCATCGCAAGAAAGTAAGTGTCTTATTTTCATTGCTGTGCTGAGCTGAGTTCTGCCAGTTTCTGAGTTCTTCATCTCATCTGCCCTCACCTGTAGGTGCTACTGGGGTTTCCATGGTCACTACAGCCGGGAGGCGGAGCATCTGTTCCAAGCGCTGGAGTCCACCTATCAGAAGGCCCTCCAGTCTCACCTGAAGAGCTCGGACAGCATCGTGTCTCTACCCCAGTCTGACCGCTCCTCGTCGTCTTCCCAGGAGAGTCTGAAGTAAGAACCATGATGCCCCTCCAGTGGTTCCTCCCCTCTTCTCTCACCCTTTCCTGTGTTATCCTCCCATCCCTTTTCCCTTTGTCCCATCTATTTGCTGTAATTGATTGGAGGAAACCACTAATGCATCCGTCTTGTTGAATATGAAAACACTGGTAATTATGATAAGACGGGCAGCAGACACACTCTCGGATCGATTGGCATCATTTAGCCAGTTTATAGATTCCCTCTGGAGCGTGTTGGCTAATGACCTCATGCTCCATCCGTCATGGCTGCAGCTGTCGTGGTCATCAGTGTGTGTTGGAGGGGGCTGTCTGTCTTTTAGGGGGTGAGCTCATTACAGGAAGTAAAGTCTGACGCTAATGATTTTTTAACAAGCAGCTAACGTGTTGAATAGAAACGTAGCAGCGCTCGAGCTACATGCTGAGCTGTGTGGGAATATACTGCACCCAGACCATTTATTATTCATTTTATTTAAAACTCCCTCCAATGCAGTGAATCCATATATTTTACATGCATAATTTCACTTTGGCTGTTCTAATTAAATGCAATAATAATGTTTCCACATGCTTGTTTGGTTGGAATGTGACAAACATACATAAAGTCTCACAAGTGTCTTGCTCTTCCTCTTTTTTTTTTCAGCCGGCCGTTGTCTGTGAAGAGTGTCATTGGAGGGAGCATAACAAGGAGTAAGCCACTTCCTCAGTCACTCTCTAAGCCTTGCTTTGAGGTTTAAAGTTAGGCTTTCACGCTGCTAAGGCTCCATTGATCAAGACCTCGAATCAACAGCTTTGTGGTGAAGATGAGATGAGCGATAAAAGAAACAGTTTAATGAGCCAGAAAATCCATAAAAAAACACTTTAAAATACTAATGACAAAATAAGAAGTCTAAGTACATGGCATTCAAAAGCGACATGTGTAATATATATTAGATCTTTAGCCTGTATACATGATTTGTACAGGTGTATGTCAGGTTCTGTTTGTGCGCTGCACTCAGTCTAGTCTCAGCTGGCTTTTGCTATGGTCTCAGTTCTTCTTGTACAGTGAGCACAAAAACTCAAATTTAAGGTGTCAGTGATGCATTAGTGACTTAAGCTTTATTTGTAGAGCACCTTTCATACAGGAACTGCCGCTCAAAGTGCTTTACCAGAAAGAAATCACATTCGCCAAGTGAGTGCTTCACATAGAAAAGACAGAATGGACGTAAAAACCGCTAAAAATAAGATGGAGAATAAAACCCACTTGATAATGATAATAAGGATGAAAATAAAAATAAAGACAGTGCAAAAACCACAGAATAAAATATTAAGATCTAGGTAAAAATAGAGCAAAGGATGGAAATAAAAATAAGAATAAAGCATCAAATCACAGCATAAAATAATTAAATATCGGTAAAATAGATTTCATAGGATACATAAAATCAAGTAAAATCCAACATTTTAAAATAAACTTCATTAAGTGACTGTTTGTTTCTCTCTTGTGTGCTGTTGAAGGTAAGCTGGTGAGCACCAGGGTGCACACCACGCCGGGCTCTCTGCAGCGTTCCCGCAGTGACATCGATGTGAACGCCGCCTCCAACGCCAAGTCACGTCTGTCCACCGTTCCCGCCTCCTCGCCGTTCAGCTCTGCGGCTGCTCTGCCCCCGGGGTCCTACGCCTCATTAGGTAATCCACCAGTCGTCTCCCTCCAACCCTCAAACAGCAGAAACACAAGCCTCTGTACGGCAGTTTCACTCTATAGCGGAGAGGAGCTCTCGCTGTCATCCAGGAAAACACATTATAAATACAAACACATTGTCACAGCGTGCAGTCAATCACAAACTGGACGAAGATGGAAGGCTAAGAAAGCTGGGAATTAATTAATTAGGCTTGACTTTAAGAAAGAGCCTCAGAATAAACACTTTTTTTTAAATCTGCAGTGTTTGAGCACAGTTTAGTGAGGAAAGTCCTTTTTCAGAGGCCCACTTAAGCAGCTCATCATGAAGTATTAAAACATTTTCTCCTGGCTTTTATGGGCCTGACCGGGCTAATTAATGACTTCTCAGCTTGTCATTAGACTGTTCTGCCAGCAGGAACTGTTTAAATCCTGCGCTGACACCTTTAACTAATCGATGTGATGATGCCGAGAAGCCCCCCTGGTGTGATGAAAACCCCTGACACGTTTTAAGGATGTTTTCACTAACATCTCCAGCTAATGGGGAATGTTTAAGCCTTCCCTGCCAATAGAGGGGAAATTTACTGTAATCTTTACGCCATGCAGAAACTTTTCTCCCTCCCTTGTTCTTCTCCAATGAGTCCCCGTAGCTTGATCATGGCCGTTACTAATGATGATGAGGCCCCTTGCTTATCCACTCACTCCTGTTCCTGCTTCAATTTGCTACTAATGTCTTCCTCTATACCTCTCCTCCCACTCGCTGCTGCTCCGCCTTTCTTAAATGCCCAAAAGATGGCACTCCTGGTAAAAGCGATGGTAAGACTTGTGTGTCTGTCAGCGTGTGTGTGTGTGTGTGTGTGTGTTTGTGCAGATTGCACAAAACGCAAGAAAGTCAAGACGTATGAGTGTGTCTTCTTGTCAGCTGTCACGGGCTACACGTTTACATCCTTCCTCTCGTCATCTGTGCCCTCTTTTCCTCTCTTTATCCCCCCAAGTGGTCGTCACTTATGTGGAACTCTGCATGGACTGTCTGCATGGATTTCCTCCTCTGACTGTAACCTAACAACCGTGTCCATCAGCTCTGTTACTTACACAGCGATCGAGTCCGATGCAGGATTGTGTTGAAGTTGATAGAGAAGTTCGTTGTTTTCTTCCTTCTTTCTTCCTAACAGTCGATGTTTGACGTCCTACCCGAGCTTTTAACTGTCCTTTGTTACGTGGAGTGCTGTGTACACGACGTGGTAGGAAATTTAATGAGTCATACCACCTGTTTCGTGGTATCACCCAAGGTTTCGTAGCACAGATGCTTCTTTTCTTGTCACCTACAAGTTAAATCAGCTAGTTGTCAGTTTTTATGATTGGAACAAAAGAAGCTTGTCCACTTTTTTTACTAAAAGCTCTGGAGGGAGAAGATCAGGTGTACTTCGGCACATCTTGATAAACTGGAGATTATTGCACACATTGATCCCAGAATAACACTTCCTCTCCACTTCAAGCAGACTTTTATTTTTAGCTTGTTATCGTGCTCACCGTTTCCAGGCGCTGTTTTTGGCATGCGGCGTAACAGATTTCACCGAGGTGAGATGGCTTTTGCCCCCAACTTATCACAAAATCCTTCAGTGGACTCACTTTTATCACACCTCACATTTTAGAATTGTGCTTTAGAAGTGAGTGTGGGAAGAAAGGATTATTTTTGCCTCATGTGTGCAGCACATGTGTGAGTGACCCGTGTTAAACCAAAATCAAATGTCTCCAAATACAAGTTGCTTTTATTTATGTGAAAAAGGCTTTTTTCTTACAAGCGATCTTTGGGTTGTGTATAAGTGTATTTCAGGTCGAGTTGTGTTGGGTTACGATGATGAAGTTGCTTGTTAAATGTGACCAGCAGCTTCAGATCTGCTGCATGTTTAATGTAACAATAACATGACATGCAGAATGTTTTTGTAAGAAGTGAGTGATGTGAAGATGTCGGAGTGTTCCTCACTGCTGGAGGTTCTTTCTCAAACATAGGTTATAGGCAGCTGCAAAGGATGTTCAATGTTCGTCCGTCTTTCTCCAGACCTGGGTCAAACTGTTTGCCAATATTCCTCATGGTTTGTTTCAGCACCTTAAGCACACAAGTGGGATAAAAAACAAGCACTTAAACGCCACTCAACCTGTGCTTTTCTGTGTTCATGTCTAAGTTAGCATTAGCACAACTGTTTAAATAAGGTTGCAGGTTAAAACCAAAGCTGAGAATTATTTGCAAATACGAATGGACTCAGGTTTGTCTGTTTCCCTCCTGTGTGTTTTCAGGGGGGCTCTATCCCCTCATTCAGGTCTTCTTCATTCTGTCTCCCCAGACTTTTTCTCCTCCAGCATCTCTGTCCAGGGTTGGGGTGACCACGTTTAAGTAATTCATGTGCATTGAACTTCCGCCGCCTCTCTCCCCTCTCCTCCCCTTATCGTCCAGGTCGAGTTCGCACCAGGAGACAGAGCTCGGGCAGCGTCGGCGGGGCCAGTACCTCGGTGGTGGACAGTCGTGGGCGCAGCCGAGCCAAAGTTGTCTCCCAGTCCCAGCGTACGTATATATACCCCCCACACATGAAACCAGAGTCACTCCTCACATTCAGCTCTGAGTGTGTGTGCTGCACAACACTCACACATTCCAGTATGATCTTTGTCTGCGCCGGCTTTGAGATCATACTCGATGTTCTGCTGTTTCTTGTATGTGTGTGTGATGTTTCTCATGCACCACCCTGAAAACTCACAAATCCTCTGTATTTGTGCAAGCGTGCCTACATGCATGCACCGTATGTGTGTTTTAAATATATCAGTGTGTGTGTTGGTATCGATATATTCTTGAGATCTGTCAGCTAACATGTTCGCAGCCTTCCAGAGTGCATGCTGGGTAAAATCAATAAACATAACCCCTTCTGTCTCATTTTGACCGTTCTCGATCTCCACCCTGTCCTGCCTATTGCTTCCATCACCCAGGATCCAGATCAGCCAATCCCATCAGTGGTAAGGCCTCAGCTTCATCCAATCACAAGCCAGACGTCTCATCCTAAAGCACCGTCCCCCTAGCACACAGAGCTTTGCACGCCCTTCCTTTAGCCTTTCACGTTTGTTTTCTACACACAGTAGCAGCATGCTCCGCTCATCACCTTCAGATTATTTTCTCCCACAGTTTGAGAAGCCGGTTGGAGTTGGAAATGTTTGCCGTCAGCCATTTTCTTGTCTTTGTAGTCTTTGTTTTCACCTTTGAAGCATTGTGTGTTCCCATTGGTGATTGGTGCCACAGTAAATGTCTCCCCACAGCACTGTTAGTTAGAACATGTGTCCACCCCCCATCAACCTGTGTGTGTCCAGGCTGTAACATCTCTATTTGTGCATCCAGACAAAGTTGTGTTTGCCTTCCACTAAATCCATGAAATACACAACATAGGTTTATCCTCCAGAGATTAATAAAGGTTATGTTCCGTTACCTTTTATGTTTCTGCACTGTCCCCACAGCGCTGGGCTTGAGTTTTGAGATGTGACTCAGTCCAAGCATGCTATCAAAGGTTACACCACTCCCTTACCCCTAATCCCAGCCGGCGTCTCAGCCGCTCTGAGTATTGTCTAACCGCTTCGTTTGTTTTCTCTTTGACAGCCGGCAGTCGCTCCAGCTCTCCAGGCAAGCTGCTCGGCCACAGCAGCTACGGCCGGATCCCTCGAGCCACGGCGTCGGCCTCCTCCACGCCGGCAGACAAGCGCAGCAGGATCCCTCGCAGCCAGGGCTGCAGCCGCGAGACCAGCCCCAGCCGGCTGGGCCTCGGTAAGGCCAGGGCTCCGGCTCACACAAGTCGACCTCTTCCTTTAGAAACAAGCTACTGTAGATCTGCAGGACGTCTGTCTGTCTTCTTTCTTAACAAACGCCCCAAATGAAGGATGCTAACGGTGTAAGCAATGCATCATTCATTGAATTAGTTGGTTCCATTGGCTACATGGGCTTGGCAGTGAGATGCAGCATCTCGCAGTGTTCTTTTAATTCACCTGTTTCTTGTCAAATCCACATCGTTAAAATGTGCAGGTGTTGTGACAAGACTCAGAAACTCTGACCACTCACATGCTCCTCATCACCGACCACGCAGGAGAACACCTGTACAGATCCGTAAAAACAAGTGAAGCTGGACTTTTCTCTCTCAACTCCCTGAGAAAAAGATCAACTCATGTTTCTATGAGCACAGCGTCTGTATTTGTGATGGTTTTCTCTCCTGCCGCTTCCCGTTTCATCGTGATGAAACCGTCCACTCTTCATGCATAGTTTCAGTCTTCAACATTCCTCAGAGATCTATTCTGATGTCTGATTGGTTGAGAGCGAGCAGTGGTTATGGGTGTTGTAGTAGTTGGCTTGAAAACGTCCGTACCCGACGGTAAAAGATATTTTCTCTCACTGCAGACTGAGGTTTGAACTGCGTTGAATTGTTCCTGTTTGTTAGTCACCATTTGGGTTACGCTGGTTGGTTTGCTGGATAGGAACCCAGAACTGTCTGGTTCTGTAGATCCCAGCAGGCAGAGTCAGACCTCTCCTGACAGTCTGATTTAACATCCTTCTCCTCATTTGTCAGGTTGGATTGATGGTTTTCTGTCATGTACTGGCTGCATTATGTGTCAATAATTGTAGATTCTTTATTTTTTGTTCAGTTTACAGGTCATGTCTCTCTCTTACTGCTGTTTTTAACACAGTTTGATGTGTTACCGTCTTAATATCTAAGTTACACACCCGATGATCCTTTTTCATGTATCTAATCACACGTTAACAGAAGCTCGAGTTGCTCTTTGAGTGTTCAGACTGTCTAACCTTTACTAGCAGCATGCTGTTTGACAAACTCACTCACCCAGCGTTCAGCCACTGCCTCCGTCTCTGTTTTACTGTCAAACTCTCTCTTCACTTTCATTTCTTCTTCATCTATAGTCCATCTTTATATTTTGGCCCCAGTAGTTGCGGGGCTCCTGTTTCTGTCAGCCAGTCACTTGTCCACACGTCCCTTTTTGTCCAGACTAAGATCTCCTCTCGGGGCGGAATGTGCGTTTGTTCACAAACATGATCAAAATGTAGAAGTCAAGAAATTTACTGAGCACATTCTTACGCCTCAAAGAATAAAACCTTCTATTATCTTGCCTAAAATATCAAATTGATGCACACAGTGTCTCATCGCCGCTTTAACAAATTGCCATAAAGTTTACTGAGCACATTCATGTGTTCAAGGCAATAAAGCCTTTTGATTTTAACGACCTTATAGCCCAAAATGCCAACCACATTTTAGCACCGCCATAAACAAGGTGCTAAGAATAGCAAAGTCACCAGTTTGTTTTTTGTTTCATCCAGAACTTTGTTGGCTGTAATGAATATGGCATCCTGGAGATACAGTGCAGCCTGCAGGCGTTGTTCTTCCCGTCTCCTTGTCTCATAACCTCTCCCCCCTCCTCTGTTCCTCATTTCTGACCCACCTTCCTCCATGAATGCTGACTGACATTCCCACCTAACTTGTTGTCCTGACAGCCAGCCTGTGTGGTAAAGCTCTTCTTCCTGCTGCTCTTCCCTACCGCACGCTAGCCCGGAGCCGCATTCCCCGTCCCAGCATGAGTCAGGGCTGCAGTCGCGACACGAGTCGCGAGAGCAGCCGCGACACCAGCCCCGCTCGGGGCTTCGCTCCTCTGGGTGAGTACCGCTGAGCTGATAGCTGTCCGGACTTCCTCTGCCAGAGAGAGTCCCAGCCGGACAGGCTGTACCAGACGCTAACACGAGCCTCCCTGTTGTTGTTGGTGTTGTTTGTAGTGTCTTATGGCCATGTGACCTCCACCTGTCTCTCTCTGTGCCTGCACTGACTCTGGCTTTAGAGAACACTACTGCTCTGTTTGGGGCATAGAGCTTATTCTTTCACTTCTGGATCCTGTTGGGGTTTTTTTTGTTTTATAAGACTCTATAAATGACAAAGTACCCTCTTCAGATGTACCTTATTTATTTTAACTATTTTAAGTTGGACCCATGTGTTTGAATTGTTTCTCAATGTTATTTGAAGTGCTGTCATTAAGATTGCGGCTGACACAGAGGAAGCACAGCAGAGAAGCTGCAGCTGTAGTTCCTGTGCTGTGACGTCCTGTGACATAACTCTGCAGCGAGTGCTTTATCATCAATGAACCTATAAAGCAGGAGCTGACAAGTGTGTCAGTGCTTAATAGCAAAGCATAAGGACTGTCAGTGCTGTTAGCGTAGCTTAGTTTAACCTTGGTTGATATTTTTGATTAGAATTGTTGGTTGTTTTTTAACTCTGCAGACTTGACATAGAATCGAGATGATCCTCTATATTCAATTTTAATTGAACCTCACTTATGTTAGAGCAGCAGATGAAGCAGAGCGCCACACTGCTCTGCCCTTTCCTTACTTGTGGATTTCTTATTTATCACAAGGGACAAAGTGGTGGAATATAAAGTTTAGGTCATGAATAATTGACCACCCCCGACTGCAGTGGACTGGACTGTATATCCAAACTGTTCATGCTGCAGGGACAACTAACATCTCTGCATAGTTCGTTTAAAGGTCCAGTGTGTGGGCTTTAGGGGCATCTATTGGCAGAAATTGGATATAATATTCATAAGTATGTTTTTATTAGTGCATAATCAGCAGGTTTTCTTCCATGGAGTCCTCTATGTTGCACCACCATGTTTCTACAGTTTTGCAGCCACTGTAGGTTCTCCTCCACTCTTGTAAAGAGATGGGTGAAGCAAGCAGTATTCAGTTGGTTGTAATCTCTAATCTCACCACTAGATGCCACTAAATCCCACACACTGGCTCTTTAATTCTCACACATCTGAAGCCCACACTTATTTCCTGCAAATTAAGAGTTGATTTAAGTACCGATATCAGTTATTTTTCAACATTTAAACATGAACATGAGTCTGATGGTCAGTGCAGCCCTGTGAAAACAGCTCGTGAGTCTGACTTTAGAGTTTGGTGTTAACCCTGTAGTGTCTGTCACTAACCCCCCGGTCCGGATGTCGGCCACCTCTGCTGTCCCCTGCAGCCTCCCGACGTCACTCCCGTTCAACCAGCGCTCTCTCCACAGCCGACCCCCACAGCCAGTCAGGTGACCTGCATGCCCAGACCCCTCAGTCCCTCTCGGTTCAACCCCCCAAAATTCCCCATCTTGTAGGCAGTAGAGCCAGCATGCGTCAGTGGTTGTGTTAAGTGACTGCAGGCAGCATCCGTCATTCCATCACTTTATGTTCCCTCCAGAGTATTTCTGAGCATTTTATTCAGTAGTTTAGCAACAGGAAAGGTAAGAAGGGATAAGTTGTAATTGGTTAGCATGTAAATGGAAACATTCCGTCATCTGCTTGTCACCACTTTGCGTTTTCAGTGCCTTATACGTACTTTTGTCATTTGAGCCTTGATTTTCATGTGCTGACTCAGCCTGCTTTTACTTATTTTCAACTTGTCATCTTTTGGAGTTTGTGAGTTGTGCCTCTGTTGTTTTAATTTTAACATACAGGCTCATATTTGTGGTTTTTCATCTTCGGTGCATCATCTGCGCTTCATATCGTCTTTCAGGGAAACGGCGTAGCTGCAGAATACACCTGCGCTTCTTCATCTTCTGTTTGCGTTTTTCTGTTGGAACATTTATCTTTTCATTTTGCTTTTGGTGGTTGGACACTTGAGAATATTCCCCTCTTTTCCGCTCATTCATTTACAGTGCATTGCTTCATGTTCAAATTGTGACTTGTGGTAACAAAAGTAAGAATCTTTTCCTTTTGTCCCTTCAGGTAAGTCACAGTGGCCACTTTCACTTCATCAGTAAGCTTCACTCACCGTCTTCCTTTACCTTCTTCTTTTCCCATCGCCCGTTTAGACCGATATGGTTTGATTCACCAAGCGAGAATCTCTGCGTCGGTAAACGCCATGAGGGTCCTTAACACCGGCACAGAGGTGGAGGCAGCAGTCGCTGATGCTCTGGTAAGCTGCTGTTGAATTCCTGCCTCCAGGAGATAAATACATTAACGAGTTTCATGTTATTTGTCATCAAAGCAAGCACGAGGCAAAGTTTACCGTGCAAACATGTACTGTAGAATTCAAAACCGGATGCGTGATTCTCGCTAACTGAGATCTGCAGATGTTTAAGAAAAGTATTGAATTTAGTTCCCTTATAAAACCTCAGAGGGAATTAAAAAGCCTAACATTTGTTCTAAAATGTTTTCGTATCAGACTTCAGACTCGAGCTGCAGGATTCTGTTCAGTCTTTTTTTGTAGAGTTTCATGAAGCACCATCAGACGTAAACACTGTCACTACTGTTAGCTGCAGTAAAAATTGTAATTATTTCTAATTATTAA
>JAPZEA010000005.1:26014021-26026882 GCA_029783685.1 Heniochus monoceros | reverse complement strand
ATTAGTCGAGACTGCAACTGGACCTCATATGCAGTGTTGGGCAGGAGCAGTGTTACTACTTTAACTACATTTCTCAGAAGTTAAAGGAGAAAAAAAATTGTCTTTGGTTGTAATATGACGGGAGAATACTACTACGCTACGTTTCATTCACTCTTTATTGAGCAGCTGCTAAAACAAGTGGAGAAGGACACAAACACAGCTCTCTTTTAACTCATTTCCACTTCCTGGTTGAGCAGGAAAGTTTCCTGTACCCATGTGGTGACGTGAATACCTGTTAGTATGGCTGCCAAATTAGCTTGCATGAATATATACACTGCTTATATTAGTAGCATTTCCCTGACCGTTCACAGTCAGCAGATGGATGTAGTAGTAGTTTATCTACTGAATTCCTGCAAAAATCACATATCTGCAATCTTGCAGTCCTGTCGCCAACAAAACCCAGCAGGTGTACACACCACAGTTCATCTGAAGCACAGCCAACAGGTCAGGCTGAAAGCACCCTGCCTGTCCTGTTATTACCTGAACTTTAAAACAGTAAAAAACTAAAAGAAAAGTCGGAAGATAAACCAAGTTTACGACAGATCAGTTTCCAGACTTTGGTTAAAAGTTAGATAGATATCGTGTCAGGACAGATCCTTCTAGGCCATGTAAGGCCTCACCGCCTTGACTCAGATCAGCTCCTCTAGATACTCCACTGTCATATTTCCCAACGTTGCCGCTTATCTACTGTCAAACAAAAGCATCAGTTTGATCTCATTTGCTCTCAGGAACCAACCAATCCCAGCTACTGTAGCTCGGCTGCTTCTTTTGTCTGTGTGATGAGTCCAGCGTGTGCTATGATCGTCAAGACGTGCATATCAGTGTTTGTTACACTTGGATCCAATCACTGCTGGGATAAGATGTGATCAAACAAGAGCCTTTAGATAGAAAAATGAACAGAAGAAACCTCAAACATCGGAGTACCTAAACGAATGTTAGAAACAGTCAATAGATGCGATCACTTAACATCCACTCAAAACAAGACAGGATTCACTTTGTCAAATTGATAACTTCATTCATTTAATGACTAAATTATTAAATAAATACAGACTAGATACATTTTCTTTCAAGTATTGGATGAATAAAACATGTTTGTTATTCTACAGCATATTGTGTGTGATATTTAAATGTGGGTTTAGTAAATATTACTCTTCATAGAGGCATCTCTAAAGACATATCGATATGGATGAAGCCAGCATCATTCAAAATGCAAAAAATACATTCTGGAAAAAACTTTACCTGAAACTTATATTTATGATATCTTATATAACAAAAATATAAGGTGAGAAAAGAAGAGATAAAATTACATCCTACTGACTGTAACAAGTTTGTAATGTGCCCAAGTCAAAAAATAACTATTCTTACATCGTGAGTTTAACCTTCACGCCAACAATCTTTCTGTCAAAGTCCTGAAAATGTCACGTCAGAGATATCTCACGTTGGAATGAAGCTGTAGGAGACTAAAAAGCAAACAAGCTACAAAACAGCTAAAATCCAGCTGCACATTACAAAAATAGTCCCAGTTTCTCACGCTTTTGTTGTCTCATTAACAGTTTGCAGCAAATCTGAAAATACATTAAAAAAAAAAACAATGAAAAGAAAAAAAGAATGTCAAATATGATAATTCGCATTTGATATGCCTAAAAACAACATGTCTGTGAGTGAATTTATCACATGAAAATGGTGCTTCACATGTAAGAAATCCACATTTCTTCTTACAATGGCTAGGCGGCCTGTTCCTCTTTGAAGAACTGTCTCTTTAACTACCAGACCTCTTGCCTCTGTAAAGTTTATACTGTATGTTTAAATTAGTTTGAGGACAATTCCCAGATGCAAGTGCCAAACTGCCACATCTGGAACAATCTGGACTTTGCTGGATATGACGGAAATTATGGAGCAACAGAAATATGTATCAGTTCCCACGTAAAAAACCAAAGATCACAGAGCAAATCAAATCAGTAATTAACAACGAATGACACAGACTCAATGGAAAACATTAACATACCACAAAGCACACAAACACATACCAAAGAAACAATTTTGCAACCTCTAGTCTTATAAAACAAAAGTGTTTATGACTTGACTGTTGCCCAAAGGACACAAACAACACCCTGTAAGCAGCAATCCGGAAATTAAATCCCACTCAAGTCAGGGAAGCTAATATGATTTCTGGCTGGAAGGATGAAAGGAAGACGTTTAAAAAACGCGCTCTTTGTGATATTGTATGAGAAGACGTAAATGATGCTGTCACTGAGGGGAAGAAGTAACCGTTCAGCGATCTGGTTGCGGCGAGCTGAACGTGTGAAGTGCTGTTTTTGGTTTCATGTGGATATCCAACATGTCATCCTTTATTGTGAGGTGTGTGTATTAGCAGCCGTGTCTGTGACCCTTCGGAGGTGCCAGTCGCCTGTCACCGAGCCAATGTAAGCCGATTAGAGGTGGGTGACTAACAGGTTTAGGCTGCATCTGTTTCTTTTTTTTCTGGTGCCAAAATGTCCTCGAGTCTCGTCTTGGAGAACTCCGTCACTCTGACATCACCTTTGTGATAGAATTTAATGTGCTCTTTCATGGGCTTTTATCTTATTCACAGTTGGCCAGAAAACAGGCTCTTTTAGGTAGTGAACCCTCTTGGCCCAGATAAGATGTGCCCATGAACACACCAGCGCTCACAGCAACAGGGTCTGCCTTCCAAGCAGCCTGCCCCTTAAAAATAACTGAGAATCCTCCCCTTAACATCACTGTCTGATGAACATCTGGCACCACATTAATAGCTGTTTCCATGCTTTCACAGCATGCCAACTATTTGCTCTTCTATTGCCTCTGAACCTCGAGCCAATATTCTGATGAGGAGAGGTTTGGGGTACGAGCACCTGTAAAGGTCATTTACCTAAAAATCTATGAGAAGCTGCAGTTTAGCGGACTATTAGATCTAAAAACTATCAAAGGAAAACTGTTCAGTCTCAGAAAGTGGCCCCAACTTCACCCTGATCCCCCCACTCACCCACCTCTTTCCTTAATTCTGTGGAGCTGTTACATTACCCCCCCCCAACCGGTGTCTCCCTATAGGCCAGACCCGTGTTGCCCCCAATGACAGGGAAGCCCAGCTCTGACAGGCTGGTACAGGTGTCAGGAACCGAGTGGACAGATGGCAGGGGCCAAAGGCGAACAAACAACAAGGGTGCACTTCTTTTCTCATCTTCTGGTTGGCTGGGCAGCCCGTTGTGGCACGAACAGGATAAGCCCCCCCCCCTCCTTACCCCACCCTCTTGTGCCATGTGACCACAGGCTGGGGACTTCAGATAGCAGGGCAGGATTACCCCCACTTCCAACACACACAGTCACCACACTCCCAACATGTCCACTGATGTTTTCTCATTTTGCAAATAAATGTTGGATAAAAAATCGTCCATGTTTGTCAGGATACATCTGGGAAGTGATGCTGAACAGACCACCTCAGAACTGGAGGGAAAAGATGCCCCAGGATCGGCTTTACTGTTTGATTTCCAAATGATTTCTGGGAAGTGCAGAGCAAAAACACCATAGCAATGTCTGTCTGGTGGCAGAATCCCAAAACAAGAATCCTGCAGATTACTGCTTTACGTGATTTATTTAGTTCATGTCGATGCAAAGCTGCTTTTTTTCGTGGGTAAGGCGAGACTAACCATATCCGAAACCAGTTTTACAGGGAGGCTGCTTTGTTCTCGTCGCTTCCTGCCACACGGCCACAAAACTGGATGTTTTTTCCATTGAGAAATGTCTTCAGTGAAGTATCTCACAAACATTCAAAGTGAGGTTTGGTGAAGAATCTGTGTCTCTGTGTTTGTTTTCTTTCCAAGTGCACGACTTCCGGTTTGACTCTTCTGGAAGTGAACACAGATGCCAAGAAATATGTCTTGTATTTAATAAATTCAACAGTGAAGATGGTGCATACATTCGGGCTGAATATCAAATTGTTATATTTAATTCATAGCTACAATGCAGAAAAAGTCAGCTTTTTGAGCTGGGTTAGTGCAGAGGATGGCAAATATTAACAGAGGAGAGTCGAGTTTATAACAGAGATTGTACATCTTGATTTTCCTCCACCAGCCCTCGCTCTGATGGACCATCCAGACATGCCACTTAACCACACCAGGCACAGGAAAAAGACTGAGGTAATGGGGAAAGTCACTGTTATTTCTTCTTCTGCCAAAGTCAGCCCTAAAATCATAAGAGGTTCAGATAATTCCACTTGCTTCCAAGGCAGAATCACTTGTTTATGGAGTTTTTTTTTTTTCCTGAGAAAAAGCACATATCCTTAAACAAAAAAGTCGCTTTGCTAATGAATTTACGTTCCAGGTCAGTAATTATCTTGCTCCATTTGCAGATTTTCTGGGACTTAAAGAATACAGCCTCCCTGCCGAGTCTTCTCTTTGAACTCCTCTTCCTCTGGCTCTTAATTTACCTTCAGCCCCCTCCATCTCAGACTTTTGTTATGAGACCTGGTGTGTGTTTTTCTTAGCGCCTCGATCAGTTTCAAGTGTTCCTCTCCACCACTACCGTTCAACAGCTCCCCTTTCACCAACACTGAAAGGAATGCAAACACACATCAAAAGAGGCCCTCTCATTCTGAAGATTTCCAGGCTTTGCTCTTCTTACTTTCTTCCTTCCTATCTTTCAGTCAATGTGATCCGTATGCTGGTAGGCTCTCTTTCCTGGCAGCACACACACACACACACACACACACACACGAACACACACACTTACATGGGTGCACACTGTGAATTTGCACACAAGGCTCACCAACTGCTGTCCCACACTCTGCTCACTTGGCAAACAGAGGGGGGATAGAAAGGTGAGGTCTCCTGCCCCTATGCCACCTGCAGACCTCTCTGCTCAGGTTTCTGATGGTGACACTCATGCAGGTCAACATAACAACCATCAAAAGCCAAAATGTGGTTGTTTTACATACTTTTGTGTCTTCATCTCATGATGTCGACGTGTTATTTTTCTGATTTTTTACTGTGTTTAAAGTGTTGTGTTTTTTTGATTTCAGAGGGAAATATTTTTACACCACTTTTTATATCTTTTTATCTTTAATGACTGGTTACGATTTTCCCATTCTAACTATTAGACTGTTTTATCTGTTTGAAGCAAATGAACGTGAACATGCGAGTCGTTAACTCGCTGATGATCACAAGAAATCCTGAACAAAGGGCAAAACCACGAGTCAACAAAGTTCCTCCACCCAAATCAAACTCACAGCATTTTCTGCACACAGCCTTCTATTAGACTTCACTGTGGAACATCTGCAGTCTTTGCAGCTCATTCTGTAAAAAAGGGAAGAAATTAACGTGAACTACTTCATTCTAATCTTGTGTTTTGAGCTTGCACAACACTACAACACTGCTTCGATCAATATTCTTATATTCTCCTCAGGTCTATGGATTACCAGACTGACACACATCTTCATACAACACTCGAAGGAGGACAGGAGGGATGACTGCGGTGATGACTTTTCTAAAGACGGGGTTGAAAAAGTCCAAACCTGTCCTTTCAGCTGTCATACGTATGGACAGCCATCCAGTCTGCGCACTGCTGCAGCTCTTGACCCTTCCTCCTGTTGCACCCTAAGTGGGCAAAAGGCTCAACACGATGATACACTGGGGAGGAATGCTGGAACCGTAAGATCTAATTTACAGGTGGACAGGTGTAGGACAGAGGGGAGGAGGTGGTGAGGGAGTCCACACAGTTGTACCTTCACTGTATCCGGATCCAGAGAGCTCCTCGTATAATTCAGACAAAATACAGCTGTTTTCCCTCTCATGGCCGGCCCTGACCGCCTCGGCCAGGCTCTGTTCCGTACTATACGACAGTTTCATGAGAAACCTTTAATTTAACGTACCGAATGTTCTCTCCACGAGAGATGCTTCCTTAGACAACACGGCTCATTTTAATCCAGGCTGCCACAGCACTTGTTTTCATATCAATATGAAGAAATGTGTTAACTGAGACCTGTGGCGTTTACCAGCCACATGACTGACATTTCTCCTGCTGCAGGTAGCACAGCACAGGTGTTATCGCAAACATTCGGAACATTTTTCAGTGTAGCTGCTATTTCAGCTCCTTCACCTCTGCCGAAACAAAGTGCTTCATCACTTATTTCCTTCGAGTTTGAGTCCTGCCTCTCATGTTAATCTCTATTATGTGACCAGTCTGAGCCAAGAGTCCCTCTGCAGTTACAGTAAGTGCAGTTGGTGGATTCTTAACTGACACACACACACACACACACACACACACACACACACACACACACACACACACACACACACGGTTTACTCTTATTCCAGCTAAGACACTTGAATGACACCTCAACTCTTTCTCCGTACACTTGAGCTCTTAGTTCAGTTAAGTTCCTACGCTATAACTCTCATTTCAACACCTTTCATTGCTTACACTTCATCATCACTTTCCTATTATTCACACTCCTTCAGCTGCTCCTTCACATAAAGTTAAGCCAGCAGTGCAGTTTAGCCCCCAGCCATTTATCAAGCGATGCTGTTCAGCTCGCAGCTACACATGAAAGAAACCAGCCCGGCTTTCCAGCATCTCACGCAGTGCAGTTTAGCTCCTGGCTGTCCGTCCGGCTACGCAGCTCCGAGTCAGCGTTTCAGCAGCCAGCGATCCCACCACAACTTCTTCACAAATTCCATTCTCTAGTTTTTAAACCGCATTCTGAAACTTTCACCTTTGGTTTACCACATTTGAAACTGTATTCCTGCCAACGTCCGTCATTTAGATGTTTTTAGTTTTTGATTTCTGCATTTTTTTTGGGTCAGGATGAAGAGATGACATATTAACAGGCCTCTTGGGTCACAGAGAGGCAAAAGAAAATTTTGCAAGAACTCTGCTCTAATCACGCTGAAATCAATGCAATAAAAAGCTGGTTACAAACCAAGATCCTATGTTAGAGCATGTAATCCTCAAGTTTATAGTGTAGGATAAAACTGGTCTGTAGTTTCTGTTTACTGTCATACATTGGATTTAATGTTATGGCAGCCATACACTGAGCTATTTCCCAGAAGCTTATCAAATGTGTTTGGTAAAACCTTTGTAATTACTGACAAAAACACAGTTTTAGCTGAAGTAATAAAACTTTAAAGCAGCTATGATCAATATTTTTAAAGTAACTACTGTTCAAGTGACAAACTCACAGAGACTTGAGTGCAGCTTCCATAGTACAGATGAATATTACAGCAATCTGTTAATTCAAGGGTTTTCAGGTTTCAGGTTTCAGCTTTAAAATTGGCAACTGAAGCATCCGAGAAAATGTGATATACTATATGTTCTTATCTGTGTACAAAAACAGCTGTTAGACATTCAGCAGACTTGAATTCTGCATATCATAATTGTCAAAAAACAAAGGCATATAATGCAGCTTTGATCTGTGCAGTGTACAGCAGAGCCTGACAGAATTTGTGCACATGCAGCCTCCTCACCACTGCTCAGTACACTGTTGCCCATTAAGTGGTTAATGATGTCTTGTAATTAATGTTCCCTCACAGAGCAGCTCACCAGCTCCTCGGTCTAGAGTAGATGCCATCGAGTGAAATCAATGTGAGTGCTGGTGATTGCATGCAGCGCTGCATTCTTTGTGCACAGACCAAAACTGATATCACTTGGTGTAAACTCTCCTTTGAAACCCAGAAAAATGTAATTCCTTTACGTGGATTAGCAGCTTTTTAAGGTAGAGTGACATACTGCACCTATCAAGGCACTGTGAAGCTAAATACTCTAATATTTTTACCTTCAAATGCTATGTACAGATAGATAGTAATGGATAAGTTATGGATAAAATAATGGCTGTATGTCTATACCTCTTCTCAGTACACAGGTGCTTGATTGGCATTCCAGACTCTCCTGTTGGCTTTGTTGCACCTGCTTGGGCGGGGCAAATTACACCTTTAAGCCCTTTTCATACATGCACTCCTTATGTTAATTAGATGGAATTTTAACATGTTGATCTCATGTCTGAATCAGCACCGAGTCACATTTACCCTTACTAGGTCGGCACTAGTAACTGTCAGATTCACGTAACGGCTGCAGCGACACAAGGTGAATGAAGAGAAAGAAAATGCCTCAATAGTAACATTCATTTGACTCAATGACTCAATTATCATCTCCCTTGTACAAAGAAAACAAAAACACTTTAATAAACAACAAATCACAGTGAAATGAGCCTATTTCAATTTGTTTACCAGATTCTTACCATGTTGGTTCAGTCTGTAAAAAACAAAAATTAGGGACATTCTAATGTCTCGTCATTAAATCAGGAAATTGATTAATTATATTAGAGGATTCACTGTGAGAACAGAGATGCATATCCCTTATGCTTATGATGGTCATTAATATTGATGCTTCAGTTGTAAAATAAGTTTTAAAATCCATACTTTTCTTCCTTCATAATTACTTTCCAATTAATGGTCCTGTCTGAATGAGGCCATTACAGCCATTTACATAACATATGCCTATGTCTCAATGACTAAAAGCTATCTCTTTAGCAGCTTGATGAAGCAGTGTTATGTATTCCATGTGAAAAGGGTTTTGTTGGTAATTAGAATCCAGGACAGTTAAGCATCCTGAGCAGAGGTCTAAATAGACAGGAAGTGAAAACCCGTGTGGGTGTGCAGGGACTTTAATGTGTACCTTTATTTTCCAGTCAAGGTGAAAATTCAAGCATGAATTTCATGTTATTCAATACAAATCAATGCTCTTTTACCCATTCAAATAGAAGATCTTTATTTTTTAGTAGATTAACCCCTGATGATTAAAACATGATGATACAGTTTAATGACTTTTATGGTACAAATTAAAGGGTACACATAGTATTATGGTACATTTTTAGGGGATTTTCCTGTTACAACTCCCTAAACTAGTTTAATAAAAACCCTCCTGATATATTATAGTCCATTAATTTGTCCATTAATTAAACCCAAATTTGGGGTGTAGGTCACATTAATACCTGAACACTGTTGGGAGTACAAATCCCTTCAAATATAATTAGTTTTCACATGAAAACATTTCAACATTTATGTAACTCTTAAATTGTAATTGATGTTTTAATTAAGGCCTTTTCAACTTTAAATATTTTACCGGGGTTCAGTTTCACCTTTTCAAATGAAGGGATCTCTAACACCAAACCGAATGTTTTGAAGTGTAAACGAAGGAATGATTCATGGTACTTAAACGATTCTTGTGTCATAATGAGGAGGGGCTTTGTGGCAGTACGTGTTTACTGTATTTCGGAAAGCATTTTGAACAATTAAAATATTTTTTTGAATGCAAACAAAAAATTGTGTGCAATACGTACATACTGTATGGCTGTGGTGGGTGAAAAACCTCTTTTATACCAGAGCCGGATGCTGTAGCTGAATGCCGGTGTCTGATATCAGCCCATTACATTAACAAACTTATTGGATATATTGGTCAAAATGGAGAGAGGGTGAGACCAGGAAAAGAATCAGTGTGCATGAGAGACGTTGTAATCTGCCCATCCCCCTTCACAGCTCTACTCCTCTCTGCTGTGGGCTCACACAAGCCCCCTTTTACACAGAGATTCCACACCACTGCCATAAAGAAAACCCGTCACTACACCGGCTTCGCCTTTCTATACTGAACCAAGCCACGCTGGCATAATGCTGCCCCAGTGTGTGATATCAGACAGCATGCTGGCACCTGGGAAGCAAAAGAGGTGCGAAGCCGAGTTCAGACAGGAGCTTGATATGTCAATTCTCACCTGAGCAGCAGCCTGACTGTTCACAGTAGAAATGGATTTCTCTGCGCTGGTCAGCGAGTGATTCTGCTCCTCTGCTCTCTCCTAATCACATGCAGAGCTGATAACGTCATGAATTTATGACATAGAGCTTTCTATGTGTTCCTGGATAAGTGGGACATCTCTCCTGCCTGTGTGTGTGTGCTCTTCTCTCTCTCTCTCTCTCTCTCTCTCTCTCTCTCTCTCTCTGTTTAGACACAACTGGCAAACGTGGAATGAGCACATAAAAACACATCAGCAGCGAATGTGTCACACAAAAGCGTTGTGTTCTGCCCTGCCGGCTCAGACGTCGATGATGGCATTTTGAATAATGAGACATCTCTTACACTGCTGACGAAAATATTACCAATCAGTGGGTCATTTAGTTATATATGTGTTATCAGCATCTCTAACCAAGGCTTGTTTCTTAAAAGGTGCATGCCGTCTGCAGTGGAATTAAATATTTTCTTAAGGCCAAGTTTGGCTCAGCACTTTTCATGGTGAACCTAACATCACTTTAGTACTTGAATCCAACAAAAAGTCTTGTTCAGAAAAGTGTTTGAAATTCCCCTTGACAGTGATGCATGGTTTGTCTCACTGTAGCAGAGTCAGGCCTACGATGGCCTAGTTTTCAGAGACTGTGTTTGAGAGTCTGAGCACACAGCGGCAGGACCCACGCTGTTAGAACTGGATGTGATGGTGAGAGACACAAAGGTCTGGATCGAGTCTCGTCGTGGTGCATATCAGAATGAGTTAGAAGCTAAAAAACTGGATAAAATTAGTAGTCGACTGATTCGTTCCCTTTCTGTTAGGGTGCACACCATCTGCTCTGTACAGGCTTGAATTAGTCCAAAAGTAATCAAAGTTTCAGTGGTAGAGACTGAAGAGTCAACTAAAATGTTCGTAGCACTTGGAAAGAGTTGGAATGGGGCCTGAATAAGACGTTTTCCCAGACTCTCAATTGTGTGGCGTAAGGTGTCAAGGTCTGCCTGTAATTTGTTGGAATTTCTAGCCATGACATCACTCGTTCCCACGTGCAGTAGAACAATTTTGACAGTAGGATGCAGGTCAATGAGAGTTCAGTGAGCTCAGTGAAGTTGTCTACCTGTCTACCAGAGATTATCATCAGCATCACACTCAGCAGATGAGCGGTGCAGCTCTCTGGACAGACTGACCAAGGCGGAGGAGTGGATATCAGTCAGAGCAGCAGGAGCTCTGGATGTTGCAGCAGGAGCTCCATTGCTGCCGTCCTCCATGAGGCCTGCTGGTCTCAACAAGGTTGGTCTTTATGCCTGAGAAGGTCCTCAGGAGGTAACAAGAAGCAGCTACGAACACTGGCACTCATTGATCAAACTTATTACAATAGAGTTTGTCCTGAAATCCTCACAGATGTTGTCAACACCTACTGCTATGACCCTGATCTCACAGCAGTGGTTGCTCCTCAAGATACATGATGAACAGTTTTCAATTGTCGTTGTCCAGCCAGTATTCATGTTCTTGCCAAACAGCTGATCATTTATCTCTTGCCAGTAATCCCACATTCTACAATCCTGAGTAACCATGTTCAATGTTGTCCATTCCTTCTGTCACCTTCAAGCACAAACATATCTCAGTCCTAACATAAGCTAAAAGTTGACCATGTGAGGAGGGTCAGGCATGTTGAATAAATCTGGCACAGTTCACCTGTTTTTCTAAACTAGCTTCTCTCATGTCATGTGTTCCATTACACAATACACACCAATTTGGTGTCGTGGGCGGTGTGATCCTGTTGCAATATGGTCTCTAGCTTTGCCGAATGTCTTAGAGCGGACAGTAATGATTGGAACAGATACAGATACAGTGAATGAGCAAAAATGGAAAGGCCATTTTTTTCATGGCCCCTTCTTTACTTCCTACCCCCTCACTTCTGGCACCCTAGCTCAGACCACACCCATCTTTAAACGCTGCCTAATTTTGATCTCAACTACACACCTGTCACGTTTCATGACAGCATCATCACGGTTGTGACACTTACGTTGACAAAATGTGTCCACAGACAGACAACATATGAACACCAGGAAAAGTATTCAAAACCACTTCTGTGGTTGTTCCTGCTACAATAGGTGTGTCCAGAATCAGATTTTGCCACGATGACACACACACACACACACACACACACACACACACACACTCACTCACTCATGCACAGACTCACAAGGTGAAAACAATACCAGCCAGGCTGCCACGACTGGTTATCATCAATGAAATCGGTCTCTCCTTGCTTTAAAGAAACAGTTCTTCTTTGTCGGAGTGAGAGGTCAAGGCCATGTATTAAGTATGGCGCTTGTGATGTGATGTGTTTAATGTGTTAGTGTAGGAGTAGCGGTAGGGGGATGTAGCTACACTCTCTCTGTCCAGAGTTAAAAAATGCAACAACTCTCAAGTTGTCTGTTTAGCACGCTGTCTTGTTTTAACCTGTGTGTGGAGTTACATGCTAACAATTTCTTGACAAATCAACAGTCTGTACATCCGTCCAGTACAGCATCTCTGGACACAGTGTGGATTGCCACATTTGGCCTCTGTACAGGCAAGATGCTTCCAAACCTGGTAGACTACAAGACCTTGAGAAACTGCCTGCTGACTGAAGTGGTCCCAGCATGTAACATATGTATTGATTTAGCAAATGAGAAACATGCTAATGAGTGAGCTTCAAAGTTGTTGGAAGGTGTATGTTTTTGCTTCGGACAGCGTGAGGCTCAATATTTCCCCCTGCTTCCTGTTTTTATGCTATGCTTGGCTGACCACCTCGTGACTGTAGTTCTGAAACAAGATATTATCTCATCTTATCTCAGTATCAGAGAGAAAGCACATCAGCATTTGTTGAAGTATAAGTTTTAAAGAGCTACTTAGCCAATATAATGATTTCAGTGTTGTTTTTTGTGCTCCAGTTATGTTTAAAATCTGTGGACAGGACAACATCATTTGACATTTGATTTGATCATTGTGTCTTCCAAAAACCCTGAAATTCACCAATGTTTCATGATGTGACTACACTT
>JAPZEA010000005.1:25262151-25275640 GCA_029783685.1 Heniochus monoceros | reverse complement strand
AACCACGGCCTCGTTATGAAGACTGGCAAAAGCATTTACTCTTGAGTCCTTGTGTGGCGTGTCTGACTGCGCTGTGTTGGACAGCGGACAAGGACAACACTTGCTGTCTGTCTTTGAAAGACATCAGAAACCGGCAGGACGTCTCTGCAAGTTTGGAGGGAATAAAAAAGCACAATGCCAACTTATTTCACAAAAAAAACAAAAAAAATCAAAATTGAGGGCATGCATTAACCCCGCATATCTGCAAAATTTGCTAAGCCCCTCCCCCAGCCAGCGATCGTCCAATCATAGCTCAGCAACAGTCGCTAGGCACAGCAGGATTAGGAAATATAAAACTGGAAGAATTATGTTATAAAACAAAACCCTTAATCCAGGAGGGATTTTACACACATTTTAATGGGTTTTAGCACAACAACACATGCACGACTCCACGAGCATGAAGACCAGCGCAGGATTATTGACACGTATCAGTTACTATTATTCCAGAACAGCTTGTCTGAATAAATACAGTGTTTGTTCTGGCTCATGCTCATGAATCTATCTAAACAACAGGTGAAATCGATTAATTAATCAGTCCAGCCGTTGACTCTTTGTTAAAATGGTGACACTTCATCGAGGATCCAGAGGAAACTTTGAGCAGATGGAATAATGTCAAGCAATTAGAATATTGGATTTCAGGACCTTTTTCCCCCATATTGCTGTTTATTTCCAGTAAACAGATACAGCTTGAACACGCTGAAACAATTATGTGTGAATTATTTCAGCTCGCAGACAGCCCCGGGTCAAGTCCTGCCTCCAAATGAGTCTTTATCCTTCTTCTCGATTTGCCACATATGACAATATGACAAATTACAGAAAGTTGTGAGGAACTGAAAACTGATGTGACACTTCATGTGCACTTTAATGTGACTGTCTGCTCATGTTGCACGATCAGCATTGTTCTGCATCGCCGCCATCTGTTATTTACAGTCGGTTTGGTGTCTTTCCTACGATGACGAGTCAAAATGTCTGCTGTGAAAAAGGTCAAACCACATGCAAGTATGAAAGTCTGCGGTGTGTTCACATCCTGGTGACCAAGTGGGTATAAACGCTCATTGTAACATGTGGTGGAGAAGGAGGTGGATGTGTTGGTCGTTTAGCAGACTGACAGCCAAGCAGAGACTTAAATTCACATTATTTAACATCATCATTCACACGATTTTACTGTTATTATTATATTCTTACGTTATTATTACCTGTACCATGTTTTTTTAAGTGTTTACCGGGTTGTTGTTGGTGCCAGTGCTAAGACTGCTAGCCTTCAATAGCTTTCATTTGTTTCAACATACCTGCACACAGCAGGATAAGACACTAAAATAAGTGCTGCAGAGTTCAGACAATGAAAGAAATCCAGAGCTCACTTTATTCTGTATATTTTTCTTATTGAAAAAAAAAGGTAGTATGCAGAGAAATAGACGTGACTATCGGAGACAATTGCTGTGCACACACGTGTTCTGACTGATTGTTAGAGAAAAGCTGCAGTCAGAAAATGGAAAACGTTGCCACAGTAAACACTAATCCATCAAGTGGGAGGATAAGGAAATCTCCATATGTCATGTCAGTGGAATAAACTGACTAATGGGTGTTTGTTGGTGGGAAGCCAGTTGGGGATCGCTGCTTTGCACTAGTGACTCCTGCTGGCTGGTTAGAGCACCTGCATGCTGGGGGTGGGGGAGAAATGGCTAAAGTCATTTAATTCCAATATTTGCAGTTTCACACTGCGACATTGATAGATGCTGTAATTTGAAATATAAAATGAATCATCTAAAAATAAAATATTACACATCTCCACCTTTAATGATGTAATAAAGACAAAATATTTCCTTCCACTACGAGCCGTGGGATGCCAACAGAGATTTCTGTATTTGCGTTTTTGAGAGAAATGGAATTTGGATTTTTTGCAAGTTTTCAGGGGTTTAACCCATCATAGCTCCCCACTGCAATGAATGTAGTTATAATCTTCTCATTCACCCATTCACACACCAATGCGCTGGCTTCGCTCAAGCTTCAACATGCGGACCGGAGGAGCCGGTGATCAAACTGCCAACCCTGCGATTAGCGGATGACCTGTGCCGTGGTTCGTGCTGTCACGTTGCCCACCCTTCGGCGTTACACCCTTCTGGTGAGCTTTTCTCCTGACAGGTGAAATGAAATGGGTGTAGACAGCAGGCCTATCGCGGAGTTAGCAGTGAATGAAGGATTAGGTTTTATAAAGGGGGAGAATAAAATATGACATCACTAAAAATGTATGTTCGTGCGAGTGAAACTGAGACTCTGGAAACTTTGGTCAGCGATCTTTCGACAACAATGGACGACATGAACTATCCTCAGAGTAGCTGAGTTCCTGATTCTTTTGCAGTAAAACACCCACAAAAGAATGATCTCCAAACACACTTTGACCCAGCTGTGGTATCATTCACCCTCAAACACACACATCTTAAATCTATAACGCTGTCACTGAGCCACGGCCGCAGCTTCCCTCCTCCTTAAACTCCCTTTATCCTCAGACGGGCAGATTAAGTCATCAGACCTTATCCAAGAACCAGAGCTCCAGTGTCCATTTTCCCAGTGCTTTCATGTGCGACACCGGGGCCGGTCTAGTCCTCAGGAGCTGATTAGTCTGTAGGCTACCCCGGCCTGGTGCCCTGCCCTGCCCCGCTCTGCTCGCCTCACAACACCACAGACAAGGAGGCGAAGGAAAGGAAAGCCACAAGGTGCAACCCAACACCCCTCAGGACTTCTCTCCCACTGAGTGGGAGTATTGTGGAGCAGCTCAAACAAACAGCAGTGTGTGTGCCAACAAAGGTTCCCTGAGGAGCTGAGGAGAAGTAAAAGAGCAGGAATACCAAGTTGTGGACCGCCGCTGTTCCTCCTCCTCCTCCTCCTCCTCCTCCACTCTCTCCTCCCATCTCCCTCCACCCGTAGAGCGGGGAAGTTTTGTCGGAGTGAAAGTTCACGGAGGAGCTGCAGCCTCTCCAGTCGAGTTGCATCAAACAGCAGCGCTAGCAGAGGTGATGGCAGCAATGGGACGTCGTTAAAGGATGTCGTTTATTCTCCTGCAGATATTCAAGAGTGAAAACAGAAACATGCACCTGCACACACATACAGTCTGCACACTCCTTCAAACACAGACAGCATGCACAACACTCTGCTGACTCTTGTGTCCCAGGAGAAGCCTGCACAGCCGAGCCCATTGAAAGAGCTGAGTATAAGAAAGATGAGGGAGAATTAAGTTCTCTGAATATAATCATGCACCCTCTGAGATGTGAACTCGGTGCCACATCAAGTGCAGCTCTACATTTTTACTTCTAAGATGAAAGTTGCCAAAAGCCTGAGAGGCTTGCGGAGGAGTTATAGGAAAATTACACATCTTAGCAAACTGATCGCAAAGCAAATAGAGATTTAATATAAAAAGAGTTCAGCTGATATTTATCTGTGAATGTCAATCTGTACTGTTAATCAGAAAGATTATATGACTATTTATTTATGAAGATGTGTTTATTTATATTTACTCTCCATGTCTGCTGCCAGACTCGGTGCTTTTTTCCTCCTTTTTTTGCCTCTTTACCCTCGTCTCCATCCTGTGCATTATTAAGTGGTTTCTGCCCTGGTTTAATTTGGAGGCGACCATTCGCTGGGTTTCTTTAATCGCACTAGATTTATGGAGGCTTCGCTCTTTCGGGAGGCCGCTGTCACAGAACGAGAGCCCGGGCGGCAGCCACAGGCCACAGAAAATGAGAGAGAGGAATAGAAGTGGAGAGAAGTGGAGAAGGGAGGTCTGCAGGCAGCCCCCTGCCAGTCACCCCCTCACGCTTTTATTGGCTACCATTAAAGCACTTACAGTACAGGGTAGGGGAGGCCCTTGGGCTCCACTCACCCTTATCCACTTTCAGAACACCTTAAAGCACTCAGTCAACATCCTGCCTTCTCTTAAATGCTTTCAAAATCCCTGTCTTTTTCCATGTTCTTCCTCTGGCACCGGCACCTCTTCCTCCAATCCTGGCCCGGGTGAGTCCCGTTTGTTTTAAACTTTCCATGCTGGATTGCAGGAAGAAAAGTGACGCCAGTCAAGTATAAATGAAGTGCTTTCAACATGGAGCAAACAAGGCTGTAGCTCTCTCTTAATACAAGCATGTAAACGTGTCGGAACACCTCGGAGGGAAAGCATTCGCAGGCGCAGCGAGCGAGCAGGGACCGGGAGATTGATGGCTGATCACATTAGTGAATTGAATGACTATTCATGACTGTGCGCGCCTGTGTAATACCTCTGTGTTTGTGCTTGTCATATGTTTGTCTGGCCGGCTGTGCGACCGGAGGATTCCTGCGATGACAGTCTCAATCAATCACAGCAGCCACTAGAGTGCAGAGTTCAAGAGCCGTTTTGGCAGCGGGCTTCACTGGGGGGCCTGCCAAGGCAAAGAGACTGAACTGGAGTAATGATTGCCATTAGGCAGCTTTATGAATATTTATGACAAACATCTGCACTGAAAACATTGCACGAATGCTACACGGGACTGCGAGTTAGTGCAGCTATCTCTCATTCAGACTGGCTGAGGAATCCTGAGCCAACAAAACAGGAGCCGGACAGCTGATGTCCGACAAGCCTCCGGTGGGGTTAAAGGTCGCAGGTGAAGAGGTGTCGGGCACCGGTAGGTAAACCAGGTGTCCGGGGTCGTGCTTGGCGCCTGATGGCTTCAGGGGCTACCGGCCCAAAACCACACACTTAACTGGATTTAAATAGGTGTTTTTCAGCTGCAGATGCTCGCTTTGCTCAAGATTAGAGATGAAAGCTGCTCGCGGGATTCAGAGAGGAAAAAGAATACAAACAATAATTGAGTGAAATGGTATTGTGAAGTAATGTATTGTTTTTTTAAACATGCTGTGTCAAATTAAACACATTAGGAAGACTGAAATGGTAATTGGAGAGAGTATGGATTAGTATGTATTAAGATAAGGTTGTCAAACAGCTACGGTTCTCTGCTGTTATTAGCTGCCATGATTGCTAAATAACTAATTATTGTAATATAAGTAGAGCAGTTAAGGCGTTCTGGAAACACAAAGTAAAACAACAATAAAAGCAGAATAGAATGATGAGGAGAGAGGATGCATGCTGCTGTCAGGCCAAAATCCTCGTCTGTAACGTCGTAGCACTGGCTGCATTGAGTTTTTCATCAGTTTTCACGTTGTCACGTTTGTTGTAACTGAAAACAATCATGTTACGACGGGATGCGCTGCTGAAAAGTGCAGCAGCGTCATGAGGAAAGCCGCTGGTGAAAAGGTTAGGGTCTTTTTACAGCTGCAGGTTTTTGTTTGTGTTATTAGAACTCCATCACATGTTTGACACATACAGAAAAATGTTGGAGCAAACAGGAGCGTATTCAGACCTCCAGAAAGACACAGCAGAATATAAATCCACATGATGAACGTAAGTCCAGTATTCAGTAACTCCAGGGAGAAACTCCTCTTTAGCTGCTAAAGGTTTGATTTTTGCTAACTTTATCCATCTGTCTGCACCAAACAGCGGACCAAGTTAGCGACTAGCTGGTGAAGCCATTTTGACAGGCTGCTGTAAACTGGGGTTTACCCACCAAACAGTAAATCTGCGGCCTGTATAAACAAAACAATGACCTAAAAAATGCTGAAACACTCCGCAGAGCTGAGGGGAGCTGCAGAGTCAGGTGATAAATCCTGCAGGTGCATCACTATGAGCATCACCTGTCACATCAAACATCATTTCAGCCATCTGCCAAAGGTTCCTGAGCCAGAATGTGAGAATAAACTCTCTGCACCATCATCTTCTCATCATCATCGTCTACTGCGTGTTTCACGTGACACTTTGAACCTGTTAATTTTCCGTTAGAGTGAGAAATGACAACCAGCGGAGTTATATGTCATAAATACAGTGTGTTATTCAGCACGTCTGTCGACAAGTGATGAATCTGTACAATAAATTCACCACTTCAAACCTTGTACACTGTAATATCCTTATAACATCCCTGTAAGGATTTACAACATATCTGGTTGGGATTACTGACTTCAAAGGGAGCTTAATTTATTTTATTTGTGTCATTTCAACTGTTATTTTATTGACGTTATCGGCCAATTCCACCAGCTTACCACCAGAAAACAGGCCAAACAGGAAGGACTATTCATGTCAAAATCCCACATCAACACATTAATTTTGTTTTTCACGTTCGTCATTGTACTAACGAACCTGTCGACAGGTCATTCGCTGCAGCTAACGGGCTGAAACTGAGGACGCGCCTCGGTGTCGTTCACGCCGTCCTGAAATGTTAACTGGATGTGCTTCACTTTGTGCAGGCGCCGCTCCTGCCGACAGATTTAATGGTGCAACTTCATTACAAAGCTGCTTAATGTGGCACATTTTCCAAAGCGATATTAAGCCTGCGTGTAAGAGATAATTACTTTTGCTTCTCGAAAAGCCAGGGTCCAAAGACAAATTTGTCCAAATGAAAAACACAATTAGGATTCTTTTGCATCCTCGATTGGTGATAAAGTATTACAGGCTCAAGCCGTGTGTATCAAATACTGTAATTCCATTTCTTATCAACAGACAGAACTGGCTGAAAATTAATGTGTGCTGTGCCACAGAAATAACTTTCTTGCTTCCCCACAAAGTGTCAGATAAAAATGTTTCTTCTGGTCGACAAGTGCAAATCATCCTCCTCTGATGGCTGACGACCAGAAGCAATTGTTAAAAAATAACTCTCTGCCGTGACGTAATTGGGACAGAATGAAACCTGCCTCAAAAAGTACGCCGCTGTGCCTCAGACGTTCATCTGATATCATATTATAGCGTCTGGCATTTGACTGTCTGCCACAGGTGATCTCAATCCAGCTGAGCCTGACATCACACAGCACCACAGGGGGTTTCCCAGGGGGTCAAACAGGGGCTTGACGGGATATCGAGTTAATGAAAACCACCAAGATGGGGGATGTCTGCGCCTACAGAAGGTGATAAAGCTGCAGACAGTTGGGAAATTTGTGGGTTGGGTTTTATGAGAATGCAGCGGCCCCTGGGAAGTGTTTTAATTTGGTTTGTATGCTAAAGTTAGGCGTGGGTGGTCTTGACTGCTGTCGCAAGCTGCTCCTGAAAGCAATTAGCATATGTGCTATCTGTCATTTCCCATTTCTTTTACCTCGTGTTCTTTCCGTCTCTCACAGAAACGCATACAGACATTTTTGTGCATTAGTGAATCCTGCGTAGACCCCGTCTTCCTTCTGTCACTTCTCTCAATAGAATACAGACACACATCAGCATGAAAGAAAAACAAGATCTGACTACTTAAAAGCTTAAAAGATGAAGTTTATCGTCCTGGAAAAAAAAAGTTCTCCTCTCGCAACTTTTTTTAGATTGCAACAACATTTTGGACAAATTGCAGTCAGGTTTCATTGAATTTATCCACTGAGATTGAATTTATTTCTGGATCACCAGACAAATCCACATTTTAAAGTGAAACACTTATTACAGACACGGTCACAAGATGTTGAAGGACAAAGACAGAATTTAAGAAATAAAAGCTAACATCAAAAAAAAAAAAAAAAGGCAAAATAACAGCGTGATTGCAAATTTCATTAAGATTTTGTCACCCTGTCATTGCTGAGCCAGTTCTTCTGTCCCTTCAAGCAGAACACAGAATGAACTTTGAATAAAAAGTTTTCTAAATCAAATCAAATCACGCCATTTTGATTTCCACAGACCGAGTCAATTCCACCAACTGTCAGCATCATTTCAACTCTGCTGCCTGTCGCAGCTTCTTCTACATCAGGTTAATGACAAGAGCTTCACATGTTGAAACCCGCTGCTCTCTTTAAGGAAAAGTCAATCAGTCAGCTGCTCACCTTCCCAATTATCAATGGATCTGATGATTATTGGCACAGTTAATCAATCAATCGTTTAGTGTATAAAATGTATGAAAATTAAATGCCAAATAAGAGATGAAGATGTAAAATGGTTTATTTTGTTCAACCAGTAATTATTAGTTGTTGATTGTTTTACTGCAGATCATCTAATTGATTGATTAAGAATTGTTCAAATGTTCACCTCACTGTATTTTCGATCACTCCGTAAAGCGTTTCTTGTTCTTTAAAGGTGCCACACACACACACACACACACACACACACACACACATAGAGTATAGAGGTTAGCCTGTCGCTCATCGCAGCTCAAGCAGGGGGCGCTCTTCTGACTGGTGCCAACAGCCCTTCTGTCCTCGTCCCTCCTTCCACCTTTTGTTTTGCGAGTGGCGCTTCATGTCACAGGCAGGCCTCCTAGCGAGGCTCGCCGACCCCCCTCCCGGCCTCACCCCGCTGTTGTTTATGGAGGAAGTGTCATCCAGGCTCTTATTATTCCAGCTGGGCAGGAGCTACCTCTGCCATGCAGCCCGGACTGTGGAGTTTGGCCCAGAGCTGCCTCGGAGAGCCGTCTGCCAAATATCTTTTTCATCCTTTCTGTCTGAGCTTAAACATAACAAACAAGGGGAAGTCATTTTACTACAGCTCACTATCAGAGGGTAGACTTTAAAAAGGTCGGATGACCCTTGTGAGAGCGTTATCCGCTGTGTGAGCTCCGTCCTGTACGTCTGGAGGAGGGTGGACCCCGCGAGGTGTCAGAAATGAGGTAAGAAGTTGCTCGCCAGGGAGCTGGAGGGTCAAACAGGGTTGGGCTTGTTTTGCAGACAGACGCTGCCAGCGCCGAGCCTTCCACACAATTTGAGGGTCTTGACGTGGAGCCACTTCCTTCTCGGAGTCCTGTGTACACGATCTGTTCCAGCAAGGACTGGCTAGTCAGCAGCGGCTCAGGCGATGCTGGTGAAGTGCAAATTTAGGATGGCAGCTCTCATATGCTGCAGAAACAGTATTCATCTGCGGGATGGCACCCCAAATTGGTAGGATTTAGAAACATCACTCATGCAGAAAATTTTTCTACCAGCAATAAGTCACACTGGCAGCTATGCTAGCCAAAACACCTCCCTTAGTCTTTGCTGTAATCATATACTGTAATGATATAGTACCCACATCAAGACTGTTTGGTGGCTACAGCCAAGCTCTGTGGGCTTGCCTCATTCACCTCCATTACTCCTTTAAATTACACACAGACAACTCTCATACTCAACCATTTTTCAAGTGCAGTTTACCACCTTTTCATTTATTTTCCTACATCTAGAGTTCACAGAGAGCAAGTAGTGTAATATACCATGTTTTATTAAATGGGGAGAAACACACACATACGTATGTAACCCAGTTTCATGCATCCATTCGTTTATTATGAACTGAGAGGAGATGAAATGCATTTTAAAAACATGTGCAACGTTCACACACACTGAAAGACTATGTGAAGAGTGAGTAGTGCCATTTAATTAAAAACTAATATGATTCAGGCAACAGGAGCAAAAATCTTATTTGTAATCACAGGCAGGGCAGGAGTAACCTGCAGGGGGGGTCCACGGGCAAGATGGATTGTGGGCACCCAAGCCCCTCCCCCCACCAGATTGTTATGATTTGATTGGACTCTAATCTATTTAAGATTATCACTGTGGGAGCATAATAAATAATAGGTAATAAAACTAGAGACAAGGCCTCAAGATCAAGTAAAACTACAGGATTGAAAACAAGAAAAACTACAGTTTATTACATATTGAGTATCAACAGAGTTATGGGGACAATGAATGTCATAAATAACTTCATGGCCATCCATCGAAAAGTGGTTTAGTTTTTACAATCCGGACCGGCATGGGGAACCGATCATTGCCTTCAGTGGAATAATGCTGTTAGTATGTCAGAAATAATTTATTTAGTGGTGTAGCAAAGCTTTAAACTGCATCTAATGGTGTTTAGAAATACCACAAGATGTGGAGAAGCTCAGAAAAAGACAGCAAGTCGACCTTTCAGTGGAGATGATTTAGTTGTACGTGCTGATATCAAGGTCGACTCCAACGATCGACTCCATCAAAGTGATCTACGCTGTCCTCTCATTTATTATGAGAACTCCATTTCTGATGATTCTGTCAGAATATAGATGCTGCGTTGTTTCACAAATACAGCCATCAGTCAGGAGTTAAGTAGGGTTTTACATTCGGTTCCATTTCTGCATGACACGTTATTGTTTGCTCGGCTTTGTGTACGCCTTTCCCGCCCGTCAGGCCTGGCCTTGTGTTTGACACGGCGGCGGAAAAGCTTCCACGTCTAATTCAGCCGCTTAATCACGTCATTTAACGCATTGTTAAACACATTAAAAGCCGGTTGCTTCACAATACCTTCGGTTAATGTAGCGAGTAAAAAGGGCTTGAAGGGTTAGCACAAAATTATCCACTGACAGTTAGAATGATTATCTGAGTCTAAATAACCTCTGTTTTGTTTTGCTTTTCATATTCATCCCTTGTTCCGCAGCCGTCGGTCACTCTCTGGGTGGACGCTCCGTCTCTTCCCTCACAACAACTACTTTCACTTGCAGATGGAGCGACCTCGCTTGACCTCCCTTTACAGGTTCCCACTCTGTGTTTTTCTCTCTGTCTCTCTTTACAGATCACTTATAATTAGCCCAGTGAGACACAGAGAGAAAGAGCTTTTTTTTTTAAGTGAGTGCTTCACTAATTGTGTCGCTTTATTATTTTTTTGCCACCTATATGAAAAGGGGTATTTAGCGAAATAGAAAACAGCTGCTCCATTTATCCCCCTCATTTGTTTTGACTGTCAGCGCCGATTCAGACCTGCTTCTCTTCCTCTCTGTTTGTGTACCTTTGCCCCGTGGTGCTGATGGTGGTGGGTGGTTTGAAAATGAACATGTTGGGGAGAGAGTGCACACCATCCATCCGTCCATCCATCCATCTGGGGCTGGGTTACAATGGCAAAATAGTCCAGAAGTCCCTCTCCCCAGCGATGTTTTCCAGCTCCTTCTGGCCAGATATATAATCTCTCCAGTGTGCTCTGGGTCTATACTGGTTTCTCCCTCCAGTTGGACATGTCCAAAGGGAAAGCACCCAGGAGGCACCTTGTCAGATGCCTGAACCACCTGAACACGTTCCTTCTGACACCAGGGAGCAGCGATCGACTCCAAGTTCCCTCTGGATGTCTGAGCTCTCAAAGGGTGAGTCCGGCTACCCTACGGAGGAAAATAATTTTGGATGTTTTGTTCACTACCCAAAGCTCATAACCATAACCACTCGTAACTTTCAGGCTCAGTTCCTTCTTCATCACAATGATGCAGTACAACACAACGCCTGCATTATGGCTGATGCAGTCTCTCACTCCCTTTTACCCTCATTCATGAACAAGGCCCAGAAGTACTTGAACTCCAATCCAGAGGGAGCAAAATCCCAGCAAAAACCCTTGGCCTCAGACTTGGAGATGCTCTTGTGCTTCACATTCAAATGCAAACTGGCTCGGTGCATGTTGAAGGTCAAAGTCTGAAGAAAATAATGGAACCACATCATCTGCAAAGAGCAGAGCAGCAATTCTGAGGTCCCCAGACACCACAGCAGAAACTCTCCTGTGACTGCAAATCATGTCCATGAAAATCAACAGAATCTGTCGGAAGGGACGACCCTGCATGGTAATTTTATCAGCTGTCCAGTTGACCTCAGTGTCTGGAGAAATTGTTCATTTGCATTTCTATGCATGCATATATTTACAGTATGAGTGTGCATATGTATCTGTTTATTCATTTATTTGTTCATGTGGCCCTTGTGCTCATTCATGCATGTCAGAGGTAGTTCATCCTTGTGTTCTGCAGAATGTGTCTGATGGTTTGTATTCTGCAGCTACACTGTGAGAAGATCTTCACGCTCTCTGGCATTGAAAAGGTAACCGGGGTTGATCCAGGACAAAGATATCTATCAGGGTGTGACTAATGCAGTGACAAAATAACCACAACAATACATCATCATAAAGCAAATAAATGCAGCAGTAAATCCACTCTGTCTTTTCAAGTCTGGATTAGAGTTTTGGATCTCAAGGTGGGTTTTGGTGCTATTACATCCGCATGTTCAGGTAAAACTGATGTCAAAGGTTATTGAATAATCTATCTGTCTATCTAAACGAGGTGAGAACTGCAGCAACACCTTCAGTATTCACAACAACATAATATTAAAGCAACACATTTTGTCCAGTCCAATATATACAGAATATATATATACTTAAATTTTACTGGTGTAATTAACGTGAGGAAATGTATTAAAGCATTTATCACAACTTAAGAGCCTTTTATCATGAAAGAGAAGTCTGAACTCAAGGTGACTTACTGGCTTTTTTCAACTACATGTCAAGGCCTTCATCAGCAGGTATGTAGGCTCAGTTGTCAGACCTAAATATGGACCCTCCGTCATATTAGAATTGGTGGTCGTATGTTGTGGGAGGCGGAGATTTGGCCTCTTCCCAGTGGGTGCTGTTTTGGGTTTTGGTGTGGCGTTCACTGATTCATAACCGCCTGTTACCCCGTCACGGTCACACACACTTTACTCAAGCTTTCAGTGCGTTATTCAAACTCACAAATTATGAGCAGAACAGTCTTGAAAAGTGGATCCAGTGTCGACATCATCAGAGTCGCTGCTGCACTGTTTTTACTGCTTAGCCAGTGTAAACAAGGGTTTTTGTACAATGTGTAGGGATCTACAGTGTCCCCTCCTTTTTGTCCCTTCTGTGTCCTTTGTTTTCCCCTCTCCTTTTGTCTCCTGTCTGTCTGCCAGGTGTGTGTGTTCCTCTGCAGGGCGTGGCTTCAGGTGGGGCTCGGCCTCCTCACCTGAGCGCAGCTGTGCACCATCAGGCGATCAAGACTCACCTACTGCACCAGTATATAAGCACTGGCTCCTCACTCAGCGCTAACTACTAGACCTCGACCAAGCCTGACGATCTTTTGAGACCTTTTTTCTTGTCTGCTTGCCTGCCTTCCTGACTCCTGTGCCCTCTCTCTACCGAAGTGTGGCATTTTGGGTCCAGCACTTTTGTTGAACATAACACAATGTCATTGAAAGGGCAAGTTGCATTCGCTAAACCAAACCCTGTTGACTCTGTAGGAAAATGTAGCTCTCCTCAAACAGGAATAAATAAACCAGCTAGTGCACCAAATGCAGCACCACTTGTATTGTTTTAAACAGAAATTAAGGATGATTTACAATTATATGTAACTGGGCTATGGCTTAGATGCTAAGCTACACGCATAGCGGGCATAGCTACACTTTAGCGGACGTGCTGTGATGTGTCGCTCTGTATCACAAAGTAAATTAAAGAATATAAACAAAGTCACTGTGGGGAACACTGTATAATTAATGACATGGCCTGAGGTACCGGCCTCATGTACGATACATCTGTCTTGTGTTGCAGGGGCCAAATCATGGTCAAAGTCCAACATTTTAATCCAGCCTTCCTGCACAAGTTCAACAAAAGCAGCCATTTTACCACAATGACACAATCATGAGAGCAGATAATGATCTG
>JAPZEA010000005.1:25211113-25222649 GCA_029783685.1 Heniochus monoceros | reverse complement strand
TGCAAACTTAATTTAAATTTGCTACCTTTTTTTTTTTTTTTTTCTACAGGACAGCGAGCTATAAAACTATTTGGAATGTAGCACATTTTCGACATAAATCAGCTCTGTGCTCATATTTACATGTACAATACTTTGAACTCTGATATGGACTGCCTCACAATGTGCTGGCTTGAGAAAAAATGCGGATGAGTCACTCTTGAATGAATAAAAATTGATTTCATCAATTCCTCGACAATGATGCACGCTCCTTCACAATGGCCCCTGACAATGATATTGTTCATAAGGTTTACCAGTGTGCTGCCCATTACCAGTTAACTTGTGCAGGTTCACAATAGAGGGAAGGCAGATCACAAGACTGGTTCCCAAATAAGCGCAACGGGAGACAGCACGTGATGTCCACACAGAGAAAGGAGGACCGCGGAGCAGGCTACTTTTAAGGCTGCACATTGTGTTGCCACAGGAAAAACATTGTTTGCATATCAATGGTGTGTGTGTGTGTGTGTGAGCGTGTGTGTATGTGTGTGTGTGAGTGTGTGTGTGTGTGTGTGGTGTGGCTCTAATTGAAATGTATCTCCTGGTGTATGCATATTTATCAGAGGGATAGTAATAGGGCAGATGGTGAAGCTCCACGGTGCATCTGGTTTGTCATCACATGCTAGACTGTGATGACTAGACTGTATATGGTGCAACACTGTTCAGGGTCAGCTGCAGTTAGCAGTATTGCTAAACTGGTGTGGGTCAAGTGCAAAGCAATTCTTGTTTAGAGAACTTTGTCAAACTCGGTACAGTTTAGTCCTCGGGTCGGTGAGAATGTGCACTAAACCTGCTTCAAGAGGATAAATGGCTGCCACTCCCCATCAGTCACTTAGAACTGCGGAAGCCTCTTGGATGAGAGGCGCAGCATCTTCTGGAAGTCTCTTTGTAAAGCACTTAGAAGAACTACTACCTGGATGAATGAGCATCTTCACAGACATGCTCCACTATAATGTCCTGCAATCAAATCTTTATTTAAATTACATAAGTATTATCACAAAAATGAACTTATAATATCAAAAGTATTCATTATGCATCACAATGACCCCACAACACAATGATGTTATTGTACTGCTGGATTATTATTCATGATGTTGGGAACATGTAAACACAGTATTACAATCAACCAATCAGAGATTAGGCATGTTTAAGGATGGGGCAGTCCTCTTTGTCTGTAGCTAGCTAGCGCGCTACATCCACAACCAATTTTGTGGCAAAAAATGGCTACAGAAGCGTTAAGTGTGTATGAGGTTAATGCAGCTGTTACATGTCAGCCCACTGATGCGTCTTAAAGGTATAACATGTAAAAACTCTTTGCTGTAGCTATCCTTGGTTGTAGCTACTAGCTGCTGTTAGCTAGTTAGCTCAGTTAGCCATGCAGCTGCTGGCTCTCTTAGCCGCCCCGAGTCTGCCCTGACCGAGAGTGTGGAGCACCGGGGGATTGTTGATGTTTACACTGTGGGCAAGAATTCTGGCCTTATCCGACACATGGCAACTTTACGTAGACATGTTTTTTGTATCATCATGAAAAACATTAGCGGTTCCTGACACGACAGCAGCACCCACATCAACCGCAACTGACACCGACTAGACAGGTATGTCAGTCATTCTTGGCCAGATGTCAAGGTTTGTCTCCAGCTGTTACTTCTTCTGTCCACTCAGAGAGCACTGGCATGTATAAAAAGCTTGGATATTATATTAATCAATCTGAGGCAATCTGTTCCTCAGTGTGTGTGATAATCAATCCATCAGTTTACAGTCAAGAACTGGAATGTAAAGCAGTAGGTGCAGATTCCTCTGCTGTGATACCTGTCCACTTCCTGTATGTCTGTTTCATTTTATGTTGCCCTTTTCTACAAATAAATTACCCTCATTTGTTACACATTGCATATGTGTAACAATCTTATTTGTTTATCAAGTTTAAAAATGGCCACAGAGTGCACTCCTTTGATATGCTGCTTTGCTGTATCCTGATACTGTTTGCTCGAGATTTTAGATAAGACTTAAGAGGAAACAGATGCACATGGAGACACCGAGTCGTAGCGTCAAACACTCAATTTGTAAATCACTTTGTGTTATTACTGGACCAGCCAACAGCTTCATATTGTGACTTTAGAGGATTAAAGCTTCACCGTGTTTGTTTCTAGATAAAGATGGCATAATGATACATGAGTTCGGTCTTTATTTTGGAGATTTATTTGGAGAATGAGCATGAAAAGGTTACTTCCTGTCCTTCCTATATTATTAGGTCTCTTTAAATGTTGAATCATTAATTTCAGTTAATCAGTTAATTTATCAGTCACGTTATTTAAATAACAGAAGCCAGGCTTGTTTCAGGATTGTGATCTACTAAATGTAATTAAACGTGATGACCAAAATGTGGACTTTCAGCTCAGGATCAGCAGCTGAGTTGCTCGGAGGCAGCCGATGTTTTCCTGTGCTCAGAGTGGAGATGCTGAACCTGGTGTCGGCGCTGTCTCGGGCCTCACATGCAACTGTGCTGAAAGTTTAATCAGCGTCAACTTTGACTGTGTTTACCTGTGATCGTTTATCCTACAACTAATGACATGAAGTCTGTGACGTCACCTGGAAACAACGTGTGGTGGCCAAAATGGATAAAATGGTCACTCAGCTCCTCCAAAGAAGGATCCTAGACTCATTTGTTTTTAACCACACCGGTGGTGGAGCTTTATGGGTGGAAATGTTGGTCTGCTGGTCAGTCGATGAGTCGCTTCACCATGTTGGTCCAGACTGAACAGTTATTGCACAGATTTCTGGGAAATTTTGTACAGACATTCAAATTCTCCAAATGATCCTCTGACTTTTACTGTAGGACCTTCATCAGCTTTCATTTTAATTTGTCCCATACTGGATGATTCCCATCAGCCTCAGCTGCACTTTGTGGTTAATGATAACATGCTAAACAAAGATGGTCATCAACATTAGACCTGCTTAACATAATAATAAAACCACTAATTATAATAATTAGTATTATTTTGTTGTTTTTGTTGTCGCTTTGCTCGTTTTGCTATTTCAGTGATAACTGTGGAAAGTTGGGTAACTTTTGCTTGACTTTTGCTTCAACTCAGCGAACTGTTCACATGTATGTGTCACAGGTACATTAGCAGCATTTCAATGCAGAATAAACATGGCTGAGTTTTTGAGAGTTTTGCCTTCAATGTGAAAACATCACAGCTGTCAGATGAGGGTTAAATATGAACTGTGACAGTTTCTGCTGTCTCATATGCATCGTGTTCATAATTTATCAGAATGCACTTTGTTACTGTTTGCACTCTCTGGTTAATCTAATGTGCTGTTCTGCTCTAATATGCATCACAGTTTCACATCATTGCATATTCAAAACAAACACAAACACCAGAACACTCCCTAGTCTGGTGCACATTACCAACAACATCATCTCACTTTCCCACTCCCCTTATCATCTGCAGCAACATGTAATGCACCCCCCCACCCCAGTGCCACTAAATCACCTCTCCAAGGTCAGACCTGAGCTCTGCTCTCATAATTACCACTGAGGGTAATTAGTTTCCACAGCCCAAGGTCTCTGGCGCCCCTCTGCACACCTTTACTCTGTCACCTGGGTCCTGCCAGGAAAAATGAAGGGCCGCGTATGCCGGGTCGAGCGGGCCCTCATGATCTATAATAAGGTCCCCTTTGGAGTGATACTGGATTTGTGAGTGTGTGTGTGTGTGTGTGTGTGTATGTGTGTGTGTGTCACCGAGAACAAGGAACATTACCATGGAACTTAATGATGTCTCTTTCTTTTCGAAAGACAGTATCACAATGTCAACGGTGGGAGAAAATCATTAGCCTTCACACAGTTAATGAAAGTCAAAGATTAAGTCAGCCGTTCTTAAGAGAGGGATATTATTCAGCCCACAGACTCTGGGCATCATTAATAAACCTCTCCCATTGCTTTCTTTTTTTTCTGCCAGCCACATGTGGGTACTTTCACCATGTTGTGATTCTTTTTTTCTCCTTCAGCAACTTTACAGAGGAAAAACTTCTGCAGCAGCTGCCAGCCAGTGCTTGCTGTAAGCAGGCATGTGGGCACACACACAGAAGTGACTCTTCTCAGTGGTTAAAAGCACAAATCCAAACTGTGAGAGTGTGTATTAGTAGACAAAATAACACCACAAGAGATTTCCTCTGCCCTCGTCATATTGAGATGGTTGCATAAATAGAGTCTTGCTGACTCATGTATAATCTCCGCAGCCTCGCAGTGTCTTTGCCAAACATCCCTGGAGAATAAGGCCGACCATACGGCGAGTCCTTGCTGCTGAAACAGGCCATAATACATCTGTAACTCCCAACGTCTCCACGGAGACTCCCAATGTGTTGACCTCAGCTGTTTTTTTCCCTCTTCCTCTCCTCCACCTTGTCCCCATCTCTCACCTGTGCTGCTTGGTGTTTCACAGCACGGACTCGGCCCATTTCCATCACCTATATGCCATCTGCCCTGTCCTCACCTCATCACAGCAGAAACAAGGCCGTGCATGACTAGCACATGCCAACACACACTCCGAGCAACCGCCTCTCCGCCGTCCCTCCTCCCTCTAATGTCCACCACCATCTGTGTCTTCTGCCATCAGCTCTAATGTTGCCTCATAAGAAACCAATCATATCCACGCAGGCAGACGGTAATGTTAGCTCGGCCACGTCCTCGCTTCTCCTTCTTACTCCCTCAGACCCCGCTGCACCAGCCCCTCTCCTCTGTCTCCCACCGTTAATTCAGTTAATGATGGCAGCACACCTCGTAAAGAGCTAGTGATTAAGGAGAAAACTCCCTCGGTATAAACAAACTTTGTTTAGGCATTGGAGGAGCTTTGGAGGTATTGACTGCCCTTCTTCCCCAACCTTATGGCAGTTTGATGTGGTTAAGAGTAAGACATCGATTGTGAGCAACACACTCCGACTATGGATCAATGGCGAGGCACAGTGAACATGGCTTTCCAGCGGTCATGGCCAGATCCTGTGGACACTTTAAGGTCAGGTCTGGTTCTGCCAATACATGTCAGTCAGGCTTCACACGGGCAAAGCCTATCTCTGGTGAGACTAATGCACCGGTCAAACATAACATGCAATACACACAACCTGCAGAAATACACACTTTTACCCTAAAACTCTTCCACTCAGGGCTGCAAATCTGTGTGACTGAGCCCAAGCTGGTCCAAGCAATTCCATCCAGCAGCAGCCCATTAAAAATGCCAATAGCTTCCTAATCAACATCAAGCTATTACACACTATGCATACAGTTGGGTATTGATGTGGAGGGAGATTTTTTTCCTGTGGAAATATCCCGGACATAAGATCAATGAAGCGATTCAAGAGGGCACTCTTGCATTAGAGTGTGTCTCTCTTTAATTATCTCCAGTGCAGATGGCCCTAACGAGGGGAAGGACTCTTAATTGAGAGGGTTGGGGGGGTTGATGAACCTCCGAGACACTTGGAGACAGCGTGCCCCGGCTTGCCAAGGCCAAATCCTCATCTCTGCACTGGCAGTCAGTCACTCACCCCGCCGGAGCCGACCTGTGGCACAATCCATGCGTGTCAGTAAAGCTTAGCGAGTCAAATGAAGTGAGGAGGAAACTGTTTTGTGTGTTTCCTCACACCTCTCGAGCTCAAGTATGATGATTCCACACCACATGCCTCATTTTACAAAGGACACTGACGATTGCTTGCATTGTAGTTTTCTGAAAAGTTGATAGACGTGGCTTTAACTAGGCCTCAATAAAAGCTGTGTGACTGCTGATGGTCTGACTGTAAATAAATAGCAGAAATAAAACCAGAGGTTCTTGTCAGAATTTGGCCTGATGCTGACTTCTCTTTGAAGGCTGGAGGTTACTGTGTGTAATGGGAGAAGGTGAAGATGGTCTGAAGTGTGTATGAAAAAAAAAAATCAGATATAGATATAGACAAGAATTTGACAAGCTCTCTGTCAGCTGCATGCACTTTGCAATTCCCAGCGCTGAAGTTCAGTTCATCAGTTTCAAATAACGATGAAATCCGCAAGAAGTCTCACTTATTAAATGGCAAAATACGTCATTGGTCCATTTGCTCCAAAATGACGGACAGAGGTGCTTCCTTATCTGACACTCATATCCAAAGAATGACATAATTTAGGATTTAGGATATTGAGGATGAACCATGCAGAATGTCTGAATATTGCACTTAAAACTGTCTACACCTCCTGTTTTAGCCTTTAGCTTCCTTGTTTGCATTTTGGCAGATGTGACTGGTTGGATGCATGCAAAGCCATGCTGCTTCTTTTACTGGTAGCTCCTGTTTGCCCACCAAAGACACTCACTGATGACTTCTGATGCTGAATAAAAAGTCGAAATGTAGTGATTATGAGCCTAGAAATGGTGGTGAATACTGCTGCAAGTGTTTGGATGTTGATCTGTTTGGAGTGCATTATCTGTTCATATCTGAAAAGTGTGTTTGTATTTGTTTACATCCCTACTGTCTAATGAATATGTAAAGTGATCCTGAGATCCAATCTGGATAAAGTAGCCGAGATATGCAGCTGCATCTGAGTCTCTTACCAGCGTAATTCTATCTCTGAAGTTACAAGAGGAAGATTGTTACACAGCAAAACAATTTTCCCTGAATACCCCTTTATCTTTAAGGGTGGAGGTATGGCTGTAATTGTGGTGTTTCTATTCCTTTCCTGGGTCAAATGAAAGAGCAGATGGGAGAACGGGAAGAAGAGACACGATAACTATAGTGCATTAGTTAAAATGTGTCGTCAACAAAATGACCTTTAAATTGAAAATGCCATGTCAAGAAACCCACACATTCTGTGCAGTTAGAGATGTGCTTTTCTGATTTTTGTGTTTTAACTTTGCTCGACATTGCATGACTCTCTGTGGTTGTGAAATTACACGTTTCTAAAAAAAAAAAAGAAGTCCAGAATGAGAGTAGAAAGCTGAAAATAAATCAGGATTTCAGCAGTATCTTAAAGCGTTAATGTTTTCACGCATTTATTTTTTCTACCTGCTGGATCATTTTCAGGGTCATGGGGGGGCTGGATGCCATCCCAGCACACATGAAGCGGAAGGCTGGGAAACATCCTGGACCAGTCTCCAGCCCATCACAGGGTTGCTGTCAACTGATTTTTTTCCTCGATAGAACAACAATTTAATTAAAGCATGGCAGCCCCTGCTTAATTAACACCTACTTACTGTTCTTAGCATGAATCTTCACAGATTTTCAGCTTACACATCCCCCCCCCCAAAAAAAAAAATTCACGCTGTGACCAATTAAGCAGTCTGGTTTCTGCAAAAAAGGATTTTCAACCCCGGGCTGGATTCTCTAATCAAGAGACATGTGCAACAAAGAACCTCACAGTGATGTATTCAGTGATTACTGAAGTGTATTTGGCTGGTGGTTTTGAGCTAGAGTCAAATGAAATGTGCATTTTTTTGTTTTGGCTTTCACATGCAGGGAAAATTTGTTTGTTGAAATTTGACCGGTCCATTAAAAATGAGCCTAAAACGCTTATTCAAGGCATAACCAAAGTAAATTGAAAGCTGTTCTTGAACCATTTGGAGTACATGCATGGTTTTGGTCTCTTTTCAACAGTAACACTGTGAACTTTGTATCCCCAGCAGTCAGAATCACTGTAAGAGCTACTGGCATTGAGTAATGGAAGTTTGAACACACTGAAGTAGAAAGGTCTTTTCTGCCTGAATATTTTTCCAAATAGATGCTTGCAGATGATTATATCTGGGACTTATTAGCTGAAAAACATAATGGAACCACAGCATGAGGGCTTACCCGAGTCCAAGTTTAATAAAACTGATAACAATACCACAGAAGCTGAATATTTTCATGTTTTCTGTAATGGTCTATCTAGGCATTCTCCAAAAAATGGCTTTTTATTATACTTATCTACATAATGTGTAATGTGCAATTCAGTATGCAAAAAATATTTTTCATAGCAACAGTATTCTTATACTCTTTTATATGATGTACATATATATAGTTTATTTTTTATACTGTATCCTTTTTTGTTATCTTTTTGATCTTTCTATGTCTCTGTTTTATTCGTTGTTGTCTTTCCCCAGTGGTGGATTAATAAAGTTTTACCTTATCTTATTTTATCTTAGAAATATCTATATTTATATTCAGGCCATTTAGATTTGGTCATGTATAGTCATATCTGAGGTATCTATATGTATATTTTGGCTACATACCTTTGTATTGAAGCCATTTACCATATTTATCACTTCAAACTGAGTGAACTATCTCTACTAGCACTGCAATCTTTGATTTGAAGTGGCTGCAGTTGTAAATATGCCATTGAGGAAGCAGATTGGCATGTTCTGAATTTCATTGGCTATTCAAAGTGTCCATCACGAGCAAAGTCAGTTGCGATTGGCTTGATCGTCACATTAGCGAAGAGAACGTGGCACTTCTGCACAACACAGACTGTTATTGGCTGCTGTGGTTGCTAGGCTTCATATGGTGGATCGTGATTGGTCAAGGGCGGTGTGTTTGAAAGCTGAGACTCTACAAAGTGAACTAGACAAGCTGGCGCGAATCTGTGAACGTTTGGAGAAATACTGACCAAGGAAACACGGAAGACAAGCGGAAAACAAGCACATTTCCTGCTAATTTAAAAGGAGAAAACATCTTCCTGTGGATTATTTTCATGTTTAGGACTAAATATTTTTCCTGCAGTGGATCCACTGGACAGTTGTGGATGTTTCCAGGCCGTTTTGTCCGAGTTTTATCAACCTGTGGATCACTGAGAGGCTAATGGGTGAGTTGCATGAATTTAAGAAACAGTTGTTTGTCTGCTGTTTGTGTTCACTGTGCCTGCTGTGGTGAGTGTTTCTTCAAACGGTTTGCATCGATCGCGCACGAGAATCGTAGCTTTCTAGCGGTGCCTAATATGAGAATAGACGCAAAGGTAACGTTTGTTTTAATAGACAGAAAGAGCAGTAAAGCACATTAAACGGTCCTATGGCCCAGGAGAGGACCGTAGGAACAGCAGATATAAGCATATGTCCCTGATATATATCTATGTATATATATCTATATTTCTGTGTTGCTGGTCTGAAGCCAAAACATGACGGCATGTACTGAGACTGGATAAGGAAGTGAATCTAAATAAATACAGTAAATAAATCACTAAGACTGCTTCAGTCTGAAAGAGCGAGGCTTGTTCAAGTTATCACTAAATGCTGTAAACATTCATCCTATAATATGTTTCACTTGTATTCAATAACGTTACAAAATAAATGTTTAAACAGTTTAAAATGTAAGAATAGGAGTATCACTGGTAGTCAATGCTGCTGTATCATAGTTAAAACTGAGATTAAACCCGGGTTTGTTTTTGTGACATTTGTTTTACCAGATAGAGCGAAGCAACTAAGTGAAGTATTGTAGCATCAGAATACAGTACTTATCCTTGAAGTGTAACAAACATGTTGAATGTACTTGGACTTTCTAAAACCTGCGTTGTTTGCATCCATATTTAATAGATAATAATCTTCTTCATTGTTGTTCCACTTCAGGTCAGGGAAACAGTGCAAAACCTTGGAAGGAGGGTTTATTATGTTTTCATGCTTCAGTATGAACAACACATATATTTTCTACATTTTCTCAAGTAGGCTACGTCAGTTTAAATTCGAGGTACTTGTACATGAGTGTTCTTTTTTATGCAACTTTCTACTGCTACTCCACTACATCTCAGGAAAACATTGTACTTTATACTCCATTTGTCTAGCAGCTTTAGTTATTAGTTACTTTTCAGATTACAAATTTTCATACCCTTTCAATGTTTCAGTCTTGTAGAATATGATGCATTGCTGTAGATTAAACTAAGATAAGATAAGATATAACTTTATTAATCCCCCGCCGGGGAAATTCGGTTGTTACAGACAGCAGCAATAGTAGCATGAATATAAAAGGAGATGTAGAAGAGAATCAAAAATACAAAATACAAAATAAAAATGTCAGCTATAGATATGTACATTCTATACAAAAAAGGGGGGTATATAAAAAATAATATTGCTAATGGGAAAAAAAAAAATGAAACTTGCACATGATAGTTGAAACTAGCCAACTGTATATAGTTGTGCTCAACCTTAAACATCTAGAGCAGTAAAATGCAACGGACACATTTCACACATCTGTACAATCACTTAAGTAGGATTTTGAATGTAGGGCTTTTACTCGTCAAGGAATACTTTTACATTGTTGCATTGGTGTTCTATTGAAGTATAAGAGCAGAGTACTTCTTCCATCACTGGATGTTTTACAGTGTATTTTGAAAATTGCCACATAGTTTTCTACATTTTACAATTATCAGTTTTTTAGTATGAATATAGCTCCAATTTTGTTTATTTACTTGAAGACTTGCATGAATCTCTGATCTCACGATTGGGCTCATTATTGCTAAGTGTATGATCTCATAGTCTCACTGTTTCTGTGAAAATACTCGGTGTTTCCACTCAAAGTGATTTATTCAGACAGTCAGAGGATCTCCTCACCTCTCTGTTTGGCCTCGCTCGTCTTCCTCAGGAGCAGAGGTTCACTGCCCTACAGGCTCCTGTTCCCACATGCTGAACAACGGGAGCTGGTCAGTGCAACAGTGCTGCAAATGATGTTCATCAATTATGGATGTCATGTTGACTGCAGCACTGCATTGTCTCACTGTGGTTAGAAACCTATTCTCCTCTTTGTTTCCATCCCAGGCCCTCTGACGTCAGGGCGCTAGTCTCTGTGCATCCTCTGCTAATAAGACATGTGCGATGGTGAACGTCAGTGAACACGCCAATGACACGCAAACAAATGCGCCAACTCATACGAGCCAATACGCAGCCTTGGCCAACTGTGTGACAGGCGGAGAGAGAGAAGTGCTGGAGTGATAGGGGTTCAGACAAAGACTGAGTGACAGCATATGAAAGGCAGGCGAACATACAAAAGAGAGGAAGAATGGCAGAGGCAAGAAAACTATGATGGAGAGTTGGGGGAGAATGAGTGGGCACAGTGTGTGATAAGCGCACATCATCAAAGTCTGACGGCTTCAGAGAAATTTGCTCTGCTAATGACCTGTTTGTGTTCCTGCACCGGAAAAACTGTAAATATGTCCCATGACCACCCAGGCAGCTGCTTTCATGCACAGAGGGCAAACACCCACAGTTCTGCCATGAAATAGCAACTTGGAAGTATGGGAAGAGAAATCACATTGGTCACGATTTAAGTTTTTCATGGGCATTTCTCGAGGTGGTTCACACTGGCAGGAAGAGATGAGAGGGGATGTCCACGGTCATCCATTACAGCCATCTGCACAGTTCTTTGAAATTAGAGCCCACACTAAATGTCTTTTTACATAAATGTAAGCTAAAAGCTGCTTTAAAGGTTGTTTAACAATGAAGTTTAGCCTCATGTGAAATATTTATGGTTTATGCATGTGACTCCATCAAAAACTTGAATGGTACTGTACATGCCAAATGATGTGCATGGAAAG
>JAPZEA010000005.1:24989525-25002214 GCA_029783685.1 Heniochus monoceros | reverse complement strand
TGAAAAAAAGAAAACTTCTACCTGCATCTGAACTACACCAGGATATGAAAACCAGATTCGACCAAAAACAAGATCAGTAAATGTTGACAGTACAAAAAAAAAAGTTTTTCCTTAAAACCTTCAAGTAACGTCTGAAAGAAACGGTTTGCTGAGTCTGGGAATGAGGAGAAATGGTGCAATCCACACTTAAACCCAAACAGTTCACATTGACCGGTGAGACGGTGTGTCTGTGCGAGTGGGTGACTGTGTGTATATGTGATGGTGAGGATGTGGGTGGCGGGTGAATGGGTGATCTCCGTGAGTCAGTCAGGAAAGTCCCAGAGAGGATCGCTGTGAGGATCTCTCTCCTTTCTCCTCGTCCGGCTGGTAAATCCACAGAGTCTCTCTGGCTAGTGAGCATCAAGGGAGGGCGGCCCATGTTCTCCTTCACCTCTCCTCCTCACTCGTTTTTTTGTCTCTTTCCCTCTCTTTTTCCAAGCAGTAGTCTCTCTTAAGGTGAGGCCAAAAATTCCTTCCCCCTCCTCTCGTGCCAGGAAACCTTCACGTCCACACATCCGTCCGTCCGTCCATCGAGACAAAGAGCAAACACGCCGTGCGTCTGTCCGACTTTACCGTCGCACACACTCAGTTCCCGTAAAACGTCGGCCGCGGTGCACGAAACAAAACAACGGCGGGGAAAGAAGAGATCGTCCTCTCTGTTTCCCACGAGCCCTAGAGAGCAGCAACGGTGGCGGCGGCGGCCTCCTCTCCAGCACTCCACCCGCCCCGCCTGCACCAACTGTGACCAAACCAGAGCGACAAGGTATCAGCAAAACTTCGAGAAAGAAAAAAATAGTGACAAAACATCAGAGGAGAGGAGGAGGAGTCGACAGAGTGAGAGAGACAGAGAGAGAAAGAGCAAGAGTGTTCACGGGCATGTCGGCGGCGCCAGGCGAAACTCAAACCCCGCTCTGCCCGGGGGATTGTTCCACTTCCTCTCTTGCTGTTCAGAGTTCCACCTCAGACTTTGTAATAGATGTTGGCCGGGCTCTGAGGCGGCATCTCCTGCACTATGTAGACCGGGTGGCCGTAGTCGCCGCTGACCTTCTCGTAGTGCGGGCAGAAGACGCTGTCAGCAGTCCTGAGCGGGATGATGATGTCGCTGGGCTCCGAGCCGTTATTGTTCCCGCCGCCTCCGCTCCGTTTGGGCGTGGCCAGGGTGCTTAGCGACAGCGTGGCCGCGTGCTGCGGCGAGTGCTTGCGGTGCCGCCTCCTGTACTTGAGCAGCAGCAGGACCAGCATGATGATGATGATGATGAAAATGACGCTGCCTGAAGCGATGCCGACGAAGATGGCCACCTCGGAGCCGATGACGCTGGAGGACTTTCCGCCGTTGTCGTTTTCATTGCTTTCTCTTGATGCTACACCTGAGAGACGGAGGGAAGCAGAGGTGAGTATAAAGGCCAAATGAGCTCATTTTAGTCTAACAAAATATGTGAAAAGTTCCATCGTAAAAAATCCAGAGTGAGCTCGCAGTCAAACAAACTGCTGTCATTTTTACAATATGCCATCCGACCACGTCTGAAGGCTGGAGGGTTAAACCTGCTCCACGCCAGGCGCCATTACAGCTGCGATATTCATCTAAACGAGGATGACAGCACATGCTTTTGGAAAATATTTCCTCGAAGGCATTCAAGGTTTTGCAGACAAAAAGAGAGAAGCTCAAATGTGAGATGGCCGTTTGGAAAGTTACAAAAATGTGATTCTGACAACGCTGCAATTCAGACGGCAGGAGGGTGTGTGTGTGCATGTGTGTGTGTGTGTGTGTGTGTGTGAGGATGGGGGGGCAGCAGCTTTGTCTCTAGCAGTGTTCCCTGCCTTCCCCTTTCTTTCCTCACAATCGTTTCATCATGTCACAGTAAAGGTGTGAGGACCAGGCCGGCAGCACAGAGGCTGGGAGTGAAGCCTGCCTATACAAGGCTTTTGTGTAAAGGTCACATTCGATCGGTGGCTATTCAAATTCAGCCGGTGAAGACTGCGACCTTGAAACTAGGGCGAGCACAGCCTGATAGCAGATACAATGGCCGGGGCAGATACAGGTAAATGGCACTTAGATAAATTGCATTTTGAAAGACATAAAAAGTAACTTAATTTTCTAACTAACAGCCCCAGAGGGAAGAAAATAAGAAAGAAATATTTGATGTCATCATGAGACATCAATTATGAAAGCCAAGCTGTGCTCTGACTCCCAGCGATGCACATTCTGGTTCACGTCCAACACTCAAGGGCCGGTGTGTTCTGTTCTCCCCGGGACAAGAGCGTGGTCCCTGAGCAGGCGGGATTACCGCGTCTCCCTGTCCGCCGCCGTCCTCCCGAGGGCCTGACAGTGCTTTCGCTGCGGCAGGGGGAGTGGAGACGGGATGGCAGGCAGCCCAAAGCAAGGACCCTTCCGTTGTTTTACAAGGGGATTATGCTGCCTCAGACGCTCTGCCCGTAGCACTCTGACGCCCATATGCTCCCGCTAGCGGCCGGGATGGAGGGATGAGGCATAAAAAAGCAGGAGAGAGGGCAGGAAATGGAGAGCGAGATGCTGATGTCTACAGTAAACGGTGCCAGCGAGGGTTTATCGGGCGGGGCGGCAGATTTGTGCACTCCACGTCGGACAGATTTGGGAGTGAAAGCAGAAAGTGTCAGGTGAGGCCACGCCCTGGATGACCCGGGACGCAGGGCGGGACCGTTAATATAGGTCAGCTTGTTTTTGTTCTTGGGCTCTTCCTGTTTCTCTTTTCTGCACTCGGCTCGCTGCGGAAATTACCGGTCTGATTTTTTTTCTTGGGAGATTTTTAACTGCAATATAATAGCGGAGATAAGAGCGGTCTGCACGTCTGTCTGAGCTGTGGTTCGGTGGAGAAACAAGTGTGCGTCTGTACTAAGAACAGGTCGTTAAAAAGATGGCAGACAGCGATCAGATCATTTTCCTGAAAATGTCACTTAAGCGGCGGGTTAAGGCTGGAAAGGGGCCAGCGTGGAGATACCTTATAAGTCCTTGAGAGGCCGGAGATGCCTATCAGTTTTATGGGCAACATTCAATTACTGGCTGATGAATCGCTGACCTTTCTTTCCTTCACTTTCACACACACACCCCATTGACTCTCGCAAACACACACACGCTCACTTAGCGCTATCTGCTCTGCGCCGGCCGAACAATCGTCCGCCCAAATGCCAAATTGTTTCAATAAATCCTCGACCCAATTACCGCTTTCTCAGGATTTAAGCTGCAAACAGGTGAACTCACCTGGTTTCTCCAGCACGTCGTTAGGGTTGTAGGAGTCCTTGCCGTCTGAGTGCTTGGGAGAGTAGGGGACTCTGGTGGGGTTGTCTTTGGGTGAAATAGGGTCAGAGGGATCTGGAAAGAAGCAGATACGATGCACTGAGTTCATTTTCCGCGTTGTTTATGCTCATGTTTGCATCGATTGTCTTAAACTTCTCGAGTGTCAGATTAGCTTCAGCTGAACCTTAGAATGCATTTTTGCATGGAATGGCTCGTATGGATTTTGCCACGTACACTCGACTTCATGGCTCGTACGGCCCGGAGGAACAATAACAGCGATCAATAACTCTTTCAACGTACAAACAGGCGTGTGAGAACTGCACGAAGGTAACTCTCCTTTCAGCTATCATTGATTCATTTATACGGCCTTGAAAAAACATTTCATTCGAGCTTGCTCGAACAGCGAAACGTGTGTCACAACTGGAAAACTCTAAAAGCTTCTTCGGTGCACCTCATCATGACTTGACCTGACTTGTGTAGCTACAGGCTGTTTTTGGATCGGGAACATTTGGTTCTAAATGCTACTAAAGTGTCTGTCAGTATATCTGTTGTGTCCTCTAACGCTGAGCAGACTCCAGAACAGTCCTGCTAAATGTTGGAGTAATTCACTGAGCATCTGCTGTTATAATCACGAGCACTCTCAGGCTGAACTGTGCACCGTCGAGCTCAACCGCACCAAAACTGCACTTAATATTACATTTTACTTAATGAATCCACTGATCTGTCAGCAACTCCTCAGAATGCTGGAGATGGTTTTCAGTGCTGTTAAGTGGCAGAACCAATTTCCAAGCCTGTAAATCAGCACCTGGTCTTTTCTTCCTCAGAGTGCAGCAGCTTCGATTGCTTCCCTGACCTTCAGCGATTCTCGATAGCGCCGAGGCTGTTGTTGACGAGGGGGTCAGGCCCAGGAAATGACCGCTCCGGGTGGCAGCCGGGCAAATGATTTATGAATAATTATGGCTATAATTAAGAAAAGGGTGCGGGCTGTCTGCTGAGTGTGTGTGGGCTGTAGGTGTCACACACACACAGGGTCATAACTCGTGAGCATTAGGTGTTTGTGTGCACCTTCTACACCTCGCATGTGCAGAAAGCCTCCGAGTTGAACGAGTGTATAACAGCAGATGCTCGGAGTGCACGTGTGCGTGTGTGCGAGCGTGTGTGTATGTTTCAGCGCATTAGGGCTTCCGCTAGATTACATCTCCTGCCCCCTCGCAGCCCCAGGTGTCATGGAGACGATGGAGCTGTGTGCCGCACAGACTCCTATGACCTTATTAGGACATTTTCAGAGGCTCGCACAATTTTACAGAATGTACGAGCACTACTGCCTGCTCATGCCTGCAGGCGCTCACTGCCGTAATTCAATAATACAATACTCACTTTGTCCCACTTTCATGATTATCTTCATGGACTTGGTCTTGCACACTCCCCCCTCCTGGTTGTCGATGCCCTCCATGGTGCCGTTGGATGTAGCTACGACAGACAGAGAGAAAGGAACAAGGTTAGAATCAGCCGTCGCTGTGAGCATCTGCTACAGAGGAGCCATATATGCCTTCAGCCTATCTCGGAAAAACAGCCAGTTCCCTAAGACAACAGAGGCACTGAAAGCCTTCCGCCGAGGAAGGATATGAGTCATACCCCCTTAATAAAATCACAATTCACCCGTTCATCACCTCAGCCGCTCCGCTCCGGCAGAATATTTCACATCCCCAAAGTCAATTAGCTTGAGTAATTGTGACTGTAATATCTCTAACTGTGCTGATGGGCCTCATGAAGGAGGCAGTTAAGGGAGGTGAGGAGAGGGGAGCGACTGAGAGAGGGAAACAACCGCGGCTGCGATGACAGCGGCCATCTTGGCAAGCCGCGGGAAATTCGCCGGCTTATCGCGTATTAGCGCTAACGACACTCCAGAGAGTGGTAGCCGGTTATTAAAGAACACACTTTTGGATTTTAAAAGCCCTCAAATGCTCAGATCTAAAAGCCAAACTCGCTGCCAGGCTTATGAAGAAGGAGAGATCTGCTGACAACATGAAAAAAAATATTCAGGGATGTCAACAGGAGGGGATGAGACACGGTTTAAAAAAACAGGGCACTTCTCCAGGAGAGGCAGTGAAATTAAGGGAACAGAGGGAGGTGATAAATACCTCAATGGCCCTTAGATGAAACGAGCTTAAAGGATCTAAAAAAACATTTAAGCGCAGGAGAAAACAGAAGTGCACCGCTAAACACTGTGTTTAAGGGACAGCGGCAGATGTTGGGAGAGGAATCTGGAGGGGTGGTGCAAGACGTCCCACATGTGACAGGAGCACCAAAACAGGCCTGCGAGCAGATGCTGCGAGGGCCTTCTATAAATGGAAACTGCACTTTGATAAAAGAAATCTCTGCTTGTGTCAAACTTGTACAGATGTGGCCCACACACACACAAAAACAAAGCTGCCCTGCCGCCGCTCCATCGGCTGGATGCTTTCAAGCCCATTAGCCGCCGCTCCGCCTCTGCTTTTATCTGCGCTGCCCCCGGAGGCTGCTGGGCGGAACTGCAGCTAGCCCGAGTGGGACAGGAAACAGGCAAGAGAGGAGGAGGAGGAGGAGGAGGAGGAGGAGGCGGGGGCGGCGGGGCTTGTGGTCTATCAGGTCAGTAACACAGAGGCTAACGAGCTGCCAGGGCTTAGCGGCTTGGCTTCCCGCCAGCGCGCAGTGGCCCGCATTCACTACGACTGACCCCCATCCCCTCCCCTCCTCTTCCTCTCCAGCCTCTCCTCCCCTCTCCCCTCCCTTGAACCCCACCATCCTCAGCTTCCTCCTCTTGAGCGACCACCTTGCAGCAGCCGCCGTCGTCTCTAAACCCCTTTACCCCTGAACTCGCCGCCCCTCCTCGTCACGTCCCCCTCCCGACTCTTCTGCATCATCTGCGAGGGAACTGAAAGGCAGGTGCTTCACTGAGATTCAGATTGAAATAGCTTTGAAAAATGTCGCCCTGCATAGTCTGCCACTTTCTCTTTCTCCTCTTCCCAGCCCCCTTTTCTTTTTTTTCTTCCTTTTCCGCCCTCCCAGCTACCAATCATTTTGATCCGAATCCCCTCGCTTCAATAAGACGGTGATGGGAGCGGACACAAAGAGCATGTTAACAAGGCCTCCCTCCCTCCTCCCCGGCCTCCACCTCGCCTCCTCTCTCCCCCCGTCTCCTTCTCTCGCTGACCTATGGCTTTCCAGCAGAGACCGAAAAGCACATTACAGACAAAGCTCCTTAAAGGCTTGTGCTCCTGTGCTCGTGTGTGTGCGTGTGCTTGTGTTCATTTCATAAACCTGTTAGCACAACACACATGAATTCTACGATCCTGCAGGACGTCATTAACCGTCTCAGCACTGTTTGATTCATGAGTGGCGGCACGGCGGTGTGTGTGTGTGTGTGTGTGTGTGTGTGTGTGAGCAGCCGTGTGGTGTCGAGGTGCATACGTGCCCACAACCACTTGTGCCTGAGAGGTCAGAGGTCACCGGGTGAACCGCACAGAAGGTGTATTTAGGTCTCATCTGCCACATACTTCCCTACTTGTGTCACCTCCTTCCTCGTCCCCTCCTTCCTTTCCGCCTGTTAAATCATTCAACACATCAACACCGTCTACACCGCAGATAAAAACAGAAACATCCTCCTTGTCAAGCTTCCAAAAACATCTCTTTTAAACTTGGCTGCAACATTTCCTTGACATTTAAGAGAAATCGAAATCATCTTTCAATCTGGAGTCATTTTAAACTTTAAATTCTTCTTCCTCTTTAAATGCGGAGTAAAACACACACTCGCTCTGCCAAGGCTGCAGTCCAGGCAAGCCTGACTTGGATTTAAACAGAATGTGATTGTTGAATCGGCTAAGGCTGGCTGAATGACTTGGCCCTCCTCGGCCCAGCCAGACGAGGCCAGGCCGGACCGGCTGACAGACTAGCTGGCTACAGTTAACCAGCTAATCCATAATGCTGCGGGAACGCGTTGGAGGAGGGGGCCGGGATAGACCTGGTTCATACAAGACCCTCACAAATGGATTTAGCCACCAACTACCGCTGGCATTACAGCTCAGATAAGACTCGAGGACGGGGGGGGGGGAGGAGAGAGGTGGAGGAGGAGAGGAAGGAAATAGGAGAAAAAAATTGCGAGAAAGATAAACCCACTGCTTCAGACCGACAATGAAGAAACAGAGAAGCTACGTCTGATTTCCCTCCACCATTCGCTCCATCTTCTCTGTGAATTTCAGAGTCTATTTCCTCGCTGCTTTCTACCTGCTGATGTGATTTTTGGGGCTGAAAAAGAAAAAAACTGGTCCCCTACACACAGAAATGCAAAAACAGGCTCTGCAACAGGGGAAAAAGGCCATCAGGAAAAATCAGTCACCGGCTGTGACAAAGTACCGCTCGAGACCAAAGTGACAGCTTGAGTGGGCCTGTAAAAAATGTCCCAGCACACACACACACACACACACACACACACACACACACACACACACACACACCTTCAAACACACACACACACACACACCTTCAAACACACACACGCCACATGTCGTCTCAAACAAACGGCAGAAGTGTGTCAGAGAAGTGTCCTCGCTCCGAGTGTCGGCCACCTGTAAAATTAGCGCTAGCATCCAACGAGCATGAAGCACTCCAACCCCAACCCCACCCCCCGCGTCGTAAACCTCACCCCCACCCTCCCCCCCACTTAACTTAATTTACTCTCCATAACTTAATTTAACCTCCTTAACTTAATTTTCTCCTGTTTATCAAATCAAGAGGGTGGAAAATCACCCTGTGCTTAATGAGAGAGTCAATTGTGAGCTGCAATCCAGATATTTCCTGCTTTCTCCTGATTTGTGCTAGCATGTGCAGCTAGTTTTAGAGTAGCATGTAGTTGTAGCATGTAGCATGTTAGCGGTTACTAGCATTTTTCTAGTCTTGATTAAGCTAAAGTTTTGGTTTTATTGGATATAAGGAGGACAGCTCAGTGTCCCGGCATGTCACGTTTAAGATCTGAGCACTTCTGCAAATATTTCACAGAGCTGTGCGTTAAGACAAAGTGAACAGTCTGCAGTCTGTAGCATGAAAAGCCTCGTAAAGCTTGAGAAACTGCTCTTTGAAAGCTGCTTTACTACAATTGCCAAAATCTGCGGGTATAATTAATACACAATGCACTGCCGAAAGACAATGCTGGGCCGCTCATAAATAGTGAAACAGAGCATGGCAACAACTGAAGAGGCAACTCAGGAAGACACATAGTAAGAGAGAGAAAGTACAGCGAGGCAGTTAGAGAAAGAACGGATGGACGTGTCCCAGAAAGACGGAGAGAGAAGAAGAAGAGAAACAAAGGCAGCTATAATCTAAACGCCGAGCGTAATTGCCATCCGTCGGGTTGCTGTGGAGCGTGAAGCCATCATCACAGTGCTGGGGTTACAGGCTGGTTAACACCCATCACCGCCCGGCGCCCTAATCGCCCGTGACAGGGGGCGCCTTCGCGTTTCGGGTGACCCTCAGAAACAGGCAGGGGCAAAGCCGGGTCACCCCGAATACCCAACGAGCAGCACTGCCAGCCATCACCAGCGCTCAAAAACACACAAACACGTCAGATCCATTAATTAAATCCACTTAAGTTACAGTTACATATTTAACAGTCAATTATTACAGCAGTGATAAGTGGTTTAATTACAATTTTGGGAGGAAAAAGCACAGTTTGACTGAGAGTTGTTGTTTTTAGCTCTTCTCATTGACTATCGCTGATTAATCCTGCCACCCATTTTCATAATGTGATAATAATGCCACCACCAAACCTGGATGTATTGGGGTGAATAAAGAACTGATCAATCAGACAATTCAACGTTTTAAATTCACGTCAGATTCAATGAGAGGAGTTTTCCCCCTCAGCTCACGTTAGAGTCACACGACAGTCAGCGTGGCGGCGAGGTGGTCGGGTTATTTCCTGTTGTGACCGAGGCAGAAGGTGATTAAAGTCTTGATGAAATGTCTGCTCTGCCTCTAAACTCAGCCTTGTCCTTCTTCTGCCCTCTTTAGCTCATCTCGTCTCTCGCTATGCCCTCATTCCCTTTAGCTCGGTTTCTCCTCCCTCTCTCCTCCCTCCTTCTCTCGCTCTCCCTCTTCAGCTCCCTTCCCTTCCAACCTCTCCCTCCTTCCCTTCCTCGTTAGCTCTCTTTCGCTTTCGTCACTCTTTCTGCCCCCTTTCCCTCCTTATTCATCTCTCTCTCCCATCTCCCTCTCCCTCTTTAGCTCATGTAATCATCTAGCTCACTAGGTTCTCGGCTGCAGGCCATGCTGCCGCAAACAATCACATCAGACTCATCTGCTCTCAACTGGAGCAGCATTGTGCACGGCCACTTTAAAAAGACACACACACACACACACACACACACACACACGCACGCATGCACAAACACACAAACGTGCACGCATGCACGAACACACAAACGTGCACGCATGTAAGAAATCTGCAGATAAACAGCAGCCTCTTCTATGCATGCAAGCAAACACAGGACACAAAGTCCAAATTCACAACCACATGGAAAGCTGCACGCACACACACACACACACACACACACGAGCTGACCACAAAATACACACTGCTTCACACACGTGTCGTCTTTTCATTGGTTCCCAGGAAGCAGATCTGACCACCTGTCAGTCGTCACTGCAGGACAGTGCAGGAGGAGACAGTCTGAGGCCTGATGTCGCAGCTGCTTCAATCTAAAGATGTGGTTTTGAAGTTGGGGGGGTCGAGCATGCCCATCTAATCTAGGCCCGGCCTTGGCACAATACTCAACACAAGGCAGCGCTAATCCAATTGGTTGAGATCCGTAGCATTGATGTGGGGGCCTTGGCAATTGTGAGAAGAAATGGAGGATTAAACGCTGGTTAATTAATTACGTATCGAGTGCTCACTCCAAAAGACTAATGAAAACCTCACGGTGAACTTTCTGAGGCAGTGTCACACTCGGATGGATCTTGGACAGCGCTGCTGGAAGGAAGGCAGCGATGACACACACACACACACACACACACACACACACACACACACACACACACACACAGATAACAAGATGGAGATGCTTCCCTGCAGAGGTGCACAGGGCAAGTCAAGCCCTGCGTATGTATATGTAGCCTGTCTATTAATTCCCATACGTTACTCACCCAGCACATAGACACATGCAGTTACGCCCACAAGCGAAGACTCACACATTGGCTCACTACACTGCAAGGTATAAACAACCATGAATCCGACTCCGCCTACGCACACCTCTGCGCATTTCTCTCATTCTGTCTCCCTTTTTTTTTTGGTGTTTGTTTGTGCTTCGCTCTCGGTGTTTACCCATGCAAGGCTGGAGCTTCTCCAAGCGGCCGATTCAAAATAAAAAGGAACAGCACTAAGTACACAACATAGCGCCACAATGCAACTGCAGTGGGCTGTTAAAGCTGCAGAACTGGGGCCAGAGCTAGCCAAGAAGAGGCAATTAACAGCAAAACGAGACACACTCCAGTGGAGAAACAGCTCCCTCTCTCCCCTCTTTAGGCTACACATTAGCATTTTTTGTAGCTGTGAAGAGAGGTGGGATGGCGGCGGCGGGGGGAGGCGGGAGAGGAGCGGGGACGTCGGTGGAAAGGGAATTTGCAAGAACTGCAAAATTGGATTTTCCAACCCTTCTTTTTAAAGTTAGGAATTGAACTTTCCCACCGCTCTTTCTGTTCCAACTTGTCGACTCGGCAGACCGATGAAGAGGAGGGCTTTGCGTGTGAGGCGGTGGGAAATTGAATATTCTCGTCTGCTCAGGTTGTGATAGACAGCCGCGGAGAGAAATACATATTACAGATAAAGAGAGGAAGACTGTTGTTGTCACAGGACGCATGTAGCGGTGCAGCTGTGTGTGCACAGAGAAGCTCCTGAGGGACGAGAGCTTCATCAGCGTTTCCTCTGCAAACCAGATGTACCTGCGAGGGGCCACGCTGCGCTCTTTCATCCACGTTCTTCATTAAACTGAACTCAACGCCGTCTCTGCTCTGATTGTGATCCACCACAGCGCGATCACATTCAGCGGCAGGAGCGCAGGCAGAGCGCCGGGAGAACAGAGGTAAGTAAACACCAGCACCGGCTCATCAATAATTAACTGCGGCGTTTGGGTGGAGGGAGCCGAGGAGGAGTCGAGGGGAGGGCGATCGCGTCTGCGCCTCTTCAGCCAGAAGCCTTTGTAGTCCTTCGACACACACACACACACACACACACACACACACACCACATCTAACGGTGTGTTCAGCCTGTGTGGCTGTGGATGCTCGTGCACCTGCATGCTTGCCCAGGTGTAGGTGTGTGTGCGTCCACCCCGGGCAGGTACCCCCATGCCACCAAACTCTGGTGCAGTTGTGCACTTGTGAGTCATTGTCAAGCTTTTAACTTGCTTTATGTGCTCCAACATATTTGTCAGAATACATGTCACACCTGCAAGACCACAAAGTACCTGTTAGACTGAAACACAGCGAGGCATGCCGCGCCATGCAAATATCCTGCAGCTACGGCACATTAGTGACAGAGCAGCCACTGTTGCCTGTTTGGTTTAAAACTAATTTAAGTAGAACTGAATGAGCATATTGTGCCGGTGAACCTGTTTTTCTGAAACAGCTGCTTGACAGATCTCTCTGTGGGACTTCAGAGTACTGTGGAGCTCAGAGGAAAATTTGAATTTGCAGGAGTCGTCTACTGCAGGCAATTTAAAGCGGGATTTATACAGTGCGGTGCACTGTTGCCGTGCATATTTGTTATGCAAAATTCAACTTCCTCTACCGTAGTGGATTGTTTGGATGAGAGGAGGTATTTCCTGTTCGCCGTTCCTCCTCTCTTCACTCTCTTCTTCTCTTTCTTTCTACTCAGTCAGAAATATGGCCTTCCACTACTGTGACAGCTCACAGATGGCTGTGGCAGAGCCTCACAGATGGTCCTATCTGCGGCGCACCCCCCGTCAGCACCACACATATGGTTCAGTCCACCTCCCATGTTTCAAACCAGGGGGCCGTCACTAAACCCCATCAGAACTTCCTCCCAGGATGGCGTTAGTACATCACAAGCAATCTGCAGAGCGGAGTGGCCACACCTGCACCACGAGACTGGATGATGAGTCATTTCTAACCAGAAGGATGAAGGGTGACTGCGAGGAGTCCGAGCTGCCCGGGGTCTCACAGCTAAGGACCCTTAACGGTTCAATATGCTTTAATCAAAGCAGTTTGTCTTCAGTGGTGTGTCGGAGAGGTGTGGGATGAGTGTTTCAGATGCTGAGTCATGATCTGATTGGGTCTGTGTTTTCAGTGAAAGATATTATAAACACATCTACGTATACACTGGCTGTGATAC
>JAPZEA010000005.1:24982529-24984156 GCA_029783685.1 Heniochus monoceros | reverse complement strand
AGGCCATATGTTTAATGTGTGAGGCCATTGTTTAGATCATCACCTAAAATCAGGAGATCTGTCGGACTCCTTGAGTTTAACTTTGACTCAGCAGCACTGACGGCCAACTGACAGCAGAGGCCAACTATCAGCCAGCTGCTGCCAGCCACCTGCCAGCCACTCACTTGCAAAACTCTGCTGGACTGCTGACACAAGCACCCAGGCAGCACAATTCAGTATGAAAAAACGATGCCAACAAGCACTGCCAACAGGTAGCCTATAGAACAGCAGTACTGAGTGTTTATCCCCACCAACAACAAGTTTGTTTATGACCACCGATGGAATCTTTCCTCTTTTTCCATGGTCATTCATCAGTGGCTTTTCTCTTTTGTTGTTTTTGCATCTTATGTGTAAATGCATGCGTCTATGAGTAACTAGCATTTTCACTGTGTACTTGTGTGTGTGAGTGCGTACTTACTGTCCTCTGCTGTGAGCAGGGTTGCCCAGGGGCCGACCGTCTGCCCATGTGTGTGTGACACCACCACTCTAAAGGCGTACTGGGTGTACGGCGACAGGCCGTCTACGTGATAGGAGAAGGTGTCTGTGGCGTTTTCCATAAGCCTGGGAGGTGATGGACACAAACATGAATACATTTACTGATACACATTGATGTGCTGTGCTGAACACATACATACAGTATATGTTTGTGTTTGTTTTTTTGCTGTCAACACAGTGCAGGGCTGTACAGTGTGATATACATGTCATACATACATTTTCCACCTGTTTTCAAGCAGTTTGTTTTGTTACTAATGCCAGATACGTATTTATGACACCGGATACTTGGTTAAATTAAAAATGTGGGATTCATACCAAAATACTTACTTTATCTTATGTTGATAGTAACAGCAAAAATTCTACAATATGACATTAAAGATTAACTTATTCGTTGTAATTAGTTATTGTCTTGGCTGCCATGATATAATTTGGTTTAAAATTTGGGAAATAAAAAAGACAGCAATTACAACAAACACTAACGTTAAAAGATTATATATACATTATACATTTATCATGAAATATTCACATTTAGCTAATTTCCACATTGCACATTACGTACCAAAAGTATATATCCAGTGTAACAGCAGGGTTGTGCAGAGTTGCAGTGTAAGGAAGGAAGACGTTTCACACACATGCATGCTACAGTTTTGAGGTCTGTGCTACAAACTTGCAACTTTCAACCTGCAGCATCAGTGCTATGTGCAAAAAAACCATCAATGTATAGCCCTACAGTGCCTTGCATTTTAAAACATTAATCCATGTAAGCCAAAATCCCATAAAAATATGAACAAATTTGTCACAAGTAGTCACTAGCCAAAATGTTTTTTCTTTCAACTTTTCCCACCATCTCTTGTTTTGCTCTTTCATGGCCGATCACAGAGATTCAGCACTGGACAGATCCCCAGGCATCTCACTCATGTCACTCAGAGAACCGCGGTCACAGGAGTAACCTAAAGATTTCTGCAGGAGCAGTTTCTGTGGTCAGCTGATAGTAGTAATTACCACTGTAATTACCACAATGTCACTTGCTAGCCAGACATGTTACCTGCATGTTCTTGCTAGACAAAATTTAAATATAGGTCACATCTGTTCT
>JAPZEA010000005.1:24970029-24977529 GCA_029783685.1 Heniochus monoceros | reverse complement strand
GATTCCTTTGAACATAAAAGATAAAAACAATCCTGTCTGACTTCATGACTCTTTAAAAAGTCCAGACTAAGTTGACAGAGGAAATATTGTGGAGGAAGAAAGCAGCAAAACTTCATGCTGCGAATCAAAACCTCAATTAATTAAGTTAATTTTGAAGAAAAACATTTGCTGCTTCTTAAATGTGAGGGTTTGTAGCTTTTCTCTGCTTTGTATCATTTTAAATTGAATATTTTTGGTTTGAACCGTTGGTCAAACAAAACGTCTGCAGTGTGACGCGTGCTGGACGTTTTCTGCTATTTTCCAGACTAAACAATTTGTCAACTGCTCGAATAAATAAAAAAAATCAGTGCGAGCTGCAGCCTGACTCCATCACTCTGTCACTGTTTCTCGCAGCTTCCTGTTCGACGAGGGCGACGCTCCCCGAAAAGCGTGACCCTGCGGAGTGTCTGATCAGAGGAGGCGAGGAGAGCGCGAGGGAGAGAGCGGCAGACAGTAGCACTCCTCGTCTTCCTCCTCTCGTCACTGTTTATCCCTCTCTCCTCTCCCTCCACCTCCCCCACAAACAAACGCACCAACTGCTCCGGCAGAGAACAGCGAGGCTGTCGGCCCGCTCTGCCGGCCTCCTTCCTCTCATCTCTAACCACGCTGTCAGGACGTTTGGTGGGAAGGTGAGAACAGCCACAGGTGCCTGAACTCTCTCCACGTCTGTCAGAGCGAGGAAAGAAAAAGCCTTTTATGATGCTGAGGAGCTTTTCATAATGAAATGGAAAAATCAGACAGCAGCAATTTACAGCTAACAAAAAGCCCTCGCAGCTTCGCTGAGAAGAGTTTAAAGCAGCGACGTCTGCCTGTAGTCGCTCTGCGGCGGCCGTCCACGTCTTGATTTTTGAGGGCTGGGACGTTTACAAAAAGAGCAACACACATATTGATGAAATGTTCTTTTTTGTTTGTGAATGTGATGTCGATGGAACTTTGCAGACTGACTGAAAGTGGAATTAAAGCTTCTCGCTGCAGATCAGACACACAGGTGGGTGACATCTGTTTTCCTCCTTCATCTTCTCACCTTTAAGTTTGGTGTGTTTTAGTGTGTGTGTGTGTGTGTGTGTGTGTGTGTGTGTGTGTGTGTGTGGTGTTTGGGGAGGAGAGAGGAAATGTTTGGAGCAAAAGGAGCAAAAGGAAAAAGGAGGAGGAGGAGGAGGAGGAGGAGGAGGAGGAGACCTACTTCCTGAGAGGTTATGACCGCTGCATCTGTCACCAGTAAAAAAACAACCAAGACCTGAGCTCATGTGAGAGCCTCTAAACCGTCCTGGCCTCTCGTTCTCTGTTTTCCCTGCATCCTCCCGTCACTGCACATCTCCATCCACCTCCCCTCCACCTCCTCTCTCCCCTGTCTCTCTATTTAAACCGCTGGATTGTTGGATTTGTGTGTGACAAAACAAAACCGTGGTGGCCGCCCTGGTCTAATCCTCCATCTGAATCTCCCCTCCGTTCTCTTCCTGTGGCCCTGAAGTTATGAGAAAACAAAGCCGAGAGAGGGGAGGGTGAATATTTACTGCAGATCAAGAGCAACTGTTTGACTCTGAATCCCAGCTGCAGCGCGAGGATTCATTAAGGCGGCAGACAAAGAGGCCATGCCGAGGCAGAGCGAGGGTTAATCCAGCGGCGATTCTTCGCAGCGCCCCGGCTTTCGCCCTCTGTCGGCCGAGGGGACGGAGGTCTGTCACCCAATCCCCCCTCGGCCTCTCTCCGGTTCTGTCTGCGCTCCGAGCCTTCGGCCCTACCTTTCATCCAGTAATCCAGGCCTATGGGATCTGAGCAGGCCTAGACATAATTACCCTCCTTGCCCCAAGGGGCCCCGACGCTTTCTTCTCTCCTTCTCTGTTTCATTTCTCTCAGTTTTCCTTCTTTTCTTTCTCTCCCTGTTCTTTTATTCCACAATCTTAATCATCAACCTTTCTCTTGGCAGTAATCATTAAAAAGCCACGTCAACCTCTATCACCCCGCCGCTGTGAACTCTGTGTCGAACATGGCAGCGTTTCACTTTCTCTCCCTCCGTTTTTCCCTCGCTGCCGTCGCCGTAGTTAAATTAAAACAACTGATCTCTCTCTCGGCTCCGGAAAGAAAGGGAAGAGGCAAAATTAGAGGCACTGCGGGGGATTTGGAAGGAGGGATCGCTGGAGGAAGAGGGCGGGCGTCGTTACGACACCCAGCACAAGGCCTCGTCAGTCATTCATGATGGACCTGCATCTCCGTGCCCCCCCTCCTTAACCCCCCAGCATTCACAAAAGGACCCACAGAGGTGCCCCCGTCACTGCCCGGTCACAAAGGGTCTCTGGGCTTCTATGTAATCTCTTAATGAACTGCATTGGAAGAGAGGGAGCGCTCCTTTTACATAAACCATGTAAAGCAGGCCTCTCTTTTGTTTCTGCCTCCCAACTACAAAATGGATTACCAGAAGAAGGAGGTGTGTGTGGTGTGATGTGATGTGTCCGTGTGTGTGTGTGTGTGTGTGTGTGTGTGTGTGTGTGTGTGTGTGTGTGTGTGTTGGGGAGGGGAGGAGGTGGTGGGGTCGTTCTCTTGTTTTTTTTTTTTTCTTAGGAGGTTCACGCATAAGGGCAGTAAAGTAGTAAAGCGCAAACAACAATGAGGTTTAATCGACACAGCCGAGGGCCCTGCAGAGGGATGTTTTATAGACGCACACACACAGTATACAGAGAGAGAGAGAGAGAGAGAGAGAGAGAGAGAGAGAGAGAGAGACTAGCTGTTTCTTTATGCTCTCCCCTGGCCTACACACACAAAGGCATTAGACTGGCCCACAGCCTTCACATTTCTAACATTCATCCTTCCTTGAATAGTCAAAGAGGAGGACTAACACAAACTAAAAGCGAGACGTGGAGGCAGGGACGACTTGGGCTGTCGAGCATATTGCTGACCTGCTGAATAAAGATATTCACCCTTTGGGGTTCTCCGTTGCTGAGGAGGAATAACTGACACACGGGCATGAGGACTTTCGATGAGCTGTGAAAAGGGAGAATCAAAAGTTTGAGTGCTTTTATTCAGCAGACGCTCGCAGGAAAGTTATTTATCAGACATGAGCTGTGTGGAAGCTGAGAGGCTCGTTTTCCATCCTGAGATTCTACCAACGCGTCTGCTCGTCAACATCTGCTCCTGACAAATAAAGAAAATTTAAAATTTCCTGCTTCATGTCAAGTGTCACAAATACTCTCAGCTCGTACGAGAGTTGAGGTTTGTTCCAGCCGCAGAACTGCAAACTGTTCCAAACAGACGCGGCTCACAAAGGAGGATTTAGCTAAAAAGAAGGAGGTGTCCGGTCACACAATGATATCACTCTGTGGCCTTTTACCTCTGAACTCCTCACCCAGACAGAACGTAAAGAATGCGCACATGCACACGCTAATTCCGCGGAATGCCCGCTGCGTTTGTGGCAGCCCGAGGCCTATACTTGCTCCGAGGGTGGACGCGCTCTCCTCTCTTTGTTTTTTCCTCCTTTTCAAAATCAAAAGTGACGCGCCAAGTGAAATGACATACTAATTTTGCAGGGCTGCAGCTCCAAAATGGAGGAGGTTTCATGTTCTGGCTGTATGAGGAGGGTATTTTAAAAGCAGCAAATAACTTGTTGGGTGATCTCTATATAGAAAGGAAGCTTTCCCACAAAGCAAACTGCAGCATGTCTGCACAGAGCAAGATATCCCTCTGCACTGTTTCTACTGGCTGTGATCTGCCACTTTGTTTGCCTCCAGACTAAATTCTCTGCACACATTTTAGTGCTAAAGCCATTTTGGGGTGTTTTTTTTGTCGTCACCGTCAAATGGGACTCAATACGCAGTGACCTAAACACAACCACGCACTGCATCGCAGCACAGCGCCATTTGGGCTGAAATATATTCGCGCAAAGTGCAACATTAACCGTTATTACGCGTCATAAATGCGTTCCTGCTACCTCTCTGTCTTGAAAAGAATTACAAGTATACACTAGCGCGTCACTGGGCGCGCAGTCTGCATTCAAACGCGCCGGGACACAGATGGCCGTGGCAGTCAAGAGGCTGGAAGGCCGAGGCTGCTGCACATAGGAGCTCTGTCCCCGAGACAACGCAGCAAATCCTCTCTGCACACACACTGAAACAGCCGGCACAACAACAGACAAACAGGAGCGAGTGCGCACGCTGACGCACAGCACAAGTTAATGCTCATTTCCAGCATTTCCGAGCCATGCAACAATAGACACCTGTTAGCCCATCATAGCGTCTGCATTGTGCGTATCTCACCGAGGAAAAACAGGAGACGGAGAGGGAGAGGGGCTTTCAGGCTGCACGGGAGCCAAAAGCTGAATTATTGAGCGAGTTGGAGTTTGGCCGTGACGAAACCGCCACAAAGAGGGGCGCCCCCCGCCGGGCTGAGACCAGGGGTGTAGAGGAGGAGAAAGACACCTTTTTATTTGCAGAAAAAGACTTTAACCGCCTTTCTTGGCCTGCAGGAATATTTAGGAGGCACATGGAGGCTGTAGATGATCTTAGATTGGTGATTGTGATAAACAAACAGGCCTGTGTTTGCTCGCCTTATTTCCTAATAATCACCCACCCATGTTTTTAGATGCAAGATTTAAAAAAAAGAAAATACAGAAAACTGCCTGCGACCTTCTGAAATTCCCCACCCGAAGGCACCCAGCTCCACTGAGAGGCGCTTTACGTTCAGGCTTCTGACAGATGCAAGAAATGCTTCTAAACGGCTGGAGAGCAGCGGGTTGGAGGCGCACGACGGTATATTGAAAGTTTTCATCACAACGACCATGTTTACGCCCTAAAATTCTGCTCATTGTTCAGTTAATTATTTAATTCTCTCCGCACAAAGTGTTGGAAACCGCGTCAGAGCATCAGAGGCCCGGCGGAGCGTCCCAGCAGCTCCGTGAAGCCTCCGCCTCGTCATGTTAGACACAACAAGAACCCATTCCTCCTCAGCCTCTCTCATTAATATTATTTTCATCACGGAGGATAAAAATAACATCCAGGAATTGATCCTGTGGAAACACATCTGCTAGCGAATAAACGGGCCTGCTAATGAGCTCAATGCAGCTTCAAAGGTCTGCTATTTTTACCGGATTCGGACTACGTACAGTCAGATCTGAATTACGATACGCCGAGTCCAAGTTATTAACGACCGAGGAAGCCAAGCGTAAAGTTACCTTCAAAATTCATTTTACTTCAAACCCCCAGCGCACAACAGAGACGAGCCGCACATGTGAGCAGCTGCACAGAAATGCTCCAATAATCAACAATAATCGATGGATCCCACTGAGTTCTGAGCTGGTTCTTCCTGAGGCGGTTTGTGTACTGTTCAGTGCCACCATAACGCACGGCCGAGCGGGCCCTGGCTGTCCACTGCGCGTAAATATTCCCCAACGGCGACAAGACACAAACAGTAAATCTATCAGAGAAGCGCCAAAGCAACGAGCACAGCTAAATACAGCTTCCTTTATCTTGACAGGTGTTTTGGATGATGTCTTTATCATTTAAGGCTTTTTTTTATCCTGTGTGGTTAACCCCGATGCTTCTCAGTAATAAAAACCCAAACTCGGTTCAAAAATTGTGGAGTTCAGCTGCAGAGCGGGTAGAGATTCATTTAGGATTTTTACGGTTCTCTGGGAAACTCGGCACACAGATGACCGACTCAACCCTATTTATTCCAATAAAATGTTACTTTCGAGACGCCACGGTGTTCTGTCGCGGAAAATGACTGTGAGACAGGCGAAGATAAATTCACATTTTAAATGACGCCACTCTGAGAGCTCTTTGTTCCACCGAATGTGTGCTGAACTGAAGAGATGTTTCTGAAAAACTACTCAGTGTTAACTCGTTTTATTTTACGTGTACAAGACACTGGCGGCGAGCAAGCCCACATTAAATTGCACGATTTTTCAACGGAGTCTGGCATGAAATCGTCTCCACACGGGAGAGCGTACGGCACTACGGGGGCCAGTAATCAGCGCGGCTTGTGCTCCACTTACTTGGTATTTGTTGTGTTCCAGTAGATGGACTCCAGGATGAGCGCCCGGCACAAGTCCACTTTGAAGGCAATAAACAAAACTCCAAAATAATATCTCCACATCGAGTCCCCCATGGTTAGCCTGCGCGCCTCCGGGTGGGTGCACAATCCTTCTCAAAATAACCAAATATGTCCACAAAAAATAGATCAGAGGACAAGCGCTCCAGAAAGGGCTGACGGCGGCAATTTCTTCACCTTATATCCCGATCCAGTGGGATGCGCACGGACCACAAACCCAGATCAGACGTACTAGAGCATCTCCAGATGAGAGACCTGCTCCAAAGACCAAAGGCGCACGGCAGCAGTTCATTCAGCGGACAGTGCGTTTATATTCTCCCCTGTTCAGAGCGCTGTAATACATCCCTCAGAGAGAAAAAGTGGTGGTGTCCGCTGTGGACCGGGCGGCAGATGGAAATCAATACAAATATAAATCCCCCTGCGTTATAGTCCAGCAGTGCACGCCAAAATCCAGAGCGGCAGCAGAGAAGCGGACAGTGATGGCTGGTGGTGGAATGGTGAGATATTCCCCTTTCAGCTGGTGCTGGTGGTGGTGGTGAGCAACAAACTGTGGGTGACAGCAGCAGCAAAATGAGAAGGGCGAAACAATGAGGTCGGATGGTCAAAATTAAGAAAATGATCAAATATGAGAATGAAAGAAATCAAAGGAGCTGGAATGGAAGTTCTCATACTAGAGGTCCCCAAAACGAGCGCTGCGGCTGCTTCCTGCAGATCCGTCCCGAACGGCCGCAGACAACGCAGGGGTGATGCCTCAGCGCTGCTCCGAAACCTGGATGGAAAGTAACTGCAAGGGACCGCGACTGGGAATATTTGGTGGAGCTGGTTTCGCCCAGGCCCCGCCCCTCGCCGCCGCTGATTGGTCCCTCGGCGGGGAAGTCAATAGGAGCTCTGCTGTCAGTCAAAGAGGGCAACTGGTTCAGTACGGTGACTAGTGGTGAGCAAAAAGGAGGAATTACAGCTGAATCCTACTTCTGTCACACAGGCAGGTGGAAGAATAAGACTGGAACATGACTAAATATCATTCTTGTCTAATTAGGACATAACAAGTGTCATATATGATATTACATAAATATAATAAAGGTGAATTCCACTACAATGAAAACACTCCTGTTACCTCTAAAAAGATGACAGCAGGTGAGCCGAGCACACCAGACCTCATGCAAATTAACCGTGTTTTTACTCCTCGTGGAAGCATTACGGCCCCCAAAACAACGAATAACGCGCACTTCTCGCGTGTTTATGGTTTCTGTGAATAGCCCCATAATGAAAAACAACGAGCAAACATTTGCTCCCATAAGGCTCGTCCGCGGGACTGAGCCGAGCCGCGGAGCTGCACGGCTCTCCGCCGGCTGCACCAGAATGCGCTTCAAGGTTTTTCGAAAGACAAGAGCGCCCACTAGCTGAAAATCCTCTCTGAAGCCA
>JAPZEA010000005.1:24811792-24822868 GCA_029783685.1 Heniochus monoceros | reverse complement strand
CTTATTTAAAGCTTTTTAACCCGGTGTAATCATGTGATCTGTGTTAGGACGTCTTATCTGAATGGGGGAAAGTCTGGAAACTTTTCCAACTTTGAGCATAATCAAGTTTACCCGCTTGTCTGTTCTGCCTGTGACATTTAATACTGAAGGAAACCAAAACGATGAAAGAAGAAGCTGAAAATGTAATATGTGTATTTCCAGCTTTCTGTTGATCGAGCACTCACTCACTCGATGCTGTCTCACTCCGCTGCACGTTTCAGAAGCAGCTCCACACTTAAAATAAAGAATTCACCTTTTGACAGAAGCCACATCAAGCTGCACATAGCAGATTGAGCCGGACAGGAAGTCAGACACAGGAAGAGAATCCAGTGCACTTTCAAAATAAAACACTGCGTGCAGACTCCCGATAGTAAACGCATCACATCAGTGCATCAACATTAGATCATACAGGTCCACCAATCACAGGATTTATGGCAAGTAGAAGAAGAAAGGCAACATCGATAAAATACGTTCTTATAAGAAGTATAGATAATAACTATAAGGATGAATGTATTTTTAACAACTAAAACACAGCCACAAATCTTTGATCAATGTCGCTCATAACTGGACTTTTAACTGTATTAGACTCAGACGACTCAGCTGTGATAGAAGCACAAAAGTGAAGGAAAAACCACCAAATCAACAACATCTGAGGAAGAAAATGGCCGGTGGATCAGGAGGGTTGTGTCATTCTCTGCACCATCATTTGGATGAATAGATGATACTCTGCTGTATTTAGAGGGGCTGGTGCATCTTTGACATATCTGTTGCATTGTTTCACCATCATCTTCCTCAACATGTCTGTGCCTCCAGGTGGCTCTGGGTCAAGGCTACACCCTGACCCCAGAGACGACGGTTCCTGACCGGATCTCCGTCAGCCCAGAGATGGAGAAACAGAGGAAGCACAACAATCCCACAGCGCCACAACCAGCCACCGGGGGTGCTGACTCTGAGGAGGAGGATGAAGATGAGGAGGAAGAAGACGGGCTAAACGTCTACATGGACAGGGCTGCAGAGCTCTCCTCAGGTGAAAGTTCCTGCAGGGATCCTGGTGACGTGTCAGCGACGCCGGCTGCGTCAGGGGACTCTGGGAATTTCACACAGGAGGCGAAGGTGCCAGAGCTTGAGGGGCCTGATGAAGAGGAGGCCAAAGCTGAAGGAGCAGAGGTTTCTTTCTACCCTGAAAGGAGTCAAAGTGGAATCCAGGAACACACCACAGATGAGGAGGAGGAGGAGGAGGAGGAGGTTTTTGACTGCTCAGGTAATGTCAACCTGTTGTCAGTCACCCTCGCAGCACTGGATACATACGAGGAAGAGGAGGAGGAAGAGAAGCAGGATACAAGAGACTCTCTCACAGACTCTTTGAAACTATCCGATGTGGAGCCTCTCCTGCACAGAGACTCACAAACTGATGATCGGACAACTGAAGACTTCACCTCAACGGGGTACGAAGGCAGACGAGCAGACGCTTTGTCTGGCTGCCTCCGGACCTGTGATAGTGAGGAGGAGGAGGAGGAGGAGGAGGAGGAGGAGGAGGAATTCTCTGGATACATGAGACACACATGATATGTTGCTCTGGCGTGTTAAGTCAAGAAAAGCACAATATTTTATCTGCATCAGCTTATTTTTGCTGCACATTCCAAAGACGGACGAAAAAAAGGGTGATATTGTTAAAGTAAAGGAGATTTTTCTACGTGTCAACAAACAGCACTTTGCAGACGTATGAGGCTAACGCTGAGATGCCTCCATATCAACCTGAGGCAGCGTTCATTTATGAGCCTTTGACTGCTAATTGTTTTGTTTATTCTGTGAGTTGTCCTGGCTGACAGCAGCACAGCAGCTATATTTGCACGTCTGCTCTTTTATAAATTAAAACCAGAAAGATCACACAATCACGTCATAATGGGAGTTGTTGGAATCACCAGTTTCTGACTTATTAAAAAGAGCATCCATGTTCCAAGTCATAATTCTGGCCCTTTAACTTTACTTTATGATGTGGAACTGCCTTAAAAGCAAACAAATGAATAATAATAATAATGATAATAATAATAATAAATAACATTAACTATGGCTTTTTTATATCCAAGTGTGCCTTGACAGGGAGACAACCAGGACCCTGAAACTGAAGCAGCTAAATGGAATTCAGCCATTGTTTTTATGTATTTACACCTGTGCTGTTTTTCTATTAAAAGGGCCCACGTTAAATCCCCGAATAAAACTCGGGATCACCAAAGCACTGTTCAAAATCTGCAGTTGACATTTGTTGGTGCACATATTGCATTAATGTTAGAACAAAAGAGTGAAGTACGTCAGTTTTTGTGTACTAACTACATACTCACCACATTTTACTGTGAATATGTATATATACTGCATACAACCACAATCAGCTGTGGAAAAGCTTGTAACTGCACAGCCTCCCTCCCTGTGCAGGGCTCCTAGCGTTCTACGAGGTCACGTGATTTCCTATCAGTGCTGCCTTCAGGAGCCGCCGGACAAATTCCAATCAACTCTGAAGCCAGCGTGAAAGCCCCAAAAAGTGCAAAATAAAAGCTTGATAGCGTTTTCTTTGTTACCCGGAATACAAAGACATGAATTTTAAGGGACAAAAGCAGGTCGTCTTGTCAGCACGTGTCAGCTGAAGAATGTATGCTGTTTATTATGACGTGGTTTATGCATTTATTTATGTGTAACATAGTACGACAATACTCTGCCTTTTCACTTATTTGAAAGCTCCTATTACTTCTGTGCTTTTTTACATATATTTGCAATATCTGTAGTATTGTTGTATCTCAATTCAGCTTTGTTGTCCTTGATTTTTAGCTGTATGTATATTTCTATCTTTCTAGAAATTGTTCTCTGTGTAAGTACATGGAGAGCAACTTAAAGCCGTAGTTAAATTCCCTGTTGTGCCAGTGAAGATTATGTAGATTCTGATTGTCCTTTGTTACATGTCTTATTTTATTTTGTATGTTAACAGTGTTAAATGGAACTAAATGTGTTTACTTTTTTATGCCAAACACGTTCCTGATGGCCTCATACTCCCATACAGACAAAGTTACTTTACTGCTAGATCTGCCAATAAAAGCAACCTGTAGCTAAAAATCTCTTAGTAATTATTTTGTCATCATATCTGAAGAATGCGGTCGATGTGCTGAAAGCCGCGCTGTCTGATTGGAAACGGCCAAAATAACTGGAGTTCCCTGAATGCAGCAGGTGCATTTGTAGTGCGGCTCCACAGTTTGATTCCGTTACTGAGCTGATCTGCGGAGGCTGAGACAGCCGATAAACATGGAAACTCCTCTCGGGACAGGTAGCGGTAATATCAGACATTTTAAAGCTTTTTGGCTTATTTAATATTGACTTATTAAAAGCTTTGACCCACTTGTTAGTTTACACGCTGACAGAATCAGTGCTAGTCCGTTAGCTAGCTAGCAGTAACTGTAAAGTTAGCTCGGTTTCCGGCGGGTGGGCGTCTGCAAATTAACACTTATCATATGTGGGCAGAACACTGTTAGATAACTTTATCTGTCTGTAATCGGTCATCTCAGCTTTCTAAGTGTTTTCTAATTAAACTGACGTTAAACTGGATGTTTTAAGCTAACTGAACGGGTACACAGACAAAGCGAAAGTATGTTGCAGCTGACTCTGGTTACATTACAAAAGTGAACCAGAATTTATTGGCACGTAGGTTTTCACACATTGTTTTGGTGTTTGTGCGCGTGACAATAAATACAGTTAGTAGATAAATGTAAAGTAAGATGAAAAGTCAAGAACTATTAATAGTAAACCGATTAAAATCTGGATCTAAAAATATGTACAAGATGACCGTTAGTTAAATAGAAGCTGCAGGACTGTTTGAAGTATTGATCAGGTGTATTAACCTGACGTAATGTTTAACTTAAAGCGGAAGTCCAAGTTGTGACTAATCTGATTGCAGCAGAAGTAGCAGTCAGACATGGTGTCAGTGGAAAATAACCTCACAGTGAAGTTTTAGGATTTTTTTCTGATCATTTCCAGTAATAACTGTATTTAAGCCTGACAGATGTGGCTTTGAATGTGAGTCTAACAGCACATTTGTGATGCCAGGCAGCGGTCAGAAGGAAAGTGAAAGTAGCGTCCGCAGAGGTGTGACCGCTTGAGGTGCTGATGGCTGAGCGACAGAGATGTTCTGGCTGTCATGACTGCTCTCATCTGGCTGCTCCTATGGCTGCTTCAGGTCCTGCCAGGTGAGTACACAGCCAGTCACGTGACCCTGTGTCACAGTTATACCTGGAGGCGCTTCCTCTAAACATGACACACCTTGTTGTTTTGAGCGAATGTATGAGGTGTTTGACTGACGGTTAATGATATTATAACATGTAAAGACACAGCAAACAGTGGCTCACTGGATGTCGCTCACTGAAAGATATACAAACTTTTAATTGTGTGATTTTTTTTGTGAGATTTCTATAAAAATGACACTGAAACTCTTCATTTTATCAGAGTACAAAATGTGAGAAAGCCTTTATTATGAGTGCTCCACTGATTCAGCATTGCGCTCCGGTAACTGTAATAATAACGATAATATCTGGAGTCACAATGGACAATTTAAAAAAAGAAAATGCTCAAAATCAGCAGAGCAGAACCAGAGATATCTTCTCTTCCTTGTCAAAACCTGCTGCCTAAATCCCCAACAGTGCAACTTGACCTGCAGCAGCTCAGTTGGAGATTCGGGCGTTTCCTGCTGCTATCAGCTGATGTAACCTTGAGCCTCTGGCACGAAGCAGAGATGAGCGTCTCTCCACATCCACACCCCCCCATTTATTTAATGCTTCAGATCTGAAGTCTTTAGTTCCAACGGACGCTGTTTGTCTGTTTCTATTCCAGCCATGAATAAACTCCCCCCGCCCGTCAACGTGACAATGACCTCAAACCATTTCATTCATGTGTTGAAATGGGATCGTGGACCAGGGACCCCCACAGGAGTACACTGCACCGTCACCGTGAGCACAGAAAAGTGAGTTCCATGTGTGTCTGTACTCTGTGTGTGTTTTCCTGACTGTGTTCTGAGTCTCAGTGTTCGTCTGTCTGTCCATCCGGTGCTCCAGGCAGGTCAGAACAGATGTTTAACTGGTGAGCCACCACGTCAGGCACATGTTATGAAGTGTATATCAGATCAGATCCACGTTAAGTAGAGTTTTCTGTTCTGTTTATTTACAGCAGGAAGTTTAGAGCCACAGCTGATTATTCACCAGTTCCTCTATGTGCTTCATCGTAAATCCATTTTCAGGCGAAGGCAGTGAAACCGCAAGTGTTGATAATGACTATGCAGCACAGCTAGCGTTGAAAAAACAAACAGGACTTGTTGGCTCTTTTGACCCCCTAACGTGGGCTTCTGTCGCTCCTGAAGGGGGACGTCCTGGCTGCCGGTGGCCGGCTGCGAGCGAGTCCAGCACCCACTGGTTTGCGACCTGACGCAGGCCTTCTCCGACACAAGGCAGACCTACGTTACCCAGATCACAGCACAGCTGGAAGCGCAGGCCTCCGAACCCGTCTACTGCCCTGCATTTGAGCCCATCAAAGACAGTAAGTGGCTCAGTATGAAACAGCTTCCCTTTCTGATTGCGCCTCTTCGTTGTGTCCTCGGGAGGGCTGCAGCGGCTAAAGTTGATCATGTCATGTGCATTTGCTTATCAATGGCAGTGAACTCTACCATACAGGTGTCTCTGTTGGGACATCGTACTTTGTGAGGTTGTCAAAGCGTTTATGGAAGCATCTCTTTCACCTGCCTCTCGTCCAGCTCACCTGGACCTGCCGCTGCTGACTGTGACGGCCTGCGGCGGAAACCTGTGTGTGGAACTTCAGCCTCAAATGGAGCACCTCAGAGAGATCTACCAATCTCTGCATTACAAACTCAAGATCCAGTACAGTAACGGTGTTGAAACAACACAGGTACCTGCATGCAGAGTCGTGAGAGCTTTGTATGAGTTTAAACAGGTGTTTGAGGTACAAGTGAGAAGATTGAAGGCTTGTCAGACTCTGAAGGCTGATCTAATAACACCAAAAAGACCAATCTGAGTACAGCGTGACTTGAAAAGATCAGTTGATTGAGTTGGTAGAGACTTGGTGTAAGCTGCATACGTTACCACAGCAGGCTGAAACAGCTTCCTGTGCTGTGATCCACGGCGGTAACGTTGTGTTGTTTTCTCTGAGTCTCGTGCTGCTCTAACGTCCGTCTGTGGTCTCTCTTCTTTCAGAACACCAGGTTTCTGAAAAGAGAGGTTTTGAAGGATCTGGGTCCTGGCAGACGGCACTGTGTCTCAGTCTGCTTCTCAGACACTGTGGCGCCCAGGACGTCCAACTACAGCCAGCCTGTGTGTGCGCTCACCCCCAGCAGCCAGAGTGCAGGTACAGGCCACGGTCACGGTTTTCCCTCATCATTTTAAACTGGGGCTCTAATCATTGTTCTTTAAATGCAGACATGTAACACACAACCACCAAAGGTCAACACCGAAACACCGTCCACACTAATTCCAGACTTAATTCTCTATAATTAGAATTATCGTTAAAAACAGAAAAAGTACAGTTTATTCCCGGGCGTAAAGCACAGGTGGACCTAATAACATCAGTGATGGCTCTGGTCCGTTGAAGTGTCCATGCAAACTGATGCATCGAAATGGAATGCAGCCTTTATCAATGTTATTGATCCCACATGTCCTTTTCCTGCTGTTAACATGTCAAAATGTCTGCAGGACTGTTTTTTAAGAAGGTGTAGCAGGAGCTGTAATGTCTTATTATTATTAATGTCTTAATACGTCAAGATAAAGTTGTGATATATGAAAAAAGTCCTGATTTTACAGGAATGAAGTCTTATTTAGAGGAAAAATCGAATATTTGAAGAGTCACGTTTTATTTTGAGCTCCAAGTTGTAATTTGACATGAAATAAAATAAAAATATTTCACATAATTTATTGTTTGTTTTTGTGCTTTAGTCTCTAAATCCATTTTTAACGTCCCACATTTTGTCACTTTGAATTGCATTGATCTGTTTGAAAGCGTCATATATTTAAAGATTGATTGATTGATTGATTGATTGATTGATCGATTGATTGATGAGGATTCAAGAATAAACTTTCCAAAACAAAACAAACAATCTGAATATTTCACATTTACATGTATTCATTTGTCCACAGAGAACCACGTGTCATGATGTTGTGATTGGACTGCGTGGGTCACATTCCGTGTTTTAGTGTTTTTTAGCGTTTTTAATTAATTGATTTATTTGTGATAATAACTCAGGCTTTGAAATCGACAGTGAACCACAGTTCATGTCCCCCACAGCGTATGAAAACTCGTCCCCTTCATCGAGCCCTTCAGTAATGTTGATGATGAGGAGCTTTAGCTCACTCTGCTTCCTGTGTGAATGACACGTCCTCCTCTGCTCTCTGCAGACCCAGTCATCGCCGCCGTGCTGTGTCTGTTGGCGATGTTTCCTGTGGTCGCTGTGGTCCTGCTGGCCTCTGCTGGTTACATCTGTCTGAGGAAGAGGCCGCTGCCGCTGGTCCTGGTTCGTAATGCTTTCATTTCACTGTAGTGTTGAAAGTGGTGAGAGGCGGCGACAGGCGGCACTAATGGCAGCAGTTCCTGGAAGGTGGCCGGGCTGCTGCCTCGAACTTCATCTGTTCATTTATTTGTGGTTTAAGAGTTTTCATTTTCATTATTTGTCTTTTTATTGAAGATGAACAGTTAGTCAGCAGTCGTTACTGGAAAATGATCCACACCTCTGGCTCAACCATAATCAGCGCGTTCATCGTCGAGTTAAAGAGAGAAAGAATTTAACATTTTCAACCAAAGGATTAATCAAACTGTTGGTGGACTAAAAGTCTCTGGAGCTTAGCAGCAGTCGTAATAATAATTCTACATTTGATGCTGTCATCACATTCACCTCGTCTGTACAACAAGACCTGAAAGCAAATGAGCTTCACAGTCAGTGAAGTGTCTCACCAGCCATCTGTTGTCGGGCGAACTTTAAGCCAAAGTTTAAAACGTCGCAGCAAAGAAAAAAAGTAAATGTGAATCAGGTGTGGGGCAAATAAACTGGGCTACACAAAGCGTAGTTTCATCAGGAGGTGCTGGTATAAGCTACGTTATGCACGGCTGTAATAAAAAGAGTAGAAGAAGAAGAACGTAGCAGAAACATCTAACCGGTCGCGTGAGTTACGTTCGCTACATCAGAACTAATTCAGCAAAGGTGTTTCCATCTCTCATTCAGTACAGTAACACTTTTTCAAAAAAGGCAAAAAACACCTCAAGCGAGCGTAAAAACTTTTTTCCATCAAGCTTTTCCAATGCGATACTTCAAAATGTTCATCAAAACACCTCGATGGAAACACGGCTGGTGGCTTCATTTGGAGAGCGAACATTAAAAGTGTCGAAGTATTTTATATGTCTGAAAACATGTCCGACGTTGGGCTTTATGAAAGGATTTTCGTGCTAAATAGAAAAACAAGATTGAGCTGTCCTTCCCTTTTATTTTCTATAGCCGCTCCTGTGATGATCTCTGAGTTATTCTGTGGCAACAGAAAATACACAGCAGGACAAACCCTGCAGAATCAGAAATAATAAGGCCTCTGCAGAGGACTAAATCAACTCTTAATCATCTCATCTGGAGAATTTTGGGAAAAAAAGTGTGAAAAAATAATGTTGTTCTGTCTCCGTATTTGTTCGTTAAGACTCTTTGTGGTTTTAGATCTCTGTCATCTCACATCTTCTGATATTTGACACTTTGAAGTAGAGTCATCTGTAGTGTGATGTGATGAGACAAAATGACTAAATAGAGAACGTTGAGTCAGATGTAGATCTGGAAAACAGGCGAGATTTCACAGCCAGAGCTCTATTGTTAAAGTTCTGTACGTGTTCCGTGTTTGCATTGTTGGTTCATGCAGGCAATAAATGCATTTTATTTGCGGCTTGACAGCAAGAAGCTTGCGCTTAACTTTTTCTGAGTAAAGTAACAGGAAAGAACTGCAGGCGGAAACGCGTTCGAGCACAAATCACACAACAGTGGAGGTGCCATGTTTGTGGTTGATCTGTGGTGAAAGAAGAAGAAGAGAGACGAAGGCAGACAGCTGCAGCAGGATGGCTGATGCGCTCACTATAAATAAAATAAATTATTCTTTGACTGTTTAAATCACCTCCATTTATTAACATTTCCAAATAACACAAACTAACGTCCGACTCTGTTTACATTTGAACTCAACACGTCCATCCAGGATCTAACTGTTCTATCTGAGAGGAGCGTCTTAAAGAAAAAGACATGCGTGGTATCTATGGTGATTTATCCATCACATGACACATTCATGTGTCGTATGTGAGGAAAGTGGAGACCTGGAGCAGAGCTGGGTTTTCACACACCGGTCACTTCTCTCAAAAGGCTTTGCTTTGCTAATGAATCAGTTAGTATCTAGACTAACTTTAGTGTTACTTTTAAATGTCTGCTTCGATTCTCTTATTAATGCACGCATGGCGATATTATTATTTTAATGATGTGTTCACACGGTGTGGGACAAGACAGCTGCCAAATTACCATCGTACCCGTTATCTCAGTAGTGACAGGAGTTGTTAGGGCAGCAGCGACGAGCGACCCCACCCGCAGGCGATCTTGTATCAGCTTGGTTAGACAGTAGGATTTGGTAGAAGACCCACAGGTTGCTGTATGATTCCAGAGCTTTGAACTCGAGTTTCTTCAGTTCGCATTAGAAACATTTAAAGAAACGAGCTCACGCAGGCCGAGCTGTCGTCAGGTCAGATCAGAAACTGGAAAGTGGAGGAAAAAGGCTGCGACCGTCCACTATTTTCACATGGAACAACAAGAGCGAGCCCGTCGAAATTTCACTAGTTGATTTTAAAAATATATTAAAATGGTGTCCAAAGAGCAAACCAATGGGAAAAAGGCTCTCGACACACACCTCACATGTGAAGTGTCGAGTCGAGCTTTAAAGGAGCTGAAGAAGAGACTGAATTTACAGTCAGAACTTATTGAACCAGTAGTTCGACTTTATCATCGTCATGTTGCCAAGATGTAACTCTGTCAGACTCGAGCGATCAGTCTTTGTGACCCGTCTGTTCGTATTTAATCATTTTGCTGCTGGGAAACAGTTTCAGGAGTGTTGTCACCCAGAGCTTTCGAAACCTTCCCTAATATCAGTCACTGTCTCTGTCTTATTGCTGCCTGCTGGGATAGAAGAGCTGTGAGCTGCGTGGGCGTCTTTTACAGTTAACCTTTTATTATTTGCGGTGTTCATCTCATGCGAGGGGGATTTGACACGCTTTTTTGTGAAATAAGATGCGGTTTCGTGTTCAGTTATTTATTGCCTCAAGTCAACCGGAGTGAGGCGAGATGGGGACGGGGTTTCCCCTCCAACAGGACTCGCATGTGGCCAATAAATTAGATGTGAACTTTTGGAGGGGACTCGAGGCTTTTGGTTGCTCACCAACTGGTTCTTTTCCAGCGCTTTAATATAATTCAGCAACATTTCCACCGGTGGAAATATGCTGATAGCACGTTGAAGACAGAGAGCTTCATGTGAACGGCTGCCGACAGTCCAATAAGTCGAGTTCAGGCTTTGACGACAGACCCAGAATCCGTCCCGGCTCAGCTGCTGGTCCTGTTGTGAGGAGTTTTATTCAGTTTTTAGTAGAACCAGTTTGATTCGTTAAGATCCAGAGCTGTAGCGCAGTTTTTCCACCGGCTTGTCCCTCGTCAGCCCCGACACTTCAGACGTTTAAGGAAAGCTGATTTTATTTTTGGAGGCTGACGCTGGCTGAGAGCATCATGTCTTCAGGTTGTCCATCCATACGTCCATCCCATTCTCGTCAACGTGATATCTCAGGAGCGTTTTCTTGGAGTCAAAGATGAACTGATTAGAATTTGGTGGTCAGAGGTCATTGTGACCTCATAAAACACATTTTTTTTAGCCGTAACTGAAGAATTCAGATGCTAATTACGACAGAATTTCACACAAATGTCTCACAGGATAAAATGATGAAGTGATGACA
>JAPZEA010000005.1:24226836-24240782 GCA_029783685.1 Heniochus monoceros | reverse complement strand
ACCGCACAGCAGCGTTGGTGCTTTCCAGTATCAGTGAGTGTTGTTTCTATCTAAGGCTGAATAATCATCAGAAGGTGAAGGCAGTGTATCTAAAACAGGGAGTAATACAGGTACAAACAATGTTTAGGCTTGTGCAGATAGCTAATTAGTGTCAGATGTGATGGAGTCAAAAGGGTAGACAGAAATATGGGGATCAGCAGAAAATGGTAGTGTAGGCGTTTGTGTTTGCTGAAGGAACAAAGCCTCCGCTGAATCCTTCTTTTGTTGCTTAAGATCGTCTTTCTCACACTCATAACGTTATTGTAGGGGATGGGATGAATAATTCACTCGCTTCATTGTGTAGCTCATGACTCATTGGTTTTTACTTCACATGCATCTCGCTCATGTGTGGTGAGGTAAAACGGTCCTTATCTGATGTTGAACCTGCGGTGTGTGTTACCTTTGTGTCGGTGCTTTTTTCCAGTGTGTAAATTTACACTGGAGCCAGAATGATTTACTGGAGTGACATTTAATCTTACGCTGAATGTACACGTGTGAAACATGGTGAAATTCATAGTAGCCTTTAATAAGCACATGAAATGTCCTGGTGAACAATCTCTTTCTGATTTTTATTAGTTAGAAAAGTGAATTTTGACATCAGTTTATGTCCTGTGTCCTCCATCGGCTCGTCCTCTCTGCTTGCGTGTTATCTAAGGAGATAGAGGAGTCGTTAAACACCGATTTCACACATGGACTTCACTTTACTCATCAGGAGTGTACTCACTCTGTGAAAATAGTTAATTGATTAATAATAGTTAATTAATCATCCTTTGTGGTTCTCAAGGAGCTTTAAATCAGAGTCATCTCTGATTGATTGTTATAAAACAGAGGTGTGCAGTTTGAAAGAAGGAAGGATTTACTGTAGGAAGCAGGGGGATCTAATTAAAGAGGCTATTGAGTTGCATTATGGGAATTGTAGGATCTTTTTTGGGACTCGACCCACACTATTGGACTAAAAGTCAGGTTGTTCTGATTAGACCAAGTGTCTTCAATCACAGCAGAGCCCCTTCAAGCAAAACACATATTTATCAAACTACTACGAGTGAAATTCTGGACTAAATTGAAAAAGAAAAGAACAATAAGAATAAAACTGGCATTGATTTTGTTCACTTCCCATGCGTCTTCATTGTCTGCGCTTGTCATTGTGGCACTAACTTCTTTTTATTCTCTGATGTTCGTCTCATCTGTCAGCAGCAGATTTTCTCTGGTTTTCTTTCTGTTTGCATCTCAGCCTATTTCCTATTATTTCAGCCCTTTTTCTATAACAAAAATCTTGTCGCTGAGTGAACTTTGAGTAAGTGTTTTTTTTTTTGTTTTTTTAAACAAATGTACAATATTGCAGATGACGTCCTTGTCTCTTTTTGGCTGTTCCTGCTCTGATCAAAGCTCCTCTTATAGTTCTCTGGAAGCAGGACGAAGTTTTTCTTCCTCTTCTAACAAAGAACTTTTTCATTCTTCAGCTGGCTCTTGAGAAAGTGTCATTCCCAGCTATCTAGGAGAGGGCTGAGAAGACATAGATGGATGAGGTATATGCTGTAAATCCAGTTTTGTTACATGACTCTTGAGATCTAAACAGTTGCAAATGCAAAGCAGCAGTAAATCACCATTATTTGGCCTCGCTAGGTTCAATCAAAAAGATTCTTTCTCCCACTGCCTCCTCTTCTCTGGGAGCCTTCCTGTCTCCAGCCAGCTGTGTGTGTGTGTTTATGTGTTAGTGGAGTGTTTTGACAAAGCCTCTCCTGTAACAGGATCATGCATCATCAAACGAAGCACTTTGATTGCACTTTGATCACAACAAGGATTTCATTGATTTCCTTTTTGCTCAAAGCGACGACCTCTCTGCATCTGAGCCTCCACCCTGCACCACTCCCTTCACCTTCAGCGCAAACAGCACACAAGCTGTTTGTTCGGAGTTGGGGACTGGACGAGGGCATGGTGTGGGGGAAAGAGGTCAGGCAGAGGGGAAGAGTAGACGTGAAGATAGGTCAAAGGTCAGCTGGTGCTTGCTAGCTCCTGTTAGCTGAGAAAGATGAAGAATAGCTGCTGTTTAAAGGGGACATGCAGGGTGCAGGAACAGGAGAACTCAGTGAGTTTTTACTACACACCCATTGAATCAGTGAGGGTCTCACACACACACACACACACACACACACACACACACACACACACAGAGTCACAGATGGAGACGTGGTGGTCTCCCCAGCCCGTCCTGTTAAAATGTCCATCCATGCATATGGTGTCCCATATGAGAGACGGCGGTGTGCTAACTCTCTGATTAACCCAGTTGACTGGAGGGGTCTCGTTTGGTCTTCTGGCTCCACCGGGACGAACAATAGCCTCTGATTGGTGGGGGCGATGGTGCGGCGCTGCTCTGTGTGTATGTGTACATGCTTTTCATTGACTTCATTCAGACTGTAGGAAATGGCTGTGACACGGAGACGGAGGCCAGACAGCTCGTGCTTGTCTCGTCTGTTATTAGTGGCTTGTCTGTCTGTCTGTCAGCCTGCCCGTCTGTCTGTCCATTTACCCGTCTGTCTGTGCTGTTGCAGCCCTGACTTCCTGTCTCTGTCTGAGTCACTGCAGCTAACCCTTTAAAGAGATCTGTGTTTTCTAAGGAACATAGATACCAGTAATTCACATTTTTGTAAACTTTGGTCAGGATCACGTTGGGTGTTTTAGGCCTGAGTATGGTAATAATTACACCCAGTGGTGTGATGATCACACTCTGAGACCCATTGTTAAAGCTGCCCTGGACTTTTCTTTGCCATGTTTGAATCATTGAGTGCATTCCTTCCTCCATAAAACACGTGCAAAGCTGATTTTTAGTATTTTAAATCATGCATTGTTTACATCCGTGTTTACTAGCAGTCTTCTTCACCGCCTTTGCTGGTGCATTGCTGCGGTTGTTGGTGCATTACCACCACAGAGCTGTTAATTCTTATTCTTATTCTTCTACTTAATTCAAATTCACCATGAACTGCTTCTCGTTGGCCTGCTGATTTCATATTTAACACATTGACCCTTGGCTGTATGTAGTATTGTGTGTCTGATAGTTTAATTGTTCATGCTACCTTCCAAAAATGAATTTCCTGTGGTGAGAAAACTGAACAGACTAAATAACCAACATTGTTCTGAAGATTTCGAGCCAGTAGAGTCAATTAAAAAATAAATCTCATGTATTTCAAGTAAACCAGCTCTAGAAGAAGACAAAACATTGGCATTAAAGTAGATGTGATATATTTTATGACTTTTCTTAATGGCTGCCTGGTCTTAAATGTAAGTTTCGGTACATCCTAAAACAAAAATGTTGGCCAAAATTAGATGCAAGCTACAATCAAGAAAGTGTCAGACGCTACCTGGACTGTCTGTGCTTTCCACTGTTTTAAGTACCCTGGAATTAACTGTATGTATGCATGTGTGTGAGTGTGCAAACATGCATCCATATCTATGTGAGGTAATGCACGAGGCGCTGAAAGTGAATGCCGATGTAATCAGAGGTGAAATCAGTGTCTCTGCATGAGTCACACTTTCGAAGCAGTTGAGGTAATAGTTTTGAGTTCTGAACTTGAGTAGAAAAACAGGCCCTCGGTTACCTTATTCAGCAGGAATGTCTGTCGCAAAGCAGAGTCTGGAAGGATTTATCTCCATACTATAACATTACCTAACACATGCTGAAGCTGCGCAGAGGCAACAGTTTGAGTCGAGTATTCACGATGAGATTAAAGCTGCCATCTGAAATTTGGGACTCAGCATTTGACAACATTTCCAGATGTCTTTAAATATTTGCACACTTGAATAATGTTAATAATATCCGTTCATTTCGTTTCTCCACTTTGTCAGTTTATGCTCATGTGCTAAACATTTTTAACCATACCAGCAAGAAAAGAAGTCTTCCTGCAGTTAAGGATGGGTATCAGTCAGTGTGATATTAGGTCTTCTTCTCTGCCAGTCGCTCATCTTTCTTTTCCTGTCTGCTCGTCTGGCTCTTTTCCTGCCGCTCTTTACTTTGGCAGAGGATCCTGACGTCCAGGTTCACTTCCTGTAACCCCAAAGAAACTGGAATACACGTTATCAGATTCACTTTCATCGACTTGCATAATAAATTTCTCATTGAAATTTTGAGTGTAATAGATATTTAAGCTTCTAAACAGCTGTACATGTCCCGTCTCTTCTCAGCTTTGCGTGTTCTGCTCTCTGAGTATTTTGTTTTTGAGGGCTTTAATGTTCAGGTTGAACATTAAAGCTGCACTGATGGAAAATTTCCATCAAAATTAAGCCTTTCACATTGTTGTGTTAGTTTTGCGTCTCTCTTTTCTGCTCTCTTGAACATTGTTTATTGTTCCAGCAGGTTTCAGTGAAAAAAAAGCTCTGATAAACTTGCATTTAGCAGCTAATAAACCAGATTTCTCTCAGGAGTTGATGGAGACAAAAACAGAGCCCAAAGGAGAGTGAATATCAGACTTAGATAAATCGGTTGGCTAGAAACCAAACTCCAAATTAAAGATAATGTTGCTCCGTGTGTGCTGGATGTCTAAATTAGCAATTGTTTACTAAGACATTTGCCATACCAACTTTAGATACTGAAAATATGTCAATGTTTTGGCTTCATGCTTCCACCGAGTGCACAAAAACTTGAAGAAAAGCAGCTTTAGGTTGTGAGTGGGATTGCTGAGGCTACCTGGACTTCTTGTCAGAAACATCAGTGTAAAATGTCAAGTGTAAAGGTCAGGGCTAAAGCTAAGGTTTGGTAATTCAGCACCTCCCGTCAGGGTTCCTAGAATTCCTGTGAAATTAAAAATGACAGGGCAGAAATGCTCCTGATAATTAGGAGAAGCTCTGCACCCGGCAGTAGACGGGCCCGACCCGAACACACACCACTGCGTCGATAAAAAGTGTGCAGGACGATTAGGAAAAATAAATCGGTGGTGGAGGGATAGAAGATGCTGATTGGAGGATCTTTGTCTTCTTCAGGGCCTTTTCTTCAGGAGAGATGGCCAGGCATTTTTTCTGTGTATGTGTGTGCAATGATGTGAAAGTGTGTTCATATATATGTGTGTGTGTGTGTTAATGTGTGTGTGTGTGCACATGTTAATGCTGGAGACGGCCTGTTTTGCCCGTGTGTGCTAATGAGTGTGAGGCAGGAGATTATGCGTGCGTCTCTAAGGGAACCGGAGTCTGTTCCCAGGAGCTGCAGGGCCTGAGCTGAGGGGGGTATGTGTACACCCTGACCCCAGCTTTCGGGGGTCCCGGTTGCCTGTCTGAAACCATTTCCTTCCTTTGTGGCCCATTTGAGAGCCCGAAGTGTGACGCGAATGTGAAGGACCGAGGCCATTTGCATGGTCCTGCAACACGTTGAAACAGAAAATAATCAGCGAGGGCCACGTCTCTGAATGCATCGGTGGGGTTTAATCCTGTGCTCTCCTCCCCCATACCTCTCCCCATCACCCATATCTCCCTAGTCGACTCCCCGTACACTCCAGCCACCCCCCAAACAACAAACAAACTGAGTGCTGGGTGCATTGCTAATGATGGGAAACAATTAAGGGCTCACAAAAGGGAGCGTCCTGCTATATTGCTCTGCGGCGTATTTACATGGTATTTTGAGGTTAAATGACTGGAGCCTGGATTTCTGGTGAGGGCAATAGGACTAAAATAGGCAGGCCTGCTGAAGAGATCTGCCTTTTGTTTGGCTTTGTGAAGAGGGATGTGTTGGACTACTAACCACTCCAGTGATATTGCGAATTAAACCCTTAAAGTTGAGGGAATTTCAGCTTGAGTATCCTCGTGCACATCATACCCCTTGAACCTCGTTTCACCTATTCTCCCCCGGGAATAAGAGAACGACAAATGTGTAAACAGGACAAGTGGCATACCAGTGGATGACTTGGACCCCCCCCAGTGTCTGTCCTACTGGATCCGCCCTGGTGTGTGAATGGGTAGAGGCTGGGAGAGTGTGAGAAGACTCAAGAGTGGCCAAAGAGGCCGCTGAATAGACTCCTAGATTGAGACATTCTTGCTGTTAAACACAGAAGTGTATAGGTGTGTGTGTGTGTGTGTGTGTGTGTGTGTGTGTGTGTGTGTGTGTGTGTGTGTGAAAGCTGAAGTTTTAAGCCTTTTACAGACCTGGAATATGTTACACTGCTGGTTTAAGTGACGGCTTTTTGTCATTCAGTCGTCGGCGTCTGTCATGTCGACGTTCCTCGAGGCTTCATTCAGATGTGACTGAACCGCAACATTTAGCACCTGAGAGAAACTGTTGAAACCAGCGGCGAGTTGAAAAGTCATAATAAGGGAGGAGAGTATTTTCTGTTCTCTTGCAGGTTTTTTTGTTGTTGTAGCTAGAGCTGCAACGATTAATCGATTAGTTGTCAACTATGAAATTAATCAGCATTTATTTTGATAATCAAGTAATTTTAATTTAAGAAAAACAGTTTCCTGATTTCATTTTCTGGTTTCGTTACTCCTCTCTGACAGTAAACTGAATATTTTTGAGTTGTGGACAAAAAAACATTTTTCACCATTTTCTGAAATTTTATAGACCAAACAACTAATCAATTAATTAAGAAAACAATCGACAGATTTATCTATAATGAAAATTTCATTAGTTGAATCCCTGATTGAAGCCTTAATTAATAACTTGTGAGAACAGAGGACCTTCATTATTATTTGTTAAATGCAGAACTCTGCTGCTCATCGTGTGTAAAAAGGAACTTTTATGATGTCCGACTGCACAAGCATCGATTTCTTTTTGATTTCAATTTCCTCACATGTTCTGTGAAAAGCACGTTGCTCGATATTTAGGATTCCTCCTTTCAGTTGGCATGAGTGAAAACTGAAAATGTAGGAAGGGATTATTACTGTGGTTGGAGTGGAGAGTGGGGTGTTGTCACTGCTCTGACTGGGTGCACAAAAAATATAGAAACAAACAAAATCGCAGTATGTATTTTGTGAAAAATGTCAGAGTTTTGTGGTTTATTAAATGCTGATTTGTTTGTGCATAAGAGATGAAAATTAGAGATTAATTTCAGTGCTCTCTGTGTTAGAGGTGGTTTGGACTTCAGGCTGAGGAGGACTGCTGTTCTGATCTTACTTGTGCACTTATTCAAACATTTAAAAACATTAAAATTTTGACACTTTTTAACGCTTGGACGTTTTTCAGGGACATTAACAGCAATGGAGTTGCTTGTGAAGTGAGTGGAGAGGCTAAAATGCATCTGCAGTGGAAAAACATTGCTGATTGCTATGGCAACACGGACTGATTAAAGCGTTACACCCCACGTTGCAGAAGTAATTTGATTTGGAATCTGGAAAATGTGTTTTATGCATAAACCATGAGACAGAAAACTGGAGTGCAGAGAAGCGTGTGTGCCTGTCAGTCATCGCTTTGATTTTTATTTGCAAAATGAACATTGTTCAATACAACAAAAGCATGTTGTTAATGTCCTCTCCCAAGTATCTATGTGGTAACTGCATCCAGAACAGATTACTTCATTGCAGACCAAAACTTCCATTCCTGTGGACTTAATGACTGTTTTGGGTGATGTGGTTAGAGAGTAGACACTTTGACAAAAGCGATTAAAGAGGGTGTTCCTCTAACACTTGCCTGCGGCGGGGCCTTATTCATTCTGCTGACAGTGTTGACTCCTTTTATGTTGACAGTTGATTCCTGAACAGTATGGAAGTGAAACCAGAGGATTTTTTTTTCTTTTGGGTCAAAACACAGCGTGTGTGCCGCCTCATTCCAGAGGTATCAATTCCCACAAAGCCTGGTGTCATCTTTACAGAACAGAGAAATATTTGAAGTCAGATGCACAAACTCATCCACAATTACTATACACACTCATAGTACCATTAAACCCACTTATCACCCTTCCCAATCCCACAAAATCCATATCAAGACTCCCAACCCAGCAGGTGCCAGCCGGAGCTTTGGCATGGCGGCGCCTTGGATAAGACCGTGCGTGGATGCCAGGCAGAGCCCTCCAGCCCCTTGCCAACATGGCGCAGCCTGCACAGCCATGGTCATTATTTCAGCCTGACTAGATTAAGCTAATCATGTTATGTAGTGGTAAGGCGTAACGGGGAGATGGAATGAAGGGTCGGCTGTCCTGCTGTTGCCATGTGGCTCTGAAATACAAACACTGAACTGTCACATAGAGCTCGATAAACATCAGAGGTCATATCAGTCCGTTTGAGTTTCTAAACCTCCGCATGTGCTCATGAATTGTGTAAAACCACCAATTTTGAGAATCAATGTGTAATTATACAGTATGCATTATTCATCCTATTCCAGAATCTCATGCTTTTCAAGGCTTACCTAACATATACTGAGATAAATATTACTAAATACTGATGCTGACTTTTCCTCCAGCGCCACCATGAGGTTGACATTTATGGTTTTTAGCGACACGTCACAACTCTCAAAATTTTATTCTGTTCAGTAGTTAATGACCAGATACCTGCAAAACTAATGACATCATAAAGAGGTAAAGACCTTACAAACTCATGATGTTCTTTAGTCACTCTAACAGCATGGCTCTGAGGAGGGTCATGTCGGTCATGTTGGTCGGCCTGCTGGTGGCTCTAGCGCCACCAGTAGGACATTTGTGCTTCAGAGTGAAATGTGTCTGCAACTATTCTTGTCTCTACAGCAACTACTATTGGATGGATTGCCATGAATTTTGGCACACATTGTGCACACATGTTCCCCTCATGGTGAATTTTAATAACTTTGGAGATCAGCTGACCTTTCATGTAACACCATCATCAGGTCACAATTTCGATCTCCAATACTGTTTATTAATAAATACCTGCAACACCAATGACAGTACCATCAGCCTGTACTTTATGTCTAGCGCTAATTAGCGACTATTAGCATGCTAACATGCTAACTAGTGGCAAACATTACCTACTAAAATTCGGCACGTTAGCATTGTCAGTGTGTGCATGTTAGCACGCTGGTGTTAGCATTTAGCTCATTGTACCACTGTGTACAGCGTCACAGAGCTGCTAGCATGGCTGTAGACCTTCAGTCTTGTTTATAAAGCATTCATGGTTTCACCTTATAATAAATTAAGCTTTATAACGTGTAACTGAAATGACTGGAGTACATCCTCATATATCCTTATAATAAAGTGCCTCCATGGTGCATGCTCCTTTTTCCACCAACAAACCAGTCATGAGCAAAAATATCCTCTCCAAGCAGAAAATATAGAATTTCATTTGTTTTGAAAAGGAAACTTTCAAAGAATTAAAAAAGCCTTCAGTGATCAAATACTTTGTAAACAAATGCAACTTGTAAATGCTGAACTTGATGTGGGCACAACAGGCAGACAGTGTGCTCGTGCTGCTTTCTCTTGTGAACTTGAAAGCATGAATGAAAGACTTATGAAGCATTAATAAACTCATTAGTTACTACTTAGAAACCCATGATAAAGTATGCATTATTAGAAACTGGTGCAGCATTGATTTATGCTCGCTCTCAAACACCATAATGTACATGCATTGTTCTCAGTGTAGGGGTTGGTGCCCTGGAGGGGAGGCAGTTTTAAAAATAAAATCAGTGTGTCACGAGATGATTCACATGATATCAAAGAAGAAAGGCAGGACAACTTTTTGTGGACAGTTTTGCATCTTCATGATTCTAAAAACTATTAAAAGGACACCAATTTTACACAGAAAGGTCAATTTTAGTGGTCATAACCCTGATGGTGTCAACATTATGTAATCAGGGCTTTCTTCATTTAGACCCGAGGCTCCAAACATTCGATGCCTTATAAACACGGAGGTTGAAAAATGAGGGCAGTTAACAATGAGGGAAGGCTCCAACTGACTCATACTTGGGATTGAAAGTCAGGATATTTCAGCCTCTGCTGTTTTGATTCTATTTTTTTTTTTTTTTATTAATCTGTCTCCAACAAGTCTCCCAACTTTTTGAAAGTGCAATACCAAAAAATACCGGAGTTCCCCTTTAAAATCAACAATCTGAGAAAGATGTGATGTTCCCTCTTTTGTTCTCACAGCTCATTCATACATATGGATTCCTGTGACAGAGGTGTGAGAGAAGGCAATGCTCGGCTATAACCAGTTATATATACCATAAGTGTCTGTCTTAAATATTATTTGATGCAGATAAAGAATATTTAGGAAAGTTCACGTGAGTTCATCCTCCACTATATCTTTGAACTGTGGCCATATCTATGAATAATTTGCCCAGATGTGTAACGCTGAACGTATCACTTCTTCACCAGGAAGTCTTTAGAGGTTACATAACCGACAGAACCCACAGCTTGTCCTCTAATTAGACAGGGGGAAAAGTTTGGCCTGTAAAACGCTGCGTAATATATATTCCAAACTCCCTCGTGAATCCCGCCTCTCAATTTCCTCATGGCCATGTGTCAGGCAGAACTCTGGATACCACACACATACCCACGCCATCATATGTATGCTTACTCATCATCACACCGCCACATCAGAGAGGACTCATGCACAATACACTTGTCTGCCAGCCAAATGTGGAGAAACCACAGCAAGGAGACCAAAGAGACCATAGAGGCCGACCCCCCCTGCCATCCCAACTACCACCCCCCCTCGTCCTCCTGAGTCATAAACTATCACTGCCTCAGAAGTCCGGGTTCAGAAACCCTCTCAGTCTCCCTGCTTGAAAGAACAGTGTCTCCACTCTGAATGAATCTGTCAGGGCAAAAACAATGATAAAGAAAAACACTAATTTAACACTTATCCTCAACACGCAGGGGGAAAAATGAGCGGCATTCGGTGCTGGAAAGCGCGTCGAATGAAAGAGCTGCGGGGTTGTGAGATGTCAAGAAGTATGACAAGGTTAATCAACGCCCGCTACTTTCTCTCCCAAAACGTTTCAGGGCCTGCGTGAACAACACTTTACAAAACCAATTATCTCTTTTGAATAAAGGGTGTTCGACTATCAAGAGTGAGCCCACTTAAACAGGGTCAAATACAATTCGCTATCACGCCACTTTCAAACAACATATCAAATTGTTGTCACTTCCATTTACGACAGTAATGTGTACCTAGTAAATTGCACTACTGCCTCTGACTGCTGACAACAGCTAATTGTAAATGTCAGAGTTATTCATGCGTGTCTCACCACGGTACATGATTAAAAATCACCTATAGTTCTTTTCAAATGTGCGATCGAGAACATCTCATATAAAAGCTGTAAACATATATTTGAGGGGGAGATAGCGCGCCTGCGAAGAATCCCTCATTAATTGGCTGTGATGTAAAAAAAAAAAAAAAAAAAAAGCAGGAGGCAGCGTGGAGACTGGTGAGGAGTCAACAGCGAGACAAATAAGACAAAGTTGCTCCCTTGTTACTCATTCGCCTCGTTGAGTAGAAAATGCTAGCCTTGCTGCAGGCAAACACACTCAAAGAGAGGAAACACACAAGATTTGTATTTTTGTATTCAGATTTTGTGTTTCCAATTGCCTCTGGTCACCCAATATCTGTCCTGACCAGGAGTGTGTGTGTGTGTTTGTGTGTGTGTGTGTGTGTGTGTGTGTTCGTGTGTGTGTGTCTGCCCACATGTGACAATGATTTGTTTTCTCTCATGACCGTGATTACAGGTTGTCAGCCATGCTTTTACTAGAGCTGATGGGTAATTTCACTCTTTAACATGGTTTAGAGTTGATGGCTAGATTGGCACACATGGACACACACACGCGACACGTATGCACAAATACCATACACACACACGCGCACACACACTTGAGCACCCAAGGGTACGCACACAGCAAACACACACACACACACACACACACACACACACACACACACACACACACACACCGAAAGACAAACAAATCAAGTGCCATGTCTATTAGAGTGGACTAATCAGGCCTACATGGTCTGTCACAACTCACACAAGAACATTATGGATAATTTGTGTCTATAACATTGCATACAATTATTCCTGCATACATTCCTGTGTGCATGGCGTTTAATGAGCCGGGCTAATTAAATATGGAAATTAATGAGATACAAAGGAAATAGGAAAAAGCACAGTCCTGATGCATTTGAAGGAGTTGCTAAAAGGCTTTTATTACATTAGGTACTGGGAGTGAAATATGCCTTCCTCTAAGGAGACTATTAACAAACACAGCGATTAGCCCATGCCAGAACACCGCAAACTACTGTTCTGTATGTTATTCTCAATGCAGTGCATAAACATCACTTTGCACATTCCAAACATGAAATATTAAAAAGTAAACCACTGTTGTGCTCTTAAGTTTCATACAGTCTTAGTTTTTTTTTTTTTTATAATGAACCACGTCGTAGCTGGAAAATCAACATGAATCACCTTAATTACACCGTGTCCTTGTTTGGAAACAGAAAAAAAGAAATGTTAAAAAAATATGTTTCTTGCAGATCCACAACAAAGCCCGGCGAGATCTTTGTATGTGGTGCAGCAGATTCATTGCCAGTTGTGCAGTGAATCAAAAGCTTATGCAGTGTGAATTGCTATTGTGCGCTCACTCCTTTTCACACGCCATTTCCTTCGGTGAGCGTTGCCTGAGATGATGGGAAGCTCACCCCCCCCCCCCCGTCTCTCTGATCCTCTCGGTGCAGGTTTGGACATGCACGGGGAGGACTTTTGCAAAAGTACAGAAAAGGCCTTGTCTGGTTTGGAAACGGAGAAGGGTTTCAGATTCAAAGTTCCCTCTGAGTGTTTCTCCATTTGGTCTCTGGCTTTAAACTCCCTCTCCGTGTTTTTAACATGTATCATCTGTTGTCTAATGTGTGGAGTTTCCTGTTATGTTACTGTCCCTTTGATCAGTGACATTTTGTTGCACACACACAGCACAGACCACATGTTAACGCCACCACAAGCGGCCATTATTTGTCCATTAGGGGGTGCTATAATAAGCTGTCATATCCTCTCTGCTTGTGGCATGTTTCACCTGGATATATTTAGAAATATGAGATACACATGCACTCTTTGTACCATTGTCCACTAATAAAGCTATATTTATAAATGTATCAAAGATTAAAAATGAACAGAAAAAATTTGATGATCTATATTGAATTGCTGTAAAAAGAGCAGTTTTATATTTTTTTGGTGTGTGGCAAGGTTTGTTGTAACTTTTTCTTCTAATGATCAGAGACAGACAAAACCTCCTACAGCACGCTTTTACAAATGCTCTACATCATTCAACATCTGTACGTATAATTCATCACAAACACTGAATGCAACTATTTACATCAAACATTTGTTCATTTTTAAGCCACACTGGTTATCCTGGAAAAAAAACATGCAGTGCATCAGTATTTGAAGTAAATTGTTGGAGCTTTTCTTCCCTCCCGTCTTAATCAGTTTCCCACTTTGGACTCCTGTCAGTCATCTTGAAGAGCTGCAATCATAAGGCGACTACAAAGCCTTGATAGCTGATGTGACACTAATGCTAATTTTGTTTTCTGAACTCTTTTCTTCCTGCTCTCCTCCACGGCTGTTGTTGCCGTGACTTCCTGCTCTGTGGCTAAACATTTTACCTTGATAACCACAACTATTTCACTGATGGCCGCACCCAAGTGGTGAGCCAACAGAAAATGGTAAACATCCCAACATCCCAATTATGACTGAAAGAACAACGAGAGACTGCTAGTGTAAACTGCAGCCTGTTTATTTAGCATTTTAATGAAAAAAGGTGTCAAACGGCAGGTTTAAGATTTAAATTTATAGACTTCATGTCTGCAGGCTGTGGAGTAACTTCCAGTGCTGCAGGCCTGAGGCTGACAGATGATTCCTACTGTCAGCCGTTTCCTGGAAAAATCAGTCAAACTCTGGAGCGACTGCACACACACACACACACACACACACACACACACACACACACAGATATGCAGTTTGCTAGACAGCTGACTGTTGAAGT
>JAPZEA010000005.1:24033879-24044992 GCA_029783685.1 Heniochus monoceros | reverse complement strand
ACTACATTCATATTTCATCATGAACCAGGCTAATGACAGACAAATGAGTTTTTGCAGTACCTGTGGACCGATAGAGAGAGGACCAAAACTAGCATCTTCTCAGGCCAGAGCTTGTTTATTTCTGGGCTGCACATGAGCAGAGGGTATGACAACAGTCTCCCTAGCGGATCCACAACCGCACCAGAGCGCCATCTGCTGATGCAAAACTGTATTACCTTCATGTGAAAAATGTTAGAATAGTTCAATTATTAACAAAATTATTATTAACAAACTTCATGTCCTGTCAGCTGATGTTTCCAGTGCTGCAGCAGCTGGTTTATGACCCGTGTCTCACTCCCAGAGTGGAAATTCCTGCAGTGTGAAGCCTGGACAGAGTGGATCCACCTCACCTGGGACTGTTCAAATGTCCTCCAAACAGTACTGTTTCCTGCAGGAGCCAGTACAGAGAGTCCGCCTGCTGCCTCTGTCCACACTGAAAACACACTCCTGTAAAAAAACGGCAGAGATGAGGTGTTCAGCTTGCTGGGGTCCATTAAAAACAGAGACAGACCCAGTCCCAGAGCACCACGCTGCTTCAGGATGCAGCAGGATGTGGGTCTCCATACCAGGTCTGCAGGCCCGGTGAGCAGTCTCTGAATGAACTGAAGGCAGAAGGCAGCACCCCTACTGGCCAGATGGACCAGGCCCTGTCCACCCTCCTCCTTAGGAAGAAACAGGACGCTCTGTGGTACCCAGTGCAACCTGTCCCAAAAGAAATCAACTAACAGTCTTTGGATGTGTGACAGAAGAGAAGGTGGGGGATCAACACAGGCCAACCAGTGCCACAGAGCAGAAGAAACCAGGTTATTGATGATCAGAACACGACCTCTGTAGGACATTTTAGGTAAGATCCACTTCCATTTCATAAGCCGACCTTTGACCTTTTCTAAACATTTTCCCAGTTTTTCTGTAAAAACAGGTCATTACCCAGAAAGAGTCTCAGATACTTTAGCTCCTCCTTTCTTCCAGACCAAGCCTCTGCGTAGCCTGAGCTGATCCCCCAGCCTATCCACCACCATGACCGCCTCACTCTTCCCCCACTTTGCTTTAGCAGAGGATATGGAACTGAACAGGTTGACAGTGTTCACTAACAGATCGATATCTTTCTGTGTGTTGACCAGGACGATTGCATCATCGGTGTAAGTCAACAGTTTAAAGAGACTTCAATTCAGGAAAACCAACGTCACTCAGATCATGTCTCAGTTTGTGAGGCAGAGGCTCGATGGTCAGTGAGTAGATCATGCCGGATGAAGAGCAACCCTGTCTGACCCACCTCCCAACACTAAAAGGAGCACGCAGACCTCCATGCATTTTCAGAACACTCACAATGTCATTGTACAGAACCTGGATCTTGGCTTTGAAGCCTGGGCTGAACCCAAAGGCAGCTAGAGTTTGCCATACATAATGGTGTTCAACCCAGTCAAAAGCCTTTTCCTGGTCTATGGAAATCAGACCAGTGTCTACAGCCAATGAGCCAGAGACATCCAAAGCATCCCAAACTAAAGTGACATTGTCACTTATGAGCCTGCCGGGCACACAGAGTAGGTCTGATCAGTGTGGATGACAGAAGCCATCACCTCTCTGAGTCTGGTGGCCAGGGCCTTTGACAGTATGTTATAGTCCATGCAGAGCAGAGAAACTGGTCTCCAGTTATTGATCTCCTGCAGGTCTCCCTTCTTGGGCAGTAAGGTGACGAACGCCCTCCTGCAGCTCAGAGGCAGCCATCTGCTCTCCGGGCTGTTTGATATCACCTCTAATAGGTCTTCCCATGACACAGACCAGAAGGATTTATAAAAGTCAACAGGGAGACCATCTAGACCAAGAGCTCTGCCATTCTGTAAGCCCATCAGAGCAGTATACAGTTCACCGAGGGATAAAAGGGCCTTCCGTTTTGTGTTGTCCTCAATGTCCACCTGAGGAAGCCCAGAGAATAAGCTGCTGCACACATCTCAGTTTTCAGTTCTCAGTTCACTCTTGAACAGGTCTCTGTAAAAACTGGCCGCGAACTTCCTGATCTCAGAGGAGCCTGAGATTACAGAGCCACTGTTGGATCGCAGAGAGTGAACAATCTTCCTCTGGCCGTTTTTCCTCTCCAGAGCAAAGAAAAACCAAGAGGGGGCATCCATCTGTGAAACGCTGAGAAACCGCAACCTGATACCCATAGCCCTCGATCTCCTGTAGAATCAGCTAAACTATGCAACTCTACCACCTGAGTCTCCAGGTCCCTCATAGATCTGGTTATGTCTCTAGTGGCATTACGAGTGAAGTGTTGACACAGTTGCTTAATCTGGCCAAAATCCCACCACTGTTGGACACTGGCAAAGTCAGATTTACATGAGCCCTGACCTTTAATAAACAGCCCTGAATGATTTCCTCCACTTCATAGGAAGTAGGCAGGAAGCTCCTGAAGAACAAGATGCCCACTCCTGCACTACAGCTGGACTTACTCAGAAAGACCTCCCCATCACACTCCCTCTTCCACTCACTCTCACTCTCTGTGTTGCTGTGTGTTTCCTGAACCAACACAACATCCAGCTTCTTCAGCTCCATCAGCTTAAAGAGTGCAATTCTTTTAACATCGTCTCTGCCTCCATTAATGTTCAGAGTGCCTAACTTAAACTCACATATGGAGAGAGAGATGGTTCCAGAAACACAGAGCCACGAGAGAGAAAAAACAGATTCTTGGTTCAGACATCATCATCAACAGCTGTTTGTGTTTTTACTCTCAGAATAATTTTTTTCAGACGATAGATCTCCTGCTCTGTCAGAACATCGTCGCTGTTTTGATCTCTTTGTCAGGGGTCTGGCTGACTCTACTACTCTTCAGCTCTGAAAAATAGTCCTCCACCTTCACCGGCCTGAGACCTTTTTTTTTGCCCGCTGCCCCCGCTCCTCTCCACACCACAACCAAAACACTTCATGGTTGCCGACATCGCGAAAACCATGTAGCTGAAACTGTCTACTCTGAAGCTAAAGGACAGGTTGAGCTCATCTGTGTTGTCTTTGAGGACCATGAAGAGCTGCCTGAAGTGACACACCACATCTTTAAGCAGGGGAGACCCAGAGACACCATTTTGATTGGGAACACTATCTGTCCATACCGGAACAGCTCTTTAGCCAGCGCTTAATTTTTAATGAACGGGGGAGCATTAGAGATGTTGATATTTTTAGCTGGATTAACCAGCGGGAGAACAGGAGTGAACGTGTCCTGGATCACCACACCTGTCTCCACCACCTCACTAACTTTGGCCGTACTATCCAGGAAGATCACAATGGTGCCAATCATGTGGGAGGCAGACTTCACGCTGCTGCAGCCCACCACCTCTCCAACCACTAAACTGGCCTGCTCCACCGAACAGTTCACTGCCAGCACCAGTTTGATAGCACGACGGCGGGTCAGCTTCTCAAACTCCACACCACCCTCCATGGCCGGCATACTGCCCAACAGAGCAGGTAGCCCTGCTACCAAACCAAACACACACACTTCAACACACTCACTTCATCATCCACTCAGAGAGAGAGTGAGAGAGGGAGAGAGAGAGAGAGAGAGAGAGAGAGAGAGAGAGAGAGAGAGAGAGAGAGAGATGCAATCAAGGTAGCATTGACAGCTCTAATAGACTTGTAGCTATATGAAGTATATATAGCATAGTATATACATATGTCATATATTTATGTATGTGATATATGTACATATAAGTAGCAGAGAGTATATACATACATGATACAACTCTATGGATCTAATTATAATGGTAATATGACTAATATTAATAGAAGTTGTAGTTGATGTCAGGCAGGGCCATGGTAGGAGACGTAGCTGTAATCCAAAAATCCGGGTTCAACCACTCACCATGGGAACCTGCGAAACGAGAAAGCACAAAGACTCCGGGGAAGAAGCCAAGTTAGTGACATGTCTTGATAAGACATGAATGCATACAGATGGAGCTGAAGAGAAGAATAGAGGAGCTTGGTGTATCATTGGAAGTCCCCTGACGGTCTAATCCTATAGCAGCATAACTAGGGGCTGATCCAAGGCAAGCCTGAGCCAGCCTTAACTGTAAGCTTTATCAAAAAGGAAAATTTTAAGCCTATTCTTAAATATGGAGAGTGTGTCTGCCAATGACTGGAAGATGGTTCCACAGGAGAGGAGCTTGATAGCTAAAGGCTGTGGCCCCTATTCTGGTTTTAGAGATTTTAGGAACCACTAGCAAACCTGCATTCTGGGATCGCAGTGTTCAAGTGGGGTAATAGGGTACTATGAGCTCTTTAAGATAAGATGGTGCCTTACCATTTAAGGCTTTGTAGATAAGGAGAACGATTTTAAATTCTATTCTGGATTTTACTGGGAGCCACTGTAGAGCGGCTAATATCTGAGAAATATAATCTCTCTTCCTCGGTTTTGTCAGAACACGTGCCGCAGCATTCTGGATCAGCTGGAGAGTATTTAGCAATGAATTGGGACAGCCTGATAGTAAGGAATTGCAATAGTCCAGTCTGGAAGTAACAAATGCATGGACTAATTTTTCTGCATCATTTTGAGACAGGATGTGCCTGATTTTTGCAATGCTATGTAGGTGGAAAAAAAGCAGTCCTAGAAATGTGTTTTACGTGGGAGTTATAGGACAAATCCTGATCAAAGATGCCTCCCAATTCCTTACAGTGGTGCTGGAGGCCAGCACAATGCCATCCATAGCTGCTATATCATATCATTTCTAATTTGTTTAGGCCCAAGTACTATAACTTCAGTTTTGTCTGAATTTAGTAACAAAAAGTTGCAGGTCATCCAGGACTTCATTTCGTTTAGACATGCTTAGAGTTTAGTGAACTGACTGGTTTCTTCTGGCTTTATTGATAAATATAGCTGGGTATCATCTGCATAGCAATGAAAATCTATTGAATGTTTCCTGATAATGTTGCCTAATGGAAGCATATATAGGGTGAAAGGATTGATCCTAGCACAGAACCCTGCGGAACTCCGTGACTGGCTTTAGTGTACACAGAAGAGTATCATTAACCTGTACGAATTGAAAGTGTTCTGAAAAGTAGGATTTTAACTGGTTAAGTGCAGTTCCGCTAATGCCAATGAAGTGTTCCAGTCTCTGATAGAATACCGTGGCCAATGGTCTGTTGTACTGAGACATGGCATTGAATTAAATGCTGATGAGATCACATCCTTAAATTTAGCTATAGCACTGTCAGATAGGCATCTGGTGTAGGAATTTTGCCTAATGGTGGGTAGTCTAGCAATAGGAATTTGAAAGTAATTAAATGGTGATCTGATAAAAGGGGAAAGGAGGAAGTCTTTTAATCACAGCATGTTTTCTTCTTCTCGGTGTGCACCTGATAACACAGGTGTCCCAGGTGTTTCGGAGTTAAGGTATTCTGTCCCAGGCAAAAGGCTGGTGGCAAGAGCACAGATGTTTTATCGAGGGGCACTGACACTCTGGTTTGTACATCAGCCAGAGGGGAGCAATGTCATGCCTCAGTTTCTCACTGTCGCTCCCTTATGTTGTGTTCATTTTTCATACACCTGTGTTCCTTTTCTTTCACCTCTTCTCTGTCATTCACAAGGCAGAAAAAAAAACATGTACTCCAAAAGTGGTTTGGCCCCAGTGGACACCCGCCAGCACCCGGTGAGGAACGTGAGTGCAGTGAAAAGTCACGTGAAGACTTAAAAATTGCACATTTATTTTGTTAATTTCCAAAAGTTTTAGCATGTTTATTCTCTAAACATAAACAATAAAATCAGTCTTTGCAGATGCCAAAAAAACTTGAATCCTACCTCAGTACATGCACACTCACACACACACACACACACATGTCCCCATCATTTTAGCACCACCTTCACACCTCTGAAAGGACACATCCTGTGTGTAGCCGCGAGCTCAGTAATCCATCTCTTTGTCTGCTCCTCGGTGCACGGCGCAGGATAGGCACAGGCTCCCTGCTACAGGCTTAAAGGTGGAACAGAAAAGGTTGCCAGGCAAGGTGAAACGAGGCAAATGAGGCAGAAGGCACATCTGTGCGGGACACAGGAGGTCTTGTCAAATTGGGAGATGCTTAATGTAGTTGCCTATCTGGTTTAGAAAGAGATAGGAAAGTTGGACTGGGGGCACTTATGTAATTAACTGTTCACTGCTTTTCAACTGGACTTTGATGTTAAAGGTCCAGTCTGTAGGATTTAGTGGCATCTAGTGGTGAGGTTGCAGATTGCAACCAAATGAATACCCCTCGCTTCACCACTCCCTTACCAAGCCTGTACGAGCAATGCTAAAACTAAAACTGAAAATGAAACTAAAATAAACACCTGTTACCCAGCCCATACTGGCAAAATGGACTGAAATAAAACTGATATTTTATAGTATTGAAAAAAAATATGCACCGTGTAAAGGAGGCAACAGTGAATGACAGCTGACCTCTCTATGATCTGTGTGCTGCCTTATGAGTCTATGCCCTTCTGCTCGCCTCCTAAAAATAGTCTTTACTCCTGCCATTCTCGCATGCCATCATTTTTGAGCGGTCATGTCAACGTCTAGTATGAACAGGAGGTTAAAATCCCCCAACAAGCTGCAGCCTGCAGTTCACCAGTCATTGCAAACTCATCCAAAGAAACGTGTTTTAAATACTGGTGTAGAGTCAAAACCTTCGAAAGATATTTAAAATGTCAGCCTGAACTTTGGAGAAATGTGTATAAAGTGATGCACAAGACATTTAGAATATTTCCATTTGATGGAATAGTGCAGGCATAAAAAAACATGGATTTTTGGGTTTCTTCAGCAAAGAAATGGAACAAACCAATACAGAATACATGATACTGTCAGTGTGGCTTTTATAGAACAAGGCTGGTGATATTCTATATTCTTCTCATTGTCAACAAACCCATAAAAGGACTAAAACCAGCAATGAATTGATCCTGCTGGCCAGTATTGTCTGTGTATCTGAAGAGTGATATAGCCTATTTCTTTGTGCCATTGTTGCCATCCATTGTTGCCCAGAAAGTGTTGAGGGACAGGCTAAAACATAGCTGGTTTTGGTCTTTTTATGAGGTTTGTTGACAGTTACACAATATGGATCAGCCTTATTCTTTAACAGCCTTAAAACTACAAGGAGGAACAAAAGTCGGGAAGCCTGTGTGTGTGTGTGTTGTGTAAGAGGGCAGCAGATGAGAGCAGTTTTGGTCTCTATGTGGAACTTTCCAAGAAGGTGACTGTATCCCCGGGGAGGAAGTGTTTACAGCTGCATGGGGCTTCTACCATTTTCTCTGGTGAGGATCCTCCTTTGTTTACTGGCTGCGTAATTTCATCCATCTTTTCCATTGAAGTCTTTGCAAAAAAAAAACAAAAACTGACAATGCATCCCACAGAGGGAACTGCAGCAGAACCACAACAGACCGTGTAGGAGGAAGGTCAAGTGTCAGCGCACAGGGCCAGAAAACATTTATTGGCAAATCACAGAAGAAGTAGTAGAATAAGAGGATTAGAGATGCCACCTTGCACTCAACATGCCCACAGAAAATAAAGTGAGTGAGTCACGGCGTGACATAATCCCTCCATTGATTCAGCTCATGTGGTGAAAAGGGCAAATCCAGTTACGATGAGGACGGACCAGAAGTGAATCAACATTTCACACAGCATGACGCCAGGGAAAGCCCTAAATACCAGACGAAAAGATTTCTTCTGGCAAATACAATGCCACTTTGTTCATCACGTAATCTGTTCTCATACCTAAATGTCACTTGTGTGTCTTGTATTTCTGTTTTCATTAATTCCTCACACGCCTCCAGTCTTTATCCGACTCTCCTCCAGTTGTCCTGGCTGCTGTCTCCCTTCTGTCTCATCTCCTTCGCCTGGTCTCTCCTGACTTTCAATATGTAAACTTCCACGATTCACAAATAAACAATGAAAAAAGGGGGAAAACATTTTTGTCCTGAGCTCAGTGTGATGAGTCATAGACAGTATGCGAGTAGGAAAAGGACGCAAAGCAAAGTAAAGCAATCACACGTCAAATGTGACTGCTTCAAAAAACTTTGCATACATTGTCATACAAGCACTGAACCATCAAAATCTGCAGCAGAATATCAATCTCTCACTGTGTGTGTCTCGTATCAAAAGCTCAATATTTTATTTTGCAGCGTGACCGGTAAAGTATTCTCTCCTGTACCTTTGATCATCTATACTTTGATCATTTTGCCAATGATGGATGATAACATGCAATAAAACTGGAATACTTGACACAGACACAAAAAGAGAGTTATGCTGTTAAGGATTTACGAGCTTGCGTTGAGAGTTTGATATATGTATTTTCATGTTCGAGCTCCTTGACAACAAGATGAATGTTAGAGGTCCGCTTTCAAATTATCTGATACCAAAAAAATCTACCGAATGAACCTAGAATATTTATATTAATCTACAACCTGATAGAGGCCTTAATGTTCAGCCTGTCCCTACTCTGTTATTAATCTTTACGGTCTTATTGCCAGTCATGGGATATTCCAATAGTCCCTCTAAGCTTCGACACAGATCTGAAGATCAAAAAAAGAAGTTTCCTGATAGTTAATTTGCCTGCAGCTTTGAAGTCTCACTGCTTCAGCCCACTATGAGTAATCCATATATGGCCAATTGAAGACTGCCAAGGCCGTAAAGCTATCATAACAAAGCACAGAGTTATCTCTGATGGGCTCTGTGAGGCGAGACCAGGAGAGGCCAGCTTCTCCACATCCGAAAGAGGGGAAGAGCCTGAAGAATGACGCATATGATGGGTTAGAACTCACAATTGGCAACCAGCGCTGTGGCGCCCAAACGGCGGGCCACAGCGGGAGGTAGATGTCTGTTTTCTCAAGCCAGCTCGGCTCAGACAATGGTGCTGCCTCACTGTTTGTCACATCATGGCAACACCCGCGACTTCTGCTCAGAAGGCTGCAGACTGCCAGCAGAAGCTGCCAGGCTTGGTCATCGACTTCAGAGGAGAAAAGACCACGTGAGATTGTGTGGTGGAGTGATGGTTGTTGATTTGGTTTGGCAATATGAGCGCACGATCATCAGACTGCCACTTTTTGCATTAAAAGCCAAGGCACAGAGTCAAATTTGAAGTCTCAGTGTTACACAGAGACAAAGGTTGAAGGCAAAGAAAAGGTTACACCCTTACCCACTTAACTAATTAGATTTATTTATTCATTAGTCTTCAGTTTTCGCTATGATATTGACGAGTATACAATTGTGAAAAACGATAGCCAACGTCTGTCCTAAGTTTGCTAGTTAATAAGACTTTTGTGCTACCTCCAAAAATATGTCTTGTATACAGATCCTAGCAAAGGTTTGCTAACAGATGAGGCAGATGGTGCAGCTGCTTCCAATTTTTCTATGAATGAAGTCTTGGAAAACACAACTGATCAATAGGCTGTAATAGGAAAGACACACCCATAGTGCAGACAGTCCATATACTCTGTCAACATCTGCCAAGGGTGTGGTGGCCGGTCTTTACATCCCACTCTCCATCTACTGACTTGTTCTCTGTCATTTGCAACGTCGTTGATATTTTATTACAGACGTGAAAGATGTAAAATGGTATTACACAAGTCCACAATAATCATCGCCTCCTTACTTGAAGCTTATACCTTAAGGGTTTAAAGACTTGGAATTTTGCACAGCAGTGTCCATAACAGTCCTGCCAACCAGGTCCATGGACGTTGCAAGAAACGTTTTGGACTTAAATATTTCAAGAGCTTTATAGACTTGTTAAGTAAGCACTGAGCTGACTGACAGCAGGAACTCACAAGGTCACCTCACTGATGGTATACATTACCATTTTTCAAATAGCAAATGTCATATTTCCAAATCTAAACTGTGTCTGCTCACTCTTCCTTCTCAAACTGCTGCAACCCAAAGAGGTTTAACTACTGTACAGCACTCAGGTCACGGGACTGCTCCAGTAATGGCAAAAAAAGTTCCTGCAGCTAAGAAGCTGTTAGAAAGTTGTTAAAAACACATTTGTTGTACTTCACAGCCAAAACACAAATTCTCCCTACATGACTTCCTAAGTATAATTCCCCATCGGTTCTTGACTCTTGTTTTGGAAAGTTAACATCTGCGCACAAACTGGATTTATGAATGGAGGAAATAGTTTTGAACAATTTGCAATCAGATCTTGGCTTGTAGTGATGATGATAGTTATACTTCATTTAGAGTGTGAATCCAGAATAGCACAATGACACTTGACTTTGTGCAGTTGATAATGATGGTTGTAGAAATGTAGTTTGAGCAATGCTGTTGTGGCGTTTGGTAACTAATTATGGATTATTGCATAATTACTTGCTTCATATAGGTTTAGAGAAGATAGAAGCCCTGTAGAAGCAGCAATATTCTTGAATCAAACCGTAAATCAAAGAACTCCATATAATATAAAAGGGTTACTACTGATGCTGATCCAACTGAGAATCAACAACCAGGGGAGACTCTCGATGGACTGCTATGACCTGAAGGCAAAGGTCATGTGACCAACAGACACAGACAAAGGTGTCAGCAGGCTAGTGTTTTTGTTGCCTTGCTATCTTAACCAATATTTACTAGACAGTGACGGAGATCATTACACCACTGGTTTTGGAAAATTAGGAAAACTTTCAGCAAGAGAAAAACACAATAAAGCTGTTAATCACCACTCTGACAGTATATCCACTGTAAACATTCATGCAAACACCACATGTAAGATTGCTTTCAGTCTCTTACAATTCTATTATCACAGAAGTTTCCTCAAAATCTGGGATCTGTCTCCCAGTAAAAGACTTCAAGCAGCACTGTTCAGAATGTCTGAACAAAATTTCAGGTGAGCAGAGCTCAATACCGCTTCAGTTATTAGACAGCAATGACCAGTTCCCACCAAAACCTATTTTACCATTTCCTTTTCAAATAAAAACTCATAAAACAGTACTATCAAGCCCACAGTCATTGTGGTCTGAGAGATAACATTGTAACAGTTCGCACTGCCAACAGTGGTCAGCCAGCAGTAAACATGCTAACAGATTAGCTCGCTCTTGGCAGTAATAGTGATCCACTGAGATTCTCCCACACACCAGCTGCTACTA
>JAPZEA010000005.1:23863142-23873656 GCA_029783685.1 Heniochus monoceros | reverse complement strand
CTGGCAATTCTCAGATATACTCATCATTTGATCCCAGTTCAGCTTCTGTTTGTGCCGATTATAAAGTAGTGGTGGCCATGACTGTTTCCTGGTTGGTTTGTGCCAGACAGGAATGCCTCATCAGAGGAATTCAAGGAACTTTTCCTGCTTTTCTTGAGCTGGCAGTGTTCAAAAGCTTCCCATGTGTGTCTAAGTCTTATTCCAAATGAGTGGGAAGCTTTATATTAACACAGAAGGGTGGATCAGAAGGCCTACATAGCCATGCTCTCACCACACAGCAATTCAGACTTTAAGTGTAACAACACATCAATGTTTCACTGCAGTCTAATGGGCGAAAAGCCTTAAGAGTCCAGTGAGTCTTGGTCCCCAGTAAACAGTGGTTGATGACATGCAGAATATTTGACTTTGTTGCTCCCCTGCTGTCCCTGAGCTTTGTCCCTCCAACCCCTCCCTCAATGAGAGCTTGTTAATTCTTGCAGGCTGGTTCCACATTGCCACACCATCAATCTAACACAAAAACAGTAAGGCATTGTTCGATCGAAGGGACATTTTGGACGTCTGTGTGTGGGCTAGTCAGCTAACTCAGCCTGGTACCCTCTCTTTTTAATAACATTTACAAATTATCAGCAACTTTTTACAACCCATGCACATTGTGTTCATGAGTCTTTTGTACTGTAGTTTCTAAAGAAAAGCGACGCTATGACGTTGCCTTAATGGTCAGACTGTAGCCATGGCGTTTGCCAGGTGCTTTGTCAGGCTCCGTTGCCACATTGTGGTGAGCATAAATGTCAAACAATAGCCCTTTTTGAGTCACATCCCCAGAACTGTAAACCTATGAATCACTGTGGCTTTTTCTTGTTCTTCGAGGCGTTGTTTGGGTACAAGGAATTCAGGCCCTGGCAGTTCATTTTTCAACAAAAGCTGACGCTTCAGATTAGGTCTGCGTTACCATTTGTGCTCATCACAATGCTACCCTCCCGACGCACACCCGAACCCTCGTCATTGCTTGATAATGGGAATCTTGTCTCCACCTGTTTATCTTTGCTCCATCACTTGATTTGCTTTCAGTCTGGTATGCACAGTGCACCGTTGTGCACACAGCGAGCCAGGCAATCGGGACACAGCTTCTATGCAGCAGATGCCAAGACTAATTCACACTCAAAGATGTCAGCACTAAATCTTATTTGCTGCTTGTTATTCTAATGACACATGGCCATGCCTTTTTGGCTTCTTTTCAAGGACTTGCAGTATGTATAAGCAGTCCACTCTGAAATGAGGAAATGAGTTGGTCATACATAGATTTATTAGCATGCAGTCTACATATAAATTATCCAAACTAACACTACAGTCTTTTCAGATGTCCATATGTGTTTCACATGTTCTGGCTCAAATGAAGTTGCAGCTTACCAAAAATACACTGACACCATTACAGACTGCACAGAAGTTAATAACAGATCAAACTAAGAAGGCTTGTCTGTGTATCAAAAGTGTGATAAAACATATTCCTCTATACCACAGAGCTCCATCATTGTCCAAAAACATCAATGAGCCACACTATCAGTCTCACATATACTGTTCTGCTGCCATAGTTACCAGAAAGAGCACCAAATTTGTCTTAGTCCCCAACTGAAAACAGAGAATACTGTAGAATTGAGAACAGAGTTTAACAGAATACAGTGAATGCAGTGTTAAATGGTCCGCCATCCATCTAAGTTTAAGTTTGTACTCATGCCATACATTGTTGGAAGGGCTAAGATTCTTGCGAATCGATTGTTGCAAACCATTTCAACAAACAGCCACAACAGCAGGTTCAGGCAACACCAACAACAAACAAACAACTGATTATAAAATCGAGGCGACTCACCAGCGAAGTCTTATTGTAACCCAACAACCGATAACACAAAAACTGTCTGGTTACGTTGGCAAAGGTGCTAATCTTTCATGTTTTCTCCGTCATAAATCCAGTAAGAATGTACACATAGGTGGTATGTTCATCTCAGGATGGCCTTTCGAATGACACCTCACTTGGCCAATTAGGATCTTCCATGTCATGTCACATCCATGTCACAGCCGACAAGAGCCAACAAGAGTCCACGTTGGAAGGAAGTGCCTTGTTCCCTTCTTTTGCATAAAGATCAAGCCAGCTGCAGTATGCAGATACTATATTTATCTAGATAGAGACCAAAACATGCATGTAGTCCAAAACAGCTTTCAACTACTTATGCCTCGGATAAGCATTTTCGGCAAATTTCACAGGAATGGAAAGATTTACGTTGATCATGACAGTTGGGACGATTTACTGTACTTGAGTGCAACAGAGTTGGTCATACATACACTTATTAGCATGCAGACTACATATACATTCACCAAACTATGATTACAATCATGTAAAATATGCATATGTGTTTCACATGTTTGGCTCAACTCGAGTTCCATCTTACCAAGAATACACTGATACCATAATAGATAACTGCACAGAAGCTGCCCTTCAGACTGAATGGAATAGCGGTAAACCCAAATGTCTACCAAATAGGCTTCTGACCCAGTGTTTGCTGAAGAGAATATCCAGAACTGTGATCAAAATGAGCTGGAGCAAGGCAACAGAAGGAGACTGTAGAAGAAATGCTGGCACTTGTGGCCCATGTTGTGGCCTGGAAACTCAATAAGCATAATGTAGGAAGCCTCTTTTTATGTGTAACTCCCATGCTTATACATTTCTAAAGTATCTATTCAAGTGAACACACTGTGATTCTCATCCAGTCCACTCACAAATTTTCATATTTATGCTTGGGCGCAGTCTCCTCTGCCCGAGTTCAAACACAGACCTACGCAGAAACTATGTCAACCGCCTGCCAGCGCTTGAGAAGTAATGACTAAAATGACATGGTTTGACGGGTCTTCTTTTCTTTACTGCCAAGATTTATTTGTCTAATAGTTGTTTTTTTGTGTGTGATTGCTGCAGAATGAACTAAAACACATTTTCTTTATAAATCCCAAAAGGAAATGATGGTACTTGGCCACATTTCTTTGAGGCAGTTTCCCCAAGGGAGGAGATGGGAGGATGCCCAATTTCAAGGCAAGACAACATGGTTTGTGGGCCCGCTTCGACGGGATGCAGATGCATGCTCTCCTAAAACAATACTGAGACGCAGCCAGCTTCATTTACCGTGATGAAGAAAAACACAGCTTTTTCTCTTAAGCTCTGGTTGGTGAGTATTCTTCAGAGAATGTTGTAGTACATATTTCCACTCAGTGTTTCCATTACCAGTTCTGATGACTAACAGTGGTTCAAGGGTGTCAGTGTTGTCATCTGCTTGGCAGGGACGAAGGCCGGGCCTTATCGCCACGCTACTTTGTCTCTATGTTATCCAAATATCCATTCCCGTCTGCCGACATCTTTGTTGTTTTTCACTCTATCATGATGTTTTCGTGTTAGTTCCCCTTCCTCATCTCCTATGCAGTGTCTGCGCTCGTCATCGTACCCACAGGGAGTATCAGGCTTCTAACCTCATTGAGGTGTAACTCCCTGAACCGAGTGAATCCTGCTTCCGTCAGTAGGAAACAAAAGTGTTAGAGACATAAACAAAAGAGCCATTAGGAGAACTGTTGCTGTAAAGAGAGCCCTTAGATCATAGTAGAATTAGTTGACGGCACTGTTTTCTCTGCACTGACCCGTAGCCCAGAAATTGTAACCATCCTCAGAGTTTTTCACTTTATTTGATTTAGAAACCATTCATCTGTCGCTTACATGTTACAGTTTCATCATTCATGCCTGCCTTGTTAACTAACTCTCTAACCCTTTTCCAAAAAGCCAATGTGAACATAATGCTTTGAAAACTCTTTCCAGAGCTTTTCAGTTTGCAGAACTACTGTCTTTTCAAAACAAGAGTGAGCCCCTCAGATAGTAGCAGGCTTGTTATACTTAGAATGTTTAAACAAATGTTTCAAGCAAAACTACTACATTGATTTTATCCTGTTTTTCTGCTGCAGCTGCAGCTGCTGTCGAAGGATAAGTCTGACTCTACTGCATATTTTTTGTGTTTAACAAATCCAGTGAAAAGTTTTAAACCCCCATTAAACTGATTCTACTAACAAGTTCTGCAAAGCCTGATGAAGTTTAATTAAAAACACACCAGTGAGCCTCACTGTTGAACTGGGTGACACGTCCCCTGTTAACAATTCACACAGGCACTGTAGTTTATTTTGAGTCCTGCTGCCATAAATAGTGATTAGTATATTAATCCACAGCTGAAAATAGTCCCCAACAAATGCATGATTTACTCCTGTTTGAGTCGTGATTGCTAAAAGCTACAGTGTCCACTGTTTAAGGAGATTTATTAGCCCTTTTTAAACACTAAAGTATATATTCATGAGCTATTTTTTAGAGATTCACATATCAGGATGAAGGAATAGGCTTGGTTGCAAAGACAGCGTGGGAAAAAAGAAAAATATAGAAGCTTCCCTTTTAAAAATGGATCACAAACTGTCTACAAATACTACATATATATCTAACTCACTGTGTTACATTAAAGCACATCGTTTGCACTCTACTTGGAACTCTCTATATTTCACATCTGTGTACTGTGAACTTTTCACATTCCTTAATAAATTATTCTATTTCATATTTCTCATACTATGTTTATAGTTATGCAGCCAAATACCAAGACAGATTCCATGCATGTGAAAATCAACTTAATAACAAACCTGATTCTGATTTCTGGTTTATCTGCAAGTCTCTTACTTCTTCTTGATACACAATTTTTAATAAGAGTAATAATAACAAACAAAGCTTCATAATTTAATTCATTTTAAAATTAGCTTTAATTTATTTCATTTAGTTGAGTTGAGTTTTGTCATTAATTATTTTATTTGGAAAGGAACAGCACCACAATCTTCACCATTATATACGGTTAGTGTTATATTAATATTTACTTGCAGCTTGTAAGCATGTCAGAAATGCATGTAAAAAGACACACAGAACGTAACCATCTCCCAGGCTTCCTATCAGTTTCTTTTTTTACATCCAGTATTTATAGAAGAGAAACTGTCAGTAATGTGAGTTTAGCACATTAGACAGCACTGCTGTCTCAGCCACAACACTGCTATACGGAGCCATAGTATGGATACACACACATACATACTTATATGTATGTAGGCACAAAACGTATTTATAAATATGTGGATAATTGTAATTCCTTTTGATTGCAGGGAATGATCTAGCATGGGAAAGCAGACAAACACACACATAGACTCACACACTAATTTTTGCTTATTATCCTTCTTTCATCACCATCGGGCTATCTGTGTCTTTTCACGAGACAGTTTCTTTAGACGTCAGCTATAATGGGCTTTGAATGATGTTTATGCACGCTTGAAACACAAAAAACAAACCTTGACCCATTAGTGTCCATCTGGATTTAATGTATCTGTCTGCTGCTCTGTGATTTTGTTTCTCTCAATGCTCAACCTCCACACGCAAACTTATTCTAGGCAGACGTGTACTGACATACGCTGTGCACACATATACAGGCTGCAGAGGCGTATTCACACACACAAAAGACATATTATAGATATGAATAAAACCTATGACTGGGATGATACTCGAGTTAGTCTAGTGATTGGTTATGATGATTTTGAAAAGACTAAAGACACGTTCCTTGGGGAATGCTTGTGTCTGCTCTGGGGTGCACAGTGAGATCAGCACCAACACAAATGGCAGCACTGAATCAAAACTTCGATTACAGCTTACTACAACTGCACCGAATTGTTGTTCTTTTGGCCATCACTTAGATCGAATATGATAACACTGCGCTCTTCGAAGTGAGGCCGCATTAAGACTGACTGTAGCCCTGCAAAAATGCAGCCATGCAGGGGTGCAAATGCTGCAGCGAGAAAACTCGTCGTCCAGCATGGCCCTGCACTGGCCAATCACATTCGTGCAAGCACACACTCCTGGCAGATTACGTTGTAACATGAACACCGTATTTCTATTTATCTCACACAACAAATTATAAAATTGTTGCTACTGTGAGTATTATAAACCGCTGTTCAGTGTGTCTGAGAAGCCTATAAACTCACACGGCTTTTCATTCAAAGTTGGACTTCCTGGATTATATTTCATGCATTGTTTTAATGAAGAGCTGATTTTCTGCCTGAATGCAAGCTAACTGCTGAGATTGCTACAACAAAGTCCGAAACAAACACTGGATTCGGTAGTAAAACAAAAAGAAAATGATCTCAACAACGAACTTGTTGCCACAAGTAAAAGAAAAATACAACCGGGTTGTATGAAACTGGAACTTCCCCTAAAATCAAACGCTCCATGCATAAAATGACACAAACCAAATCTCAATTCAAATCTGAGCCATCCTCTAAACACCACCTGTGAATGCTGTGTCCAATGAAACCCATCCTCCTCAGCATTAGATCATTTGGTTCTTTTGTCCCTTTGGTAAACATGAGCATGCTGTGACGGTTTACTTTCATCGTGTCACATGATTTGTGGCCCCTTGAAAAATACAAGTGTTGCACTGACTCTTACTGTGTCTGCAGTATTCACAGTTTTCTCTCTGCTGTTATCTCCCTCTGTCTTGGCATCTCTCGCTCCCTCCCTCCCTGTTCCTCCATCTTTCTGCCCACCATCCCATTTCATTTCTCTCTCTCTCTCCTTCTCAGCCGGGCTATGTCTCTCGCCCTCCTTGCAGATAGTGGCAGACTACAGCAGGGCCCTGGTGTGAGGTCACAGGCAGCCTTCTTGTAGCATATGGACTTGTTTCCTTCCAAGAAAACCTCAGCCAGATGAGACCCCACACACGCACAGACACATACACACAGTACATCCAGAAACATTAGAATAAAAGGCAATATGAAGAAAACACAAACATGTCCTGTATGTTTGCAGATATGCACACGCCTTCAAATACACACATTTACACTCTGGCAGTGGAAGTGTGTGAGATTAAAGAAAACCAGAGGCTATCTGATCTTGCTCGTCATCTTCTCTGTGACCCAGGGGCTCAATCTATTTGACTTGGAGTAATCTTGGTGTTAACACACACACACACACACACACACACACACACACACACACACACACACACAGTAATCCAGGCGTGATCTGTCCCACACATCTCTCAGCCCCTTGACTCCCCATCTACACCCCAAATGCCTCTTCAGCCACACACACACACACACACATGCAGACACACACATATGTGCACACAAACACTCTTGTTTCTGTTTCTTTATGCTTCTTTTTGAGCCCCCCCCCCCCGCTCATGCTGTCCTGTTTCAGATTTGGTGTTCCTCCTCAGACAGACGTTTGAGAACACATACAGCTCAGCTGATTTAGACCGCAGAGGCTGGATGCAGAGCGGTGTGAACACACACGGCTGCAGGGCTGAAGCTGGTTCAACTTTTGCCACAGTGCCATCCAGCAAAGCATCTATAGCTTTAAAACCACATCTCATAGCGTCACAAACATCCATGCAGACTCATGAAACTGGATCTTAACATGGATCTTAATGCAAATTTCCATGCTCATGCAAGTACATATACACCTCTGCTAACTTGCTAGCGTGCACCCTTATTCTACATGTCTAACGCATCCTAGCCTGCATGTGGTTGATCTGTGGGAGGAAGCCCACGCAGCTGTTAGAGGAGAGCATGCATCCAGCAGGGCCCCCCGCTCCACTCTCCTCTGCTGAAGTGTTTCAAACTGGCGAGCGTTAAATATTTAATATTCAAGCCGATCCACGCCTCCCACTCTCTGCGTCGTTCTCTCCCTCTCTGACCGCTAACCAGAAGCAGAGCTGTCCTGTCTGGCTCTGCTGCACCCCATTTACATTTCTGTGAATGGAAACAGAGAGCCAACAGACAGCGTTCATCCTCTTCCTCCCTCTGTCTTCCTCGTTCTCTCCTTCCTTGTGGTCTCACATCTGCTCGCTCCGTCCCTTCGTCCTGCACCTCCTCCGTCTTCCTCCCTCTGTCTGCCACGACAAATTCAAATTAGCTTTATTGGCTTGACCGTAATTAAGTATTGCCAAAGCGTGATGCAGTATAATAATTCCTCTCCTCCTCCTCCTCCTCCTCCTCTTCCTCGTCTTCCTCATCTGGTTGATCCATCATCTTTAAAACTCACAAAGGGTCTGTACTCGCAGCCTCACATGCGCCTCTGTTTAAAGCCCCCCCACATCCAGGGCAGCTGACACATCTAATATTGAAACCAAACTCGGCCTCCATCCCTCCCACGTCTCCCCTCCTCACCCCGTCTCTCCCCCTCATGTTATTTTGCCAGGAGAGCTAAAATAATAAACCCTTGTGCCGTCTGCAGAGCGTAATGGAAGTTCTTCTTGGAAAAAAAAGGGAGCTTTCGGTGTTGTTCTGGCTGAGCGGCAGAGCAGTGACAGTGGAGCTGACTCGAGGTTTGGTTTTTTAGAATAACCCGGGTCAGAAGTTTTTTTCACAGGTCACATGTAATGTTATTTCTGAATGCGGTGTATCTGGTAATTGGCTGCATTTTTTCCTCGTGTGACAACTCTCTCCTCATCGCCGGCGCGGCGAAGCTTCTGTGCATCGCCGCAAAGTCAGGATCGGAAAACATTCGATTATTTTTACCCGTGTAATAGTGCCGGTTTCATCTTTGTTTATCCGGAGAGGAGCTCTGCTTTCGTGACTGAATGGTGTTTTTAAGCATCTCTTAATCTCAGACTTCTTAAAGGGTCTCGTGTCGTCCTTTTACCTTTATCGACCTTCGCTGCCAACGAGGAGAAGCTGCAACAACACTGATGAAAGATGTGAACTCCTCTTTCAGTAGTTTCACCCTGCTGATGGAACGGCCTCTAACTGACAGAAACCATCAAGTCAGACTTCCACAACAAAGAGCGCAGACACACACTTGAAAAGAATAACTCAACAGAAGTTTTTGTGTTGACTGAAATGTTTTGCAGTTCTTATTATGAGCGTTTGTGCAGCATTGTGCTGTTTCTATAAATAGAGCATGAGGGGGTCTAAAGGCTGTTTGAAGTGTCTTAAATTGATTAATCTGCTGGTGCAAATTCCCTCTAAACTGTTAATTCTTTAAGTTAATTAAAAATTGTTAAATAATCTCTGGTTCCAACTTCTCAAATAGTGATTTTCTCTCTTTTATATATAAATTAAATGGTTTTGTGTTTAAGGCTGCAAAACGAGCAGTTATTTTATAAGTTTCTGTCATTTTATAGACCAAATAATCAATTCATTAATGGAAAACATAATAAAGGAGGCACCCTGGTAGTCTAATGGTTAATGTCCACCTCTCTCTCGCCATTTCCTGTCTGTCGCTGCATCATCAACTTTCCAAAACAGGAAGAAATGGCATAAAAATAATCTTTAAAAAGTCTGATCATCAAGAGAACGGCTGCTTATTGAAATACTCCTCACCTTAGTGAAGAGTCACCTCACCAATCACTCATATTCCTGCGGCCCAGCGCGGTGCGGCCCCGAACCGTCGGCCAATCAGCTGCTCCTCTGGAGCGCTTGGAAGTCAAGCGCGAGCGTTTTGCTCGGTGGCACGTCGGCGCCGGCTGAATGGGAGAGCGGTTGAACATTTTCATGTGTGAAGCACTGCGCCGCTGCATTGTCCTCCTCGGGACTCCTCTGGGAATGACGGCAGGCCGGTGTGAAGCGTATTCAGGCGCAGTCACCCTGGTTACTGAAGTGGAACCATACATTAGCACTGCAAAGTGATGATTTTGTGCATTTTTTACGGTTTACAGTGGAGTGAAACAGCATGTTTTTGGCTGTTTAAAGTTAATTCGAGTTATTTCATGCTAACGCTGCTTCCAGAGGACCTTTGTTCAGCGCTCTGTGTTAGTATAGATGTCTGGTATAGATGTCTGAGGACAACTGTGCTCCAGTTGTTCCTTCTCCCAAACAGAGGCTCCTCTCTGTGGCCTGTTTGTGCTGTAAGTGAAGGCAGATCCTGGAGGGAAGCAGGAGGGAGGGATCATGGGATTACAGGCTTTCCTGCTCTCGTCCTGCTCTCATGAGCAAACACACTCAACACACCAGTCGTGCGTTCAAGAGTTTCGCCGTGTTCAGACGGACGCCCGGGGGAGTCTATTAGCATTAATAACATCGTCATGTTTTGCTTGCTCTTCGACACATTCCTCAGCAGTGAGTTGATAGTGAAGCGAGCGTGAAAAGGGAGATAGGAGGAGGAGAAGAAGAAGAAGAAGAAGAAGAGCTCGGCGGTTGCTCGGTGGCGGGCCGGAAGCTCAGGAAGTGTTTGTGGGTGCTGCCGGTGATCAGAAGCACATGGCTGCCGAGACCAGCAGCAGGTTTCACGTAGAGAGGTAACAACCCGGCCGAGAGAGACGGACCCACGCAGTCCCACCGCGCTAATAAACGGCATCATAAACAGAGCAATAAACGCTTTTATGTCCCGCTGATCGCAACCAGGGACACACACACACACACACACACACACACACACACACACACACACACACACACACACACACACACACACACAC
>JAPZEA010000005.1:22880338-22892373 GCA_029783685.1 Heniochus monoceros | reverse complement strand
TACAGAACAAGTGACACTTAACTCATCACCAAACTGTTTTTTATGCTCTCTGGACTGGAAACCGTCACACACTGGTGCTGTTGTTAAAGTGCATGATATGAAGGAAGGAGTGGATAATTAAGCCCTGTGCAATTACTTTTTTTTTATTATTATGAAAAGGGGTCTATCTTTTTTCACGACGGACCACGTGTCACTTGTTCTGTACTAATAATTCTAATTGATGCCGGGTGCGTGTGTGTATGTGTGCATGCGCCGTTCTCAGTGTGAGCACTTAAGCCTCCTCAAGGCGCGTTGGATAAAAGCCTTTGTCGAAATGCATACGAGAGTGTGTCAGGAAGTGGGGAGATCGGCAAGTGTGTATTTGGACAGGATGTGTACCATTATCTGTCATTACGGGCAAATCATCCCCACCATCAACAGCAGCACAAAGCGATGCTCCGATACAATACATATGGAGAGCGTTTATCTGATGGAGAATGTGAATAAACGCATAAATAACAGGGTGAATGCCTGCAAAGTAACACATTCAAACAGATGAGCTAATCCATCACGACTACTGGCATTTGCTATAGGCTAAAGCTGTGTCTTTAAACTGAAAAACCAGCTACACAGATCACCATAACACTGTCACAGAGTTCCCTCTTTTTAAAGTTAATATCTAAATACCAAAATATGCTTAATTAATGACAAGTCTTCCAAATGTTATAAATCACAAAAACTAATAAGAAAAATACGTCTCCTTTTGTCTTGTTTGTGTTTTAACTGAGATTCTTAATTAGCTTATTATCATAATCAAATTCATTTAAAAAACTATGATATTCAAATAAGGTCCCTGTGTTCTGATGGGGAGTTTTGTTCCTGTGAATTCATCATGGGAGTCAGTTTTTTTTTTTTCATCTACCTGTCACCACAGAGGATATTTCTATGATGTTTGCAATATATGATGGAAACATCACTACCCATCTCTTTTATTAACATCCCATCCAAGTCTACTGCTCCTCAGTTTCAGGCTGCAAACGGAAGTAATGACTCCATATTGATATGTGGCTGTTATGAGCTATAATATCAATAGTGCTGCTGCCCACGAGTGTGTGGAATCGGCTTGGAGCTATTTTGAGGGTTCAGACTTGGACAGGCGACAGGGGAAATATATGGCGGCACAGTCGGCTGATTTACAAAGGGAGGCGAGGCTCTGTGCTCTGCAGCCCGGTCCGCTCCTTTTATCGCTTCGGGCACCGAGAAGAGAAAACAAGTTTACAGCTCTGTGGCCTATAAAAGAAACGACTACATTTATATTTAAAGTAACACTTGATTAAACGACTGGGATGCCTAATAAGCCAATAAAACTAGATTTATATTTTCTCGGTGCGCTTTTTTCCCCTAGAATTTAGGGAATTAAAGCCAACGCTGAAACGGAGCTGTGATCAGAAGGTGAATACACAAGAGTTTACCACAATCTTTCACATACAAGTTTCACAGCGACAACACAAATTCCCCTATTTTGACTTGCTGCCGGTGTCTGTCGAGTAAAGCCAACAGTGTTGGAATTATTATCGTGGCGCAAACCACGTTATTCTAGCGACAACCATCCTCTGCTGTATTTCTCCTGAAAACGATGCTTTCTGTTTGCTGTTTTCACTTTGTCCCCCCTCGAATTCATCGATCCCCTGACTGCCGAGCGGTTATTCTGACATGATCGGCGGCGAATGCCTTGCTCTCTCAACTCAACGAGGCTAAATGCACATCAAGCAACCACCAAAAAAACTCTGCATCCTCTCACCACAGGGCTTTGCGGTGTTCAGTATCTGCAGCCTTTGAGCTCCACAGCACCGACAGCATGTGTGGCTTCATGTGTGCTGGATGCACACATGAAGCCAATAATAAGAAAACACATTGATCAGGATGAAGCGTCTATCATCAGAGCTCTTCTAAACTTTGATGCGGCTCTCTAATGCTGCTTAGTCCCGGTTGTTTACTAGTCTTATATGCCTAACTTAGACAACGGGTGCGCATCTAGATAAATAGTCTGGAGCGAGTCTGCAACTCTGCCCTCATGATATGACTCTCACCGGAGCAGTTCCATCCGGTCGGCGTCTGGCAGTCGCTCAGGGAGGAAGGGAAGGCGCGCAGCTGCTCCACAGGTAAAGTGGCGAGAAATGAGACGAGGGTGATCCTGAGCCAACCTCCCGCCGTGCCGCTCCACTGGCGCAGCCGTCGGGGCTCCTCGAGCGGTGCCTGCGCCGCCACAGAGAGACCCATATCTCACTGGTCCCGACAGCACAGGCGAGGTGGGAAAGAGACGCAGACGCGCACCGACAACTCCAATCCCGGCAGGTTCAGCGGGGCGCCTAGAGACCGACAGCAGACCATTTTCCGAGCGAGACCGTGCGCCCCATGTAGCAGTACCCCGTGTAGACTGACCAAATGGGTTCCGCCCGATCCAGGGGAGGCTGCTGCAATAAGAGGACTGGGGGCGGGGGGGAGACGGCTGCGGGTTGGTGAGCGATGGAGGAGGTTGTGTGGGATGGAGTCGGGTGGAAAAGTTAGCCAGGCAGGCAAGAAGACTTGAGAGAGGATGCTCGAGGATGAGGAGAGGGGAGGAAAGATGGGAAAGAAAAAAGGTGGTGATAGAAAAGGAAGTGACTGTAAAACTGAGAGGATGTAGAGTATCCCACGGACAGGGTTTGGAGACGGCGGCAGTTGTGTAATAGGATCCACGGCTGAAACGAGCAGCTCCGCCGGCGCGAGCGGAGCGGTCCTCCCGTTCACTTTGTATGAGCGGTGCGTTCAGAGGCGCAGCGACTTACTGTGTGACACTCTCTCTCTCTCTCTCTCTCTCTGTCTCTCTCTCTCTCTCTCTGTCTCTCTCTCTCTCTCTCTCTCTCCAGCTGCTGGTTCCACCTTGGTTATGATCACGTGGAGTAGGCTGTGATGCGAAGAGGGAGGAGGTGCCCCTCCTTAATAATTGGAATAGGCTACTGATGGAGTAGGCAAAATAGAGGAAGACAGAATGACGGAGATAAAAAAAAAAAGAGAAAAGAACAAGGAAAGAAGGGAAGAAAGCAAAGCGCGCTCAGAGCTCGTCCGATCAGTTGATGATGCCTCCACCACGGCTGGACAGTCGCCTATAGGAGAGGATGCGCTGGCCAGGAGCATTTAAAAAAGTCTGCAGGAATCGATTCGTCCAGCCAGGCCTGGGATTGCTCCGCTTTGAAACGACACCGACGCTATTCCTGGGTCTGTGCCTGCAGGCAGCCCAAAGAGACCTCAATATTATTCATTTAGTTTTGGGCCTAACTGCTGTCACGCGGGGCTGGATGCGGCTTGTAATTGACATGCTCTCGGCCATGAAAGCCCAGGAATCTGCGCAAGTTACAGAGGTCAAGTCCAACATCAGGTTGAGAACACTCACCCTCTTTCAACCAAGGAAATTAGAAGCCATGTGCATGGAAAAGCTCTTATATCGAAGAAACAAAGGGGTTGCTGTTGAGCCTCTCAAAGCTATATAAAAACACTCGACCTTAAGGAAGCAAAGCTGGTGCTGCCTGTACACAAATAAACCTTTTGTTGCCTTTCACTTAAAGATCATTACGTAGGAATATCCATCGTTTGTCTCAGCCAATGGCATTCATAACACACGGTTATTATCTGCTGCTGTAAATAGCAAACAGTCACACACACACACACACACACACACACACACACACACCTGCACATTAGAGGCCTTCTGTGTCATCACAGCGAGGAAAGAATTATGGATTTCTTCTCAGGAACACACACATCGAGGGGGATGGGACTCCGAGGTGCACCAGGACACATCTGAGACGTTGGCGATAATGACTGAATTTGCACATGGCTGTCACAGACTCAGCGTCATGTGTGCAACTATTCTCATGGCAGGACAAACCAACACGAGAATATCTTAGTTCATTTGCACTTTCTCATAAATTGAGCATAAACATGTGTTTCAGTCATGTCATTGAATCAGTTGACTCTGTAATGTTAAAGGGAAGAGAATAATCACTCAATCCTGCAGTTCTACAGAGGTTTAAACCTCCTTTGAGCTCATTGTTTTGATTCCACGGCCCATACATATTTACAGTACGAGCGAGCGAATGAGGAGCCTCTTCAGCTCCTGCAGGCAGCCATTTACAGCAAAAACGCTCTGATAAATCCATTAACTGCCCAGCCCCAGACTGCAGGCAGACAAAGTGACAGCGTGGCACCTAAATACAGTCAAGCATCTTGCAGCAAAAGATATATTTTTCTCAGGGGTTGGTAGAACCCAAAGCAGGGCTTACACAAACTTCAGCTGTATTTACAAGCAGTTCGTACTTATTTGGCAAAATGTAGCATGTAGTATGCAGTATGCAAACAGAAGCAAAACCTGCAGTATGCCGAAAGTACCTGGATGTTGTACTGACTCAGCAAAAACCTTCAGTATGCATTGGACCAGTCTACCTGGAACAGTCACAGCAACCAGCGGGAAGTTTTATGCAGTTTTCATAAGCTATTTTGTCAATAAATTCAAATGATATGTTGAAATGTTTGTCCCAAACTCCTGCAGGAAATATATTTAGCTGCTGAATGCTCCACTATGTTCATCAGCTAGTTACTAACTTTTTCTGTCAGCTGTTTGGTGCTGGGCGGTGGATTTTTAGAGTTGTTGTTGAGTTGGAAACAGCTGCCTGCTGCATCTGAAAATGATGCTGATGAGAGCAGTTAAAAGGAACCAAAACACTTAAGTTGCAGCTTGTAAAACAAAAAGGAGTTAAAAGATGATAAAATGAACAGAGAGGAACTGTATGTTCAGGTGATAGTTCTCTGACATGATGAGCAGCGCCTTACACAGAGTCATTTGATCCATTGAAAATACATGTACAAATACTGATTTTAGTTTTTATATAGTACACATGTAAGTTTGGCTTTCGGCCACATCTCATGGTCTTCATCAGTGGCTGGAGTTTGCTGAGTTGTCATGGAATTTGTTCAGTATTGTAAGTAGACCTTGCGCTTTTTTGAATCAAGATACAGATATAAATTTGATGACTACAAGTGATGGTGGCTTAGCTGCAGCCCAGATGTTAGAGATGGTGGTTTAATCACCACTGTTTCCTGTCCACTCTGAACCATAAATTGCTGTGGCAGGAAATTGTAATGTGGTTATAATTTGGTCAATCAAATATAATGTCGTTTAAAATAATTACAATTTAATCACGTGTGGCCTTTGTTTGCAAATTTGTCAGGCAGAGAGCAGCATCAGAAGTTGACTGAATATGTAAAGTGTGAGCCTAAAAACTGACAAAGAGGAGGAAAAGAGAAGACTAACTAGCAGGATAGCGGCGAGGCAACCCAAGGCTGCCTTTGTACTCTTGCTAATTTGGAATTCAAAGGCTTCTCTCTTTGCTTCCAGCAGTCTTCATTTGTCCACTGAAGCATTTGGGTTTACTGTACAGTTGCTGCTTTCCAGGCAACCTTGTGTATAATCTGGTGTGTGAAATGTCAGAAATTTATCTCAGGATAAACCCTTTGAGATGTATCATCTCGTCTTCAATGGGGTCCCAAACAAACACTCTGAAAACAAATGGGAAACAGAACAGTACACGACACAATATATAACATAACAATGACAAAACAAACAGCAGACAACCAGCAAACAATCAAACGAACGACAAACTGAATAACGAGTCAAAAAAGAACAAAAGTAAAGAGTTACAACCTTAGACAAGACACAATCAAAAGAAAAAGATCATGATCAATCTAGAAATAAAGGGACAGTGATAGTGCCACTGAAAACATGGCAATTTGTTTTAAGATGAGAAAATAAATCATGTCTAAATAAGAGAAGCGATGACAAAGAATGGATAATTACAGATAACATTCCAATCAGAAGGAGCTGAAACATGAAAGCTTTTCTTTGCCAACTTCCTTAGACACAAAGGGGACCATAAAGATCTGATCAGCTTCTTTGTGAATGATTTGATGTATAAGGAAAAAAGTTTCAGGCAACAATAATAATTAAAGTTAATGCATTTTAAAAAATAAGTTAATACCGTTGAAACTGACATCTTTTAGAGGGAGCCACCTGAGTGTGTCTAACGCTGTGCAATGGTGTGTACAGCAGGAACATCATGAAGGTCAGCATTCTGGCAAACAAACGTTAAATGTACATCTGGAACAATAATGCATTTTTTTCATAAGAGAAAAGAGGTGTCCCTAAAGTACAACCTTGAGGCACACCTCTCAAAACACCCTCTCAAAACAACACATTGCTTTCTCATGTGAACAACACAAGGTAAACCACAGCAATGCATGTTGGGAAAGACGAGTAGGTCTAAGGAAGTTTGTCCAAAATAAGATAGTGACCCACCAGATCAAACGCTCTGGTGATCAGATGCTCCTGTGAGATGACCACAATCAGATGAAAATTGATTATGAATATTTTTTTCAAATACTTGAAATAGGTCTGTAATTATTGGGATAAAGTAAAATAATGGTATTTCACATGTCCAAAGTGAAAGACGAATAACATCAGCCAATGGAAAGATGAGAATGTGAGATGCTAATTGAATGAACTTAGTTTCAATCCTATCAAGTCCGGGGCATTGCAGACATCAATAGGAGTTACTGTATGAAAATAAAAATAACTTTGAGAAAGGTGAAATGGAATTAGAAGTCATGTGGACCAGTTTTATTGGCTGGCAGTTTCAACAGTTTTGGCTAATGCAACACATTGCAAAAGGAAAACAAATCTTTCAACAACTGGGAGCTGTGACACTGATCACTAACACAGCTGAGTGTCCCAGACTCGTTGGGGGTGGAGAAAGCTATCACATGGCCATGGATCATGATAAGACTGTTGGCCATAACTCAACTGCTTTCAGTCCAGTTTATTTAACACAAGGCCATGTTCGCGAACATAGGCTGAGTCAGAGATCCAGAAGTATTTTTCATTCCCATCCTTGCACACCAGTCAAAGCACTGCAAGTTGTTTTGGTTGCGTGTGTGCAGAGTCCAGTCCCCACCACACTATGATTTATAAAGGAAGGCTGACTTTGCATAGGAGTGGATTCACTTTTTAGGGGTCTATTTTTATGGCAGGGGATGTAAACAAAGTCGCAGTTTAGTGCTTAGATACTGGGATAGGTTGGAAGGGTGAGTCAGGAGGCCAAGAGAAATCTTTGAAGAGTCTCCGGTCTGACTCAAAAGATTTGGACCAGTGTGACGGTGTCTGGCCCCACTAGCCAATCCCACAGACATCTCTGAGGTGATGTCAGACACAAAAGCACACATTTCTAGGCATAGTGATTGAATAAAAAACCCACCCTGAATAGTAACTGATCTCACACAGTATCCTGTATATAGGTTTAAACATATGTCTGTCTGGGGAAATGCTTCCTGGTCCACAAGGGATTTTCTTTGTTGCAGTACTGCGGTTGGCCTGTTGGACAAGGGGCTGACGTTGGCATATTGTGAAGTTAATCAGTACTTGCAAGCAGTTAGCGTACTTGCTAACTCTTTGGGTGCTCCTCCCTAACTCTAAATGCTCATGTAGACACATACAGTAGTTTGGTCTAACTTTAGCTATTCTACTATAATGATGTATGGCCTCTGAGAAAAACATTTTTGCACAAGTATGGCCTTTGCAACACCTGGAGTAACTTTCTGGTGTTAAAACAAAGCCAAGTTCAGGTTGGCTTTATTAGAATGGCATTATTAATTCAAGAGAGACATGTCGCAACCTCACTATAGTGATGATAAATGGGCTAATAACAACATTGGTGGCGGCAATGGCGTTAGCCTCTGGCAAACACAGTAATTTTGACTGGAGTAGTTGTGAGAGTGCTTTTAGGCCACTTGATGGTTGACCAATGACTGATTTGTCACACGCACTGTATCATCCTGGCTCAAGGTTAGCAGTGCCCCACTTGCTGGAAGCTAAACAATCCATCTTCCTAAGGCTACCTTCGCCGACAGTTGTCTCTTGTTTTCTGATATGGCAACAAAGCACCTTTGAGTGGCGAATACCTCTGTTGCAAGCAAGCTTGTATTGAAAATGTTTTGGTCTTGACTACCATGCAGACATAACCAGGCTATCTTAGGATAGACAATATGCATCAGACTTTTACTAACAACACAGAAATTGGAAGTTTGCATTTGAATCAGATACAGTGATCAATCCGTCCTTGTTTTAGCCCTCATTCTTCTCAGTCCTTGCAGGCAACAACAGAGCATTTAGTGTGTCTGGTCTTGCCAGTTGTGGGCCTCTACGAGTCAGACTGTTTTTCTCTGCTAGTCCACGCAACTCCAGTAACAAACGTAGATTTGTGTAACGGCGAGTACAACAAACAAATTGGTATATAATAGAGTTTCCTTTTGATTCATTCAACATAAGACTGAGTGTTGGCTGCAGAATTTACAAGTAGTAGTAACCCAACTGCAAGAGAATACACTTTGCACTGGGGCTAAACACTAATTTCCTCTTCTGTCTGTGAATCATTTATCTCCACATTAGTCTGACTGAATACCTGGTCTGGTATCAGTGACGCCCATGCAGGCATTGTGAGGAGGAGGTCGGCCTAAACGCAGCCTAGCCCGAGGCTAAAGGCTAATTACATTTCTGACTTGCTGAAATGTACACCATCTCCTGAGATAGTATTCTGGAATAACACTCAAGCCTGTATCAGATATCTGATGATTGATTTTTACCTCATAATTACTCTAATGTATTAATAAATCATCCATTTCTTTTGTAAATCTCGGGGCTGACAATGTCATGGGAAACATTTGTTGGTGTATATTACCCGTGCCAAAAGTTGAAAGGTTAGAGTGCACATAGGAGCGTATGGTTTATGAGTGTGTCAGCGTGTTATGGCGATGGCTAAGATGCATTAACACAACATGATACTATGCATTGGTAGTTTTTCGTGTGTGTGTGTGTGTGTGTGTGTGTGTGTGTGTGTGTGTGTGTGTGGTTGGCGTGCCAAGCGCTTGTCTAATCCTCCTTAAACTTTCCTCTCAGCACACACTGATTAGAGTCATGACTCTGATGTGCGAGCCCCTCTGCTTGTGTAACTGCAGTACTTTGAAACTATGATTAATTCCGAGTTCTTGAGAAGAGATTCGGCTCCCATGTGCGGACCTCCTGTTCCGGGCATTGTCATCATTTCACCATCATCATCACCTCAAGCATCATTATTCATCATAATAATCATGTTTATTGCAATTTGCTTTCAACCTTCTCAATCATTCTTCTTCTTCATGCCCTCACTGGCCACAGTATCTGTCACTGTCGAGTTATTCATCCAAAATTGCTGCCTGATAACACATTTGCAAAAGTTGCTCTCATTTGAGTCGTGGGCAATTGTATTTGGTATCTGTCCAACAAGAGCAGCACATTATTATTATTTGTGTTGGAATAATACAAAAATCACACATTATGCCAGCATAAAATAAATGTGTGTATTTGTGTGTGTGTTCCGAGGTCTCCAGCGCACAACAGGCTACCATATGCTAGTGCTATTAGCATAACCAACTCATGAACTTGTAACTTGAAGCTACGTGAACACTAATTTCTTTTCCCAGTTATATTTTGAAGGGAACATACTTGCTGCAAGTCATGTCTTCTGCTTCAAGTTTGAACTTTTTCAATGTGTAGGCTAACCAAGACCACAATCCTCCCTCACCTACAATCCTCCCTCACCTTCATGATCTAAAATTAAGTGCTACAAGTGGATTTTGTGTTGGAAAGAGAGGGCTTTGTAAAATAAATAAAAAAAAAAACTTTTTTTTTTTTTAATTATACTGCAAGTTATTAGTGAATTTAACTTCATACAAATTGTGATTGTCACTTTCAAAATGTATCTGCTGTGAATTTGCAGCAGCATACATAAACATCATGTTTACAGGAAAGAGTTGGTTACAGAGCTCAGTTCAGAAAGTGTCTGGCGGGACGTTTTTAGCCTTGAATTAATAACGCAAAGAGTTTTATTAATTCTCTCGATTCAATAGCATTATCACCTCCACGCCATTTGTAGTCTGTTAAGACTTAATGTACTGTAGTTAAAGTGGCTATAATCAATATTTTTACGATAACAATGTATTAAATGACAATGTGAAAGCTGTCGCTCAGACCGATGACCCTACATGACTCTGCATCTCCCCTCAGCTTTAAAGGGATTTATAGTGAGTTCCCGCTCGTTGTTTAGCTGCTCAGCCCACAACTTTACTCCACAGCAGGCAGCTGTTTTCAGAGAAAAACCTCTAAAGACCCACTGTACACTGCCTGCTCAGCACCAAACAGCAGACAGATATATTTAGAGACTAGCTGGTGAACATAGTGGAGTATTTAGCAGTTATTTCCCTCAAGAGTTGATGGACACCAAAAAGGAGCTTGAATAGAGTGAATATTGGACTCATCAGGTGGCCACAAACATGATTCCAAAATCTATGTCAGTGTTGTGTTCACATCTTGTTTCTGCTACCCCAAGTGGCCAAAAAATCAGTTCTTACAAGTTCAAAGCAGAGGGAATGACCTGTAGCGAAGCCTGCTGCAGTAAGGGCGCAGCTTTAGTACATGGTGTGATCTACCAGGGCGCCAAGGAGGAAACTTAACTCTGTCTAGATAACTGCCCTGTGTTCAGTCTTGTATTCAGGTTTTAGATAAATTAGAATCTAAGTAATAGATTGGATGTGCATTAACCTTGTGAATCTTGATTCAACAGCATAAATTTCAGTATTTCAGCTTCTGCAAGCTGATTAAAACTGTAAAAATGCCATTTACTAGGATAATCACTGCAGCACTATTGTGTTTTTTAATGTCCGTCTTTGTGTCCCTACATTTAGCCTCCAAGGCGGTGGACTGTCTGCTAGACTCCAAGTGGGCCAAGGCTAAGAAGGGAGAGGAGGCGCTGTTCACCACCAGGGAGTCTGTGTTGGATTACTGCAACAGGTTCGCTACACTGAAACACTTCTGATACTGAAGATGAATAAACATTCGTCATGCAGGATTTTATTCCAGAACAAGACATCGAAGCATTTGATACACAGGCTTGCAAATTATCGGTGTGTGGGGGTGCAAGTAACGATTATTACTGATTATTTTTGTAATTTATTAATTAATCGTGAAGTTGATAAAATGATAGCTGTCAATCACAGTTTCCTAGAAGCCAAGGTTATGTCTTCAAATTGCCAGACATTCAATTTGCTATCACAGAAGATGAAGAAAATCAGCAAATAATCTCATTTCAGGAGCTGGAACCAATAACTTTTTGGTATTTTTGCTTTAAAAATGACTTGATTAATGCAGCCCTACAGGCATGAAACAAAAATTTAAATAACGGTGCTCTCAGTCTTGCAGAGCGAGAACTGATGAAATGAACTGATGCAAATGCTGGGCTCGGATTGTTTTGTTTTAGAATAAAATCCTTCATGTGACCTCTGGGTCTGTGCACACTGATGGAGAATCCTTTTAAACAGTAATGATTTAAATCAAACCAAACAAAATGTTTATAACCAGTCCTTCTGCTCCTTCCTCTGCAGACTCCTAAAGAAGCAGTTCTTCCACCGGGCTCTCAAAGTGATGAAGAAAAAGCCTGAGAAAGACACCAAGAAAGAGAAGGAGAAAGAGAAGGAGGAGAAGAAAGAGAAAGAGAAGGCCAAGGGTGACAGCAGCAAAGAGGAGGAGAAAAAAGGGAAGAAGGAGAAAGAGAAGAAGAAAGAGTCTGAGGCTGCTGAAACCAAGAAAGAGAAGAGCGTACGTGACCTCTGTGTGATAAACTCCCACAGATCATCTTAACAAGATCGTGTTATCAGTCAGGGGCTTTTATGTTTTGGTCTGTCTTGTAAAAAGTTACTAATTAATTAGTTAATAATTAACGACAGAGCATCTGCCATTAGATATGTGGTATTTGGTAAAATACAAAATGACATAAATACTGTGGTACAAATTTACAATTTAGCTCAAAAAACACTGGATGGATTATTTTTGCTGCCTTGACAGCGGGATCCATCTGAAACTGGGTCATCAGTGCTGC
>JAPZEA010000005.1:22635975-22653018 GCA_029783685.1 Heniochus monoceros | reverse complement strand
AAGCACCTCAAGGAGCCATTACATAAGCTTTAATCCAGTTACATAGATTCTGTGCTCCTCTCACTCTTTCTTTGTGTGTGCTTATCTTGATGAAAACAACAATAATTTAATGAAAACGAGCAGAAGTCCTTCAGTGTGAATGAAGAGGCCCTCGAGGACTGCCGCATTGATGATCACTTAGGGACATGTCGATTCAGTAGATAGCACTATCTGGCCTCCGTCTGGTTTTGGGCTCTTTATAGTCATGAATGCTGACATGGAATTTCAGGATGTCTACTGATCAGCACCTGGTGCCAATATACTGTTTTTATTATGTTCTTGCCATCATATTCTGATTTCTTGCTCTCTTTCTTACATGCACACTGATACACACTACCCTGAACAACGTCCTCAATGCCCTCACATGGACTGGAAGATAACTGACCACCACCTTTTCATTGGCCCGTGTCGAGGTGTTGGCTGGGTCCAACGCATGGCTGGAAGTCAACTCAAACTCATTTTGCTGCTACCCAACATAATATGTTGTTTCTGGTCTGAGGTCAAAAACCTTTCCACCACATTTCCTTTCTCTTTTCTCTTTCCTGCCCATTACTTAAAATAACAGCTGACTACTTTAAAACCACTCTGCTTAAGTGCACCCACAACGTGTGGATTTCACTCTTTTGGTTGGCCCCAAATCGGGCCTTGTTCGGTCCAAATGTAGTGCAAAAACATTCAACTGTGTTATCTTAGAGATCAATACTCTGTGGGTGCTTCACCAACAATCTGTCACCTTGCGTGCAAGAAGGTCAAGAAGATCACAACTCACCTCCATGTAAGCCTTTAAGGCAGCTAGTCCGCTCCTTCAAACCAATGCCAAGTATGTTAACACCATAAGCCCATTAACTGCTACTGCGGTGCTTCGCTCTGTTACAGCACTGCACGTATACTGACAAAGCAATGCTGGCCCTGATGGCAAACAAAGTGCACTGTACCGATCCTGAAGACTTGGATGTGAACTGACTTGATTGGACAAACCTGTAATACATTACAGACCTGAGATGTTTAAGCACAGATTGTTCCTGTTAAAGCTAAGATTGATTGGATCATTTTAATTCTGGTGCCTCACCGTGGTCTCATTTCCTCCCTTTATATAGTATCAAGATGATTCAAATATCGAGTACTAAGTTTTTGATGCAAAACTGATGACTAACTCTAGGTGCTTAATCAAGTCTGTAGTGCATTGTACGATTGATTAATTATCTGAATTCAATTCGACTCACACGCAACTAATAGCAGGCAGGCAGGCAGCAGGGCTTGGTTCGGAGAACATTTGGCCCAGCAACCACCCGCCCAAATCCCTCTGCAAACAGATAATTAGAAAAGACATATCCTTCAAACACAGCCCACCTGTTATAGATTTTCCATAAGCCCCCTAAAACAAGCAAGATTTTGAGAAGGAGACACGCAATCCATGACAGAAGGGAAGTGGGGGAGAAGTGGTTTATGCGAGACAGGGAGGGAGAGAGACGCAGAGTCTGTCACACAGAAAGAGAACATCAGAGTAAGCCACACAAAACATCAAAAGAGTTTTAGACACAGCTGAAATGTGAAAAGCTCCACTACTTTCCAGGCATCTCCCACTGAGCCCAGCCCTGCACCCCTCAGCTCTGATCAGCCAGCCAAGGCCCCGATCAGACATGCAGTGCCAGACATGGCACCAGCCAGACCCTCCGCTGGCAGTTGACATCTGTATTCACAGCATGGAAAAACCAAACTTCACAGAAACTCGATCCTCTTGCTCATAGTGGGAAAGGCAAGGTCTGAACGATTTCTGCTGATTTGGAAATGGCAGGAGTCACTTAGTTGGACGGGCCCTTCACGCTCCAGATGAGCAGTGTCATTACATAGTGAATAGCCCCGGTAACTTGCTTGATATTCAAAACCTACAGCTACGTTTATGCTACATAGATGTCTCTGTATGACCTGACTGCCGTTCCTGAAGTTACTCTTACTTGTGTGTACTGTTACAAAGTAGCTGAGGTTGTCAATTCAAGAGCTGGGCTCAGGCCAAAACCCAAACTTACCTACACTCGATTACTTTTACTGGAACAAGTCCTGTAATGGAAGTTTTATATGCTGTATGTGCAATTCCAGAGGAACATTCACATGAGAAAGAACAATCTTCATTTTCCTCAAATTACTGCTCATAACTTATATGCAAAATATCAGGCTATCATTTACAATTTTTGAACTTGTGCTCACAGGACAATAACATCAATTCAATCTAGAGTGCTATTTCCAATTTTTAGCCATTGTCGGTCGCTCTGCCCATTGTCTGTCCACCACTTTAGTCCATGTCATATATGTCCATAGTCCCCAGAGGATGAAACCTAAAGGCTTTGGTGATCCCCTGACCTTCTTCTAGTGCCGGCATGATGCTCAACTTTTTGTTTGAGTGAAATATCTCAACAGCTATTGAATGGATTGTGATGAAATTTAGTACAGACACTTATGGTACCCACAGGATGAATCTTGGTGACTTTAATGACAGCCTGACTTTTTCTGCAGCACCATCAGCAGGTCAAATTTTCACTTATCTGGTGAAATAGTTCAATATCTACTGGGTTGACTGGCACAAAATGTTACTTGTACAGACATTCATATTTCCCAGAGGATGTATCCGAATGACTTTGGTGATCACCTGACCTTCCCCTGACTTTTCCTCTAGCATGAGGGACCACACATGTAAACCATGAGGTTGTAGTAAATCTTGAGCTTGACATTTGTGGTTTTAGTGAAATGTCTCCACAACTCTTAGATGGATCACCATGAAATTGTGCACACACGTTCATGTCCCCCTCAGGAACAATTGTAAAAACTTTGGTGATTCCTTAAGTTTTCATCTAGTGCCACCATCAGGTCAAAACCTGAGAATTAGTCCAGTATTTTGGTTTGTCATCAGCCTGTGGTGTGTACTATATTCTAATTGCCATTGGTAATAATTACAACGCATGGAATGCCTGCTTAGAAATAAATAACAATGTTTGAAAAGGTCTTTATGCAGAGGCATCTAAGAAATGTTTTAACTTCAGTCAGCACACTGAGCAATGGTAGACACAGTCACCCTCTTAACACAAAGCACCACCAATCTAAGTGACAAAGCAGAAAACACAGTCATATGCCATTGTGCCAGCCTGCTTTACACTTAGCCAAGTCAGATTTGGCAGCACCACCATGTTTGGCTAGGCACTGAGTGTTGTATCGATGTAGAATACACAAACAGTCTGGCATACAAGGTAACAAATATTTTTTCCCTTCCTATCTTCAATTGTCTTTTTAACATCAAGGGACACGTTGCCAGGCAGAGGCTATGATTAGAAATAAAGCCTTCCTCCAGTGGGCTGTTTATTGTTAAATTTAGTTTCTCCAAAGTGGGACATTTTAAAGAAGTGGGCTTTAAAGTTAACTGGTTCTGTGCCATTCAAAACCTACAAGCCAAATTTAGCCACGAGACATACATTGACTGTCCAAAATCATGTCTTAAGTAATCAGCTCTTAAGTGAGCAGCCCATTCACGGTTCTTATTAATCAGTTAATCAGGGCTAATCACCATTTAATTGATTCAACCAGCAGCAGCTATCTACAGTTAACATGTTCATCACCACTGATCACAGCTTAACCATATGTCATGATGATTAGGGGGCATGTAGAGAAGTCAAAGAGAGTTCAGTCTGACCCTTTACCAGATTAGGGATCTTATTCTCTAAGCAGCTTCTTAAATGTGGGTCCAGGTGATTACCGGCAACTAAACCACCACAAACACACAAATACCTGCAAAGTTCATGTGTGAATACTGACCCACACTGCAGCCAGGTGCAGGAAAAGCATCGGTTGCGCCACTAATGTGGACGATCTGGTCCCTTTCTTTAGTTTGGGTGTGCGTGTGTGTGTGTGCCTATAAGTAAAAGGAAGTTAAAACTTGGCAGAGGTCCATCTGCCTGATTCATGTCGTGTAGCTGGGCACTGGTCCCATTGCAGGTCAAACAGGTAGAACATGAGCTGAACAACCACCTGCCTGATTGCACAGTGATCTGCATGTAAGCTAAAGGGATTTGCTTGTGCTCCAGATGTGAGGATTGCATATATTTGTGTTTACTTAATTTTACAACTCCTAAATTATATGTACGGTTGGCTGATTGTCAAAAAAAGTAAAGGAATACTCTTTGAAAGAGGAAACTAATTTGATATAATTTTACAAAACAAAACAGCCTAACATTAAGACATTTCCTCAAAAGGACAAGTTGCAAACATTTTTTTTCACCCTTTCAGCTAATGTAGAAGTTTTTTGAAGCCATTTCCCCTGCTAAACAATCTGTACCACTTTGACTAAGAAATAATCTATTTTTGTAAACGAGGCATCTGCCCCGGGGCCCGGGAGGCACAGGGAAGATGGTCTGTTTTCCCTCGCTTTGATTTCTTTACCTCACACGCAGCGTTTCAGCGAAACTTAAGCCGAGGTAAATATTCTTTCAACTTCAAATACCATCAAAAACACAAACATTTTACTGAAGTACTTGATGCAGTGCACTGAATATTTATACTGAACAGGCAATCTTCAAAGTAACATCCTTCTCAAACCACTTTTCACAGTATCATGTAAAGGAATCCTATAAAAAGCATGAAAGGTATGAAACTGTGAAGATATTGTCCCTATAATGTTAAATCTATTGCTACACAATACCGTAAACATTGGAAAAGGGTAGCATTTACATTGCACCATTTAAATGCTAAGGTTATTCAGTAACAGTAGGTGTCCTATACCTTTATGACCGAATTAGAATCAAAATCCCAAAACTGGCTGCATAGGAATTATCATTTTGAACACTTTTACCTGTGAGTCCCTGTCTTGTTTGTATCATGTATGCACTCCTGAATGCACATGCATGTATGTGCTGTAGTCATGCAGCTGATGTGACTCACATTGCCTAACGTAGCGCTGTATTGATATAGACACTGTCTTTTTGCACTAATGTCACTCAGGTTTACCTTATTATGCTACATGTTATCACTTATCATGCTATCCTATCACTTTATCATGCTGTCACACATAAGTAATACCATGCACAATATGACTTTTGCATTCTATTCAGTAATCACCTTTGCATATACATTTTTTTCTCTAGTGTGACACATACATATATTTATTATTGTGCAATAGATCAAAACTGTACTTAATTTATCGATACCCACCCTGTGCAATTTCAATTCACGTGCAATCCTCTGTAATTTTTTTGCAATATATTCTTAACGACAGTATTTTTCATTTTTTGAGAACTTTTGTCTGTCGAAATCTCCACTGGGTAGCTTTTATCTATAGCTGCCATGCACAAATGTTAATGGTGTTTAGCTTTCAAAAATTATGTCACTAACCTGGGTTTTAAGAAGCATTCATGTTGTAAGATACTTTTGTGACTTGCACATTTATTCATGCTATTGCTATTTATGTGCTATGTGGGAAAGAGCACTGCACAGAAATGGTGACACTGTGTACTTCAATGCAACTGATCTGTATTCAGATACAAGCTGATTAATTAATCTTAAAAAAAAAAAAAAAACCTCAAACAATCCTATTTGTACAATAAATGACCTCACATGGTAATTCAACCCCGGCGATAAGAAACACTGAGTGAGGGGTCGATTACACTTCCTCTGCAAAAGCAGGATACTGTATACAGACGAATACTCTTAAGAAAATGTGATGTTTCCTTTCATGATGAACCAGTTGGTCACCACGATGTTAACAGTCCTCTGTCATGCATCCAGGTGTCATTTATTATTGCACGAAGCACATGTATGAAACACATGCAACCCTGACTGTCATTATATTGAAGCAGAAGATGTTCCTCTGTAATTGCAGCTTGTGTTTTGCATGTTGACATGTTAGTTTTATTGTCACTAGCAACAATATTACTGCATAATCATGGCAGTAATTGCAGTAGTACTACACAGTGTATGCCCTCCAATGCAGCAGAGACTTGCTGGTAATGACAGCTCTGAAGCGTGAATTAATAAGAAAACTATGAACTTAATGGTGCATATTTAATAACAAACAATTAACTTAATGGTGTTCAAATTTCTATAATAATTTATTATTATTCATTGAGAAGGATTAGTAGCAGGAGATGTTGGGAGTTGAGAAATTAATGCTTGACCTTCTTGAGCTCACCGTCATTAGAAAGATAATTTCATAGAAGCTACAGTATATTCATGTTGTGCTAAAGTGCATCTTTATTCTGAGAATGTCTTTTAACCTCTTCACAGTCGATGTTCAGATTAAAGCTGAGCTACACTTTGAATAACGTGGAATTGATCATTTTTGCATCTAAGAGCAAACTCAAGCGCATAAGATACAAACTGCACTCAAAGCTTAGCCTGTGAATTCTTGTTTGCTATGTTTTTCATTTAAATGCATAACCATATTACTCTGACAAAGATTGCATTAAAGATACAATTTTGAAGTATCTCAAATACCGGCTGGGCGACAACTGGAGGAACACCAATCAATGGAGGTCCATCCCGGCGCTGCAGCAAATGAAAATTTCCGATCTGATTAACATCAAAAGCACAATTAAGAGATAAGCAGCACAGAAACCAGACATAATGGGAATGCAAAACACCAAAGCAATAACAATTAAGTACCCCCACTCCTAGGATAATGGAGTCATGGCCTTGTAACAGATTTAAGGACCAAATGACTATTTCTCAGTTCATGTAATTGCAACCTCATTCTGTGTATTTTCATTGTTCCAGGGGTCGAAAGGTGAAGGGTACTGTCTCTGCTGCAGGACGGTGAATACAGTGTGACCGTTCAACTGTGTCCTTGCATACTGTATGCAATTATTCCAAGTCCCTTTGAAGGGCAGGGACATGGAGAACAAACACAGGTTAATTTATTGAGATTCCCTTTTGTTGTTTTCAATTTTTAAAAAAGCATACTGAGACAGCAGCAGCTGGTCCACATTTCAAGAGGAACAAGCTAGATGCCCGGTGGATCTGGAAGCTGAAACATCTTAGTTTAGCATGATTCCATGCTGCCACTTGTTAATTAGCAGTAAACATGAATTACAGCAGAGGCTGTAGTTCATGTATGACGGGTGTGGAATTTGTTTTGCAGGTATTTGATAGTATTAGACAGTATTAGACAAATGGACTATTTGACTTGATGGTGGTTCTGAAGGAAAAGTTAAGAGATTACCAAAGTTATTACATTTTTTTTGTTGTTGTTTTTGCCCTGCGATGAACTGGCGACTTGTCCAGGGTGTACCCCGCCTCTCGCCCAAAGTCAGCTGGGATAGGCTCTAGCCCCCCCGCGACCCTCACGGAATAAGCGGGTATAGAAGATGAATGAATGAATGAATGTTGTTGTCTTTGAGACTAGAGTAATAGTTGTTGAGAAATTTGACTCAAAACCACAAATGTCAACTTTAGAGCGGAGCTAGAGAAAAGGTCAGGGGATCTCCAAAGTCATCTTTTGGGAACCATTAACGTCTGCACCGAATTTTGAGCAAATCCCTTCAGTAGATGTAGGGATATTTCACAAGATAAGTATAGGCAATCCATCAAACAGTTGTTGAAAAAAAGCAAAACCAACCCGTAGGTGGTGCTAGAGGGAAAGTCAGGGGTCACCAAGGTCAGTAGGATTCCTGTTCTGGGAGCTGTGAATGTATATACTAACTTTCATGTTAATGTGTTCAATACCTGTTGAGATATTTCAGTCTGGACCAAAGTTTCCCTAGCTGAGTTCAGCAGTAGTTTGACTGAATGTGTCAGAACATGCCTATTTAGTCATGTAACACGGTCTTACTGTGTCATGCATTCCCCTACTGATTATATCTGTCATCGAGTCATTGAGTGATAAGGCAAGTTCAGGATCCATCGCATACATCTCATTCAAAACTGATATTTCTTCAGGTGTCAAGTGTGAAGTGTCAAGACCGGCTATCACATGCCCGTCATCATCCTGCGATGCATGTGCATTAGCATAGTTAAATTCCTGATCTGAATAAAGATGTCATATGGAGGAGGAAAACGGCAGGGAAATCTTCAAAGAGGAGGCATAGCTTTGAAGGTGTCGCTGGTAGCTTCAAAGAGCAACATACGTGTCTCCCAGTGGGCTGGAAGCTCATAAGCATATAATGAGAGATGCCGTGTGGGGGTATCTGGAGACAGGCCCTCTAACTCCCACCTATGTTTCCACCAGTGCTCTCTGTGCATTGACGTGATGACAGAGTCCTGATAAGCCAGGTCCTGATCTATCGGTTTTATGATTTTATCAGCCTTCATAAAAACCGGCTTTAGTCAATAAGCTGTTGATAAGCCATTGTTTTGCTCGCAGCGAAGTTAAATGTCATGTAAAAATATACCCTCTGAAATCTGAAAATTCCCACCAGAGAGAAGGAGAGAAGATACTTCTACGAGCTTAAAACAATAGCCGGAGCTTGACACATTGAGTATTCTCCTTAATGCATAAACAGGCAGTTACAGCCATAACATATCCAGTAAGAATTTTATTAGTGCTGCCAGCGGTTCCAGACCAAGCACTGATCATTGTTCAAACAGCCGCTGCATTAGAAATGCCTTAGTGCAGAGGAAAAGCACAGGCCTGTCCAGGACTTCTGCAAAACTCTCGAACGAAAAGCTTTTTTGATTCGTACTGAACTCATAAATTGAATGTAGCCACAAAGTCAGAGACAAACTGGAAGCTACAGCAGGTGGCACATCCACTCGAGACTGCTTAGAAGTGCAGTTTACTCAATCAGAGCAAACAAAGCCACACAAGGAGAGAGGAGATGCTGTTTATTTTCTCCCTGTCGCAAAGCTGAGAGCTATATTTCTCAGAGCCACAACAGGTATTTATTTATTTATTAAGTGGCAAGCGGACGGATAGATTTAACATGACGTGGAAATAATCCTTTAACGGTTTCATCAGTTGCAAGGTGGGTCTCTAAAACACTTCCTTTATGCAGGTTTGTGCTTTGTAGTTGTCGAGAAAGAAAAGTTTAAAAGGTTCTTGTGGGGGAAAAAAACAAAAAAAAAAACATTGTTGAGGCAGGGAGCGGTTTTTAATCAAGCTCGGCATTGCATAATAAAAGAATACATTGTTAGGTGAGCTTAGAAAAATTACGCCTGTGCTTTAAGGAAAGTTCACAATCTTCCTGCGTCCAAGATAAGATTATGCTAATAGCAACCATTACTTGTCTCTTAATCTGTTTTTTTCTTCTTGTATTCACTCATCCGATCCTCTCCATGACTCCTGAATATGCATGAGATTTGCCTTTCATGCAGGTAAATATGCTTACACAGCCACTCGAGCCCAACGACATTCTGAGTGTGCTCCAAAAACATAGTTACGATACACCCATTTGCACAATGTGAGAGCGTTAGGATAATGTGATTGAACGTGTTGAGATATGAGCGCTGCGCTTAAACGTCAGGCCATTCTTGAGGTGCTGATGATGTGGTATCCAATCAGTGTTCATATGATCAACAGACTGTTGGAGCTTTGAAAATGAGATTTTAATGGTGATGCTGGTGAAGCAGTAAACATGTTAGTGAGAAAATGTGTGTGTGTGTGTGTGTGTGTGTGTGTGTGTGTGTGACTGATCTGAAGAACATAAATGAGTCCATAACGAGAAATAAACAGTAAACTCCAGTCTTCAATAAAAATCAGAGCTAAACTGCTCGCAAAGTTTGCTGCTGTTTATGGATTCGGTTTCATGTTGTTGTGTGTCGTATCCCACCATCAGAATTTTCTGAGATGGAGGCAATTCAATGTTTTTTTTTATAGTATAGTTTTTTATAGTTTTCATGAGGCGTAAAGCACCATGGAAAAGTGTGCTTGGCCATTAGTCTACACAATGTGCCGTGTATCTCTTCCTCTGAAAGAGGCAAGATGAATTTTAGATGCCAGACTCGCAAATTTGCAGCGTGAATAGAGGAAGACGCGCTTGCGCAACATGGAAATGTTTCAATGTGAGAGACAATTCTATACTTACCCTGGGTTTTATGAATTTGAAACTTACAGAAGAAGAAAAAAAGATGATGTTCTGAAATTAGTCTTTGCTGCCACACAAGCACACACTCGGTGTCTACGTCCATTTCGAGCTAGCTTACAGCTAACATCTGTACAGTCTGTACTTTAGCTGTATGGGACAAATAAATACGACTGCACAAAGGTTCCAGGGGTCATATCTGTGCAAATAATACAATTCACTTTGTTTTCTGTCAGACCAAACCTTCAGACCATTCAATAAATATCCAGATGGATGAATTATATGGATAAATGTGCAACGATGCAGAAATTCAGTACACTGTGATTCAAAGTGGATTTAATAAGGTGGTACTAGATTTCAAGAACTAAATTTTAACTTTTTTTTCAAGTGCTGAATCCTATACCCAAAAAAATGATGCCGCTACACCAGTAATTGTTGACTTAGTACTGTTCATCAGCTGAATTTGGCATTGAATAATGCTATATGGACACATGTCTTCAGCCCAGGAGCTTAGAGCATGGCGAACTGGATACGGAACAACCAAATTAGTCTTGCTGCTAATTTGTTCCAGTGGTCACTTGCGATATTGCGACAAAACAACAACAAAAAGGCCTCTGTAAAACTGCCAACATGGTGAATTATTACTCTATTTTTAATTCTTAATCTATGGAGGTTTTATACTTGTAAAGCTTTCAGGCAGCTTTGGACATGGCGATGCCTGACTTTTATTTTAGTGTGAGAACACTTTCAGGACGATGAAGATGAAGTACTGCTTTGTCAAAGCTAAACAGATGTGACACAAATGTGACAATTAAATTAAGAACCTCTGCTGCGTTTTTCCTTTTGCTTTAGAGATTGTACTAAAAAGGAAGTAATCAGTGAAGAATGTATCACAGAACGGTCCTTAACGTTTTAGCAAAACAAACAGACAAGCTTGCAGTGCTGAAAATTAGCCAGCTGATGCTTCAGCTGCTCCATCAAGGATGTGACCTTGCAGGTTGTAGCAAACTTTTCAGGTTTGACAACCACAACTAAAGAACACACACATGAACACACACTGTGGGCAGCAGCACTGACAGCCGATCAACAATCTCCTTTCATATATGTCACCATCAGTCTCTTTGATGAACTTGTAATTCCTTCCTTACAATTTCAACATTTTCATAACTTTACTTTGAAAATAAATTATATTTACAGAAATTCATTGAATCTTGCATCAGGCGTTGTTGGAATAATTTTTTGCCCATCAAGATCACTGCAAGAAATCGGAACATCAAACAATGAACAATGAAAATGCTGTGGTATTTGATAGGGAACTTGCACGGAGGCAATATCACAGATTACACAGAAAAGTCATTATTATCCTCGTCTTGCCATACATTAATTCAACACTGAGATTGATAGGAGACCCTTGGGCAGATTTAGATTACAAGGGCACCATCCTGTGAAATCCCCAAACCAATATCATATTTTAATTCGACGTGTTTGGCAATGTAAGATCTACATTGGCAGTCCAAGCGAGACGCATGCTATTCACAGAAGCCAGTCCAATAACCTTTCCATGTGGATAATTACAATCTAAGCTGCTGCATTAGAGCAACGCGAAGGGCTAGTGAGTGTGGCTGTACAAGACTTCCAGAATTAGAAAAAGAAATTTAACAAGCTGTGTTTGAAGGTGGAGGTGATGTAACACTATGCATGAACTACACCTGAAAACTTCAATTATTATACATTTGGCTGCAGACTTCTGAATTAGTTACAACACAGTATGTTACAACTGTACAAGTTGCTCCATGCATCCTTCACAAAATAATTAGTTGTGACAAATTTAGACATCGGCACTCTTCTTGATAAGTCTTGCATGACAAGGGCATTTCAAGCATAACATCAAACACTACGCTGTTAAACAGATAAAACAGGCAAGGATTAATTTTCACTGAAGATTAGTGCGACCCGTATGGATACACTGTGTCTGTGATGAGAGCAGAGATGAATGAAAATTGATTTCCATCAATCTCTGTCTTGACCTTCCTGCTTTTCACATGTTAGGGAGTCATTGCGTATTGACTGACATGCTGTCAGCTCTGGGTTTGAGGATGCCTTCTCCACTTTTGGACATACAGACAAAATCAGTCAGGTGGAAACTGTAGCACTCCTCCACTGCATAACGCATGCATTTATCTGCACATGAGTGACAAAGAGATGATTATTTATCGATTATGTGCAAACAAATACACACTAATGTTGTGCGAAAGAGAAAAGAACTGGCTCAAACCTTGATGAGACAAGCCTTGATGAGCATCGCAGACGTAAATGACTCATTTTTACGCCAGTATGCGGTATACAAAATACAATGACACATAAAACTTGGTATGCTAATACATTATGGCCTTCATGGAGCAGTCACGAGGCTGGCTTTGGCAGTTGAGCTCATACTTGAATGAATTTTGATATTCTCTATGTGGGTGTTTGCCAGAAAAGCACAACAGGAGCTAAGTTGCAAATACAGTCAGCGAACCTACTTAGGTTTGATTCTTTCAGGTGACTTTATGTCTCAATGATACTATCGTTTCGAGGTTTCTCTGCTTGTGGCTCATTCTGGTGTCATAATGGTGGGTAGGCAACTGTGGAAGAGGGATAAAAAGTCATACGCATGACTCTCTTTATCCAAATTTGTCGCTTTTCCTCACTTTTCATCGTGTGTACTGTTTTCTTGTCAATTTAGCCTTCTCGTTAATTCTGTCAAATATTAGTCATCTTGACCGATTTCAGAGACATTTTTCTAAGTCTTTTGTAGTGTAAACTGGATATAATCTGCAGTGCTTTATAGTATAATACCTTCCACGGAGTAGAAGTAAAAACTGCTTGGTGTAGAACATTTTTTTTATAAATTAAGGAACAGAAATGAAAGAAATTGATAGTTGTTACAAAATGTGACCTGACAAATCAGAAAAAGATATATACATTTTATTATAATATGGTCTCATTTTACTTCATTTGTCTGTTTCTAAATCCAAAATGATTGAGAAATGTATAAAAATATATCACCATAACCATCAGGTAGGTTAATCATAATCTATTGTAACTGACAGACATCTGCCCTCCTCTGCTCCACGTCCTTTGTAGAGTGTGAAGTTGAAAAAGCTGATCGAATGCTCTGAAGGCGTGATTACAGGAGAGGATGTTAAATGACTGTGATATAAACAACATCTTTCTGGTTTATTCACACATACAGTTCAGGTTTATGAGAAAACAAGTCTGGCACAAGAAAGCTACAGACATTATCACATCCCATCACTAACAGGGTGAAATACTATCTCAGTCTGTACTGTATGTGTTAAGTCTGTGTTCCTTTCAGTGTTTGAATGAAAACTGGAAGTGTGTGGCAGGTAAACTGAAGGTGGGCAAGAATAGCCCAGACTGCCTTATATTCTGTTGTAATTTGTTAGATATTGCAGTGTGTATATATACTTTTTATTTGAATTGATTATATAATATTCACATTTTTCTTTTCTTCTTTCTTTCTTTAGCTGTATAAGGGGAGAAATAGCGAGGCGACGGAGGAGGATGGATCACTACAGTAATTACAAAGTCGCTAATCTCCAAACCAAGTTTTTCTCTGATGTTTAAATTAAAAAACATAAAATCTATGACGTAGTAAAAATGAGCAGTTACAGGACAAGATGACAGAAATTGTACTGTGACATCTGAGCTGCAAAACAAAATCCAGCAAGTGCCATATAGATAAGACATATACGTAATAGTGCTTCAAACATAAGAAACTATATGTCCTTTTCTTTTGATTGCTTCAGGGCTACGAAGACACCACGCAGCAAAAGACGACAGGGCAAGAAACATGAGTCACTCGTGAGAATCTGTGTGCTGGACCATGGTTAAACTGAAGAAATGGTCCAGCACTGGATCCAGCAGAGGCTTTAATGTCAATAGATCAATAAGTCAATATGTTTTTAGGATTCAGTGTCTGTTTTCATGAAGCTAATGGGGAGATGCTGTGTGTTTGCACTGTACAGCTACACTTTAGCAGCTCACTACATATATTTGTGAAACAATAATGTACTCGGGTTGGGCGATGTGTTAAAATTTTCCAGCCGGCTGCCATCAGCACAACAACCAGTGACTGGCGATATATTCGTGCAGCTATGTGTGCGGCAGCCCTCCTGTAGTTTCCACTGCGAGGTGTGTGTGACTGGCGAGTCCACGACATTTATTAGTCTAATAAACAAACAAACAAACAAAAACTCGCAAAATGTCAAGAAAGGAATTGTTGTTATTGAATTGTACTTATTTCCTTACTAAATAGAAAAATACAGTTGTAGGCCTTCTGAATTCAAGTTTCTCTCTTTGTTTTTGAGACGTATTTTTTTGTGGTTTTCAGCCTTTATTGGACAAAACAGCTGTACACAGACAGGAAAGGTTGGAGGAGAGAGCGAGGGGAAGACATGCAGGCTCCATGTTAGGGAATTGAACCCACCCTTTACCCAAATAAGAAGATCTTAATTGCCTTAATTGACAGAAATGCAGTAAAACTTGCCAACACCATCATGGTTAGGTTTTCCACTGTTCCATTACCAACTCTGGTTTGGTCAAAATAAAGCCTAGATGTGAGTTAGATGTGAAAATGTTCTGGTTCTACATACTGGTTTCCTGGGCTCCTCTCCTGTGAAACCATCTTCCAGTCTTGGTCTGGAGGGCAGACACCCTGTCTACGTTTAAGAGTAGGCTGAAAACTTTCCTTTTTGATAAGGCTCACAGTTAGGGCTGGCTCAGGCTTGCCTAGGTGCAGCCCCGAAGTTATGCTGCTATAGGCTTAGACTGCCGGGGGACATCCCATGATACCTCTATCCTCCTACCCTTCTCTATCTGTACACGTTCATGTCCCATAAATGCATTTTACTAACTTACCTTCTTCCTCAGAATCCCTGTGCTTTCTCGTCTCGCAGGTCCCCTTTGGATCATGGCTGAGCCTGTATTATGGATCATGGTTGAGCTTACTGCTATGGCCTTGCTTGATGGCTACTGTTATTTTATCATTCATATTTCTATTATTATTAAGTACATATTATTGCTATTATTTATATATACTATCATATACTACCACATATTAATATATACATATACTATCATACACATACCTTTTACTTATACTTCTATATACCATTTATCAGTTACTATTGTTATTGTTATTGCTGTGCATATTGCTCTCTCTCTCTATCTCTCTCTCTCTCTCTCTCTCTCTCTCTCTCTCTCTCTCTCTCTGAATTGACCATTAAATTTGCAAATAAAATAACAAAAATCACCCAAAACAACAACCAGCAATGGACAATATATTTTTCCTATAACGTACATGAGTGTGCACTCTGGTAATCTCACTATTCTCATTTTGTTGGACTTGAGTGCAGCCTTCAATACAGTTGATCATATAATTCTATTCAACAGACTCAGGATCTTGGTTGGCCTAAGTGAAACTGCCCTTACCTTTTCATCGTTTTCATCTGTCATATTGAAAGTCAGAATTGACAAATTTAGTTCTTAAGCAGCTCATATGTCACGTGGGGTCCCACAGGGCTCATTTCTTGGCCCTGTTTTGTTCAGTTTGTATCTGTTGTCCCTTATTTGCCATTTTTCACCTCTGTGTCCTATCATTGCTGTTGTTTTTCCGCACTGATACCTTGCTGCCATTCGGGACTGGATGGACTACATTATTGGTTATTAGTCCTGATCATATTTCTAAACACAAAACACTTCGCTATAAACTTGGGAGGTGTTTTTAACCAGTGCCTCAACTTCAATCAGCATATTAAGAGTCTTGTTCAATCCAAATCAGAAAAACTGCCAAAGTCAAAGCAATGTTTCTCAAATACGTAGTTGAACAACTTTTCCACACATTTCCTCCCACCTAGACTACTGTAATTCATTATGCATCAGCAGTTCATGCAGAAAGCGGCAGCGAGACTTCCCACAAAAACTTGACGTAGGGAAACATAACTCCAGTCCTGCCGAATTACCCTGGCTCCCCATCTCTGACAGAATTAATTTAAGATTATATTACTTTTAAATCTCTACATGGTCTGGCTCCACTTTGCATTTCAGAATTCTTAACACCTTATTCTGCTTCGAGACCTCTCAGATCAGAGAATCAAAAAGTAGGCTTAAAACAAAAGGGGGGTCATGCTTTTACTCTTTTGGCTCCAACACTGTGGAGCAAACTCTCCCTCAAGCTACCAACCTACCAGCTTCTGAAAGCACACCTGCACAGACTGTCGTACATTCATTTGTCCACTGTGCCCACTACCGTTTCAGAGAGATGGTGTGGTTTTACATTTATAACAACTTACCAGTGCAGGGGTATTTCATTTATTGATCTCCAAAACTGAATAGGAGGCACTGGCTCTTTCCATTTGTTATAATGCCAAACTATGTCAGCTTTTAATGTCAGTAAAATCACCAAATTTTAAAGACACACAGATGACTGAGCCCAGATATGGATCAAATGTCTGCTTAGTTTACCAAACGGTAAGTCATGATCATTTATTGTGGCTATCCAATACAAAATAAAGATTTCTCACAACTTATACTGGAAACATTTAAGCTGTGATAACAGTGTTAATGGACTGTTAATTCCTTGGTTACATGAAAAGCTTTACTCTACAGTTTATATGGTTAATGACAGACTTAGCATGACAAAGACAAGTTTAGTAACTGGCAAACATTTGCTAGAGAGAGGCATGTGTTTAAGCTTCAAGAATGCTAATTTTCCCGTCAGTCACACAGTGTGGATGTGTAATGACATTCCAGTGTGCAACGGCATAAATTACTGCCTTGACTAATGATGACAACGCTACAATTCTGGGTTGATGATCAATAACCAAAGTTAAATCATCTGATGAATTCAGTGGTCACTCATTAAATTGCAGATTGATGTTTTGTTATCCTTTGTCGTAGATAGGTGGATACTGTTTCCTGTGACTTCAAAGGGATAGGTTTAATA
>JAPZEA010000005.1:22534241-22544439 GCA_029783685.1 Heniochus monoceros | reverse complement strand
CAGTTCGCACATGAAGCGCTGTGCATGAGGCTGTAGTAAGAATGATCCTCCATATATAAAGAATTTTAAGGTGATATGTGTTTTAGCACCTTTCCAAAACCAAAAACTCAAATGCAAAAGTACAAGAACTGGATTAAACCATGTCTTTACTGATCTCAGCTGCAGAGATTAGGATGGCTAACCAGTTGATCACAAGGAGTAAACTAGCCTTATGTATAAGGACAGGAGTCTGCACATCACTGCCTAACTTTTTGAACTTGTGGAGGTAGTTGCATTCGATATAAAGCCCCGCTCAGGACTGACGCATTTCCCTGCTTGAGAGCCGATATAACACCACTCTTGTCTGCTGCTAACCTCCATATCAGAGTGTCGGTTAGTAGCTCTGTCCTGCTCTATAGTGCATTTTGGAAAGCTTACCCGAGATGACTTTGCCAGATTATTGAGTTTGTCCTCATCCTGAAAGCCTTTTCTCATTGTGGTATCACTTGTTTATAATAATAATAGAGTGGTTGGTCTGTTATTTGTGCAGCATCCCCTCTCTGAGTTTCTCATTGCACAAACCAAACCATGTTGTGATGCGGGCTGCTAACAAGGAAAATAAACTGAGCTCATCAATACCAAAAAAAACATGGAGAAAACTTAGAAAACCTAATTAGAAAAATTAGCCTTTCATTATAAATTGAATTAATCTAATAATGAATAGGTCAATAATGCCCCCCCCCTCTCCAGCACACCACCCATTTTCCTCCCTGCAGCCATGAAAATGATTGTGACGCATAAATCCTCTAATTATGTGCCAGTTCCTGCTTTTAGCAATTAAAAGAGGTCTTTTTCATTTTTGTTCATTTTTATATTACACTGTAAAACATATTCATACACTGTAAAAAAAACAGTTGTCAGCAGGCAGAAACTCATTAAGGTTTTTTTTGCACAGTTGCACCTTCATTTTGAGGGTTCTCAATTAACCTTTTGACACATATAGAAGCTTTGATTCATACTTTTACCTGGACATTAATTGAAAGAAGTATTTGATGTGACTTTGGTCATTGTCATACTGTAACTGTCATTAGCATTGATAGACGGTAAAAACTCAATGCTGGCTTGCAAGTCTCATGTCAAAGACTTGGACTGTGCATATAGACATAAATGCATATTTAAGGGTTTCTCATAGCTTTCTCCTTTATTACAACAATTTTGAGTTAACTCATGGTGCCAATGTCAGCTTGCTAACGAGAGGCAGCAACAGTCATTATTTCAGCAGGCAAAACTGATGGCCACCAAATGAGAAGACTGCTTTTGTCTCACATCAAAGACCCGATTGTTTCTTTTAATTTCGAGTGGTAAATCTGCCACCTGTCACCGTTAACTGCATATGTAGTCTGCTAGAGTAGAGGGTTTGACAGGTGTAGCAACAGTAACCATTGCTGATATCTCTTCACAGTGTTTTACCATACACATTAGCTCACTCAACCAGTTGTATTAACCATAGCATTATAAAGCAGAAGCAGAATCCATCTGATAATTCAAAAGAGTGATAAAAAAAATAAATAAATAAGCAGCAGAGGAGAGAAATGTCATATAATGGTGCATCAGCTCCTTCTCAGGGCAGACAATGTGTGAAATATCTGCCTGGGTGGTGAGCTGCCTCCCCCCCCCCCACTGCACCTCATGGCTTTGGGGCAAGAAGAATACACACTGAGATGAGATGTGGAGCACTGTTATTCGATGGCAGGATACTGTAAATCTGCTCATCCCTCAGCAATGTACAAAAACTATATTGACTGTGAGCCTGCAGAGCCGCTCGCCCAGTCCTGGTAAGTTGCTGCTGTGAAATGAAATCTGTAAAACAACTGTGTGCCTCAAGCAGTAACGTTTTTTTGTTTTTTGTTTTTTTTTTGTTAAAGCATGCCACTGCCTTTGCAACAGAAGTTTGGATGTAATTGATGTGATGCACTTTATAGCTTATGTGTAGGAGGCAATTGTGAGTGTGTTGCATAGAGAGAAAATGCAGTCAGTCAGGAGGTATATCAGTGTGTGGGCCATAATTTGACAGAGGATAATGCCCTGCAGATGAATCAATTAGTCAGAGGTTTGCATTGCGATTTACTCGGCTCACGACAACAGCACAGGCTCCGAGTAGCACAATTAAAACAGCGGATCTCACACATGTTGAGTGATATGTTGATGTTCAACATCCCAGCCCAATAATTTCTAAATATGAATATACTCAAGTAATATTGATAAGTGAAAATGTCATATCTACCATCTTTTTGGGTGAGAGACATGTTATAGGACTCCATATGTATCCAGGGAAGTGTTTATCCACTGTGTGCGCAGGTGCCTGACTGCAGGAAAGGAGTAAGAAGAAGAGGAGTATGCTTATTTGTTGTGGGCGTTTTTTAGAGGTATGCATCAGTATGCACATACATGCACATTTGTGTACATGCATGCGTTTGGTTGAATGCCCATGTGCACCCAACAATTATGCAGTTTTAGAAGTATTGAATATTTATTAAGTGTTAAGCACATTTTGCATGTGTGGGCTGTGCTTCTGGTAGTACAAGCGGTAAAAACTAAGAACAAAATAGAGGTCATATGCTGTGTAGTTAGTGCAATGTCTATATGTATGTGATTGGCATGTGTGCTGAGCTTTAAAAAAACGTTTAGCTACATAAGAGCTTTGTAAGTCTTGGCCGAGGCAATCTGTAGCTGTGAATGTTTCTGTCTTCTATTAAATGTCCTTTACTCTTTATAAAGAATGCAGGCAGTAATCCATTTCACTTTCCCCTCCAAAGTTTTAAATCACATTACTTTGGTCAAAGCTGACTGGAACTGATCAAGTTACTGGAGAAACAGCACACACTGCTCGATTCACAGCCAAGCAAAAATGCAGTTTCCAGTATACCCAGCACTTAATAGATCATATTCACACAGCGGCCATTTTCCTCTGATGTCACGCTGAGGCTGGGAAGCTCTGATGCTGTTATCAAAAGGATAATGTTGTTGCAATCTAACATTAATGGTCTTGCTGTCACTCGACCTCGGAAATGTTAAATCAGTACCATAGTGTGAAATAATGCTCGCTAGAATGTGAATGTAAAGAAATTTGAGCATGGTGGATGGTGCTTTTTTTCTGCTGAACTCGTCCCCACCTTCGTCCTTGTTCCAGTGCTGGATGCTCATTGGTTCATGTAGCTGTTTGCCATGCTAGGTGCAATTAAAGTGTTTGTAACTTAAGAGGCATCTATACTGATGAAGGCCGGACGACCAAAAGCATTATGAATTTCTGCTTCCTTCTCTAAATAAAGTGACTTTATGTCATTGAGTGTGACCCTCCTCTGTCGTCACATATTCCCAGATCCCAGAAAACCTCAAATCTGTTTGCAAATGGGTGTCACTGATCAACCTGCCTATCTCTGGGGACCAAGTCATACGTCTTTCTTAACACCAAAGGGAACTGTGCAATCTTCCTGCGGATTAGCGTCAATAAAAGATTGTGCTTCCTCTGTCAGCTGCAGGTCATCAGGGTCTTTAAAAGTCTTCATGCAGAATGTAGCTTGACCTCCTGGACATTTCATCCACATTAACAATGTGTTTTTCACATTATAGTTTGTTAAAAATCCCTGGAAGATGTACACACAAACACACACACTCTCCTGCATTAGATGTACATCTTCATAAATACGCTATGAAACAGTCCAATCAGTGGTCATTACAGGGAAATCAATTGAAAGCTGTTGCTACATGTCACCGTTGAGAAAATCCTGATGATAGATGAGACATACACCCCCATGTTAATGAAGCACTGAATTAGTTCAGTCGTAGCGCTCAAGTCAGGTTTGCATCAGCTGATTGACATCAGCTGCATTCATGCTTCACCATCAGTGGCTCATCCATAAGCTGATTGGCCACCAGTGGCTGATGACAAACTATATTCATACAGGTGTACTGGACAGCCTTTATTACCTGACAATTCTCACCATTACTCTGCTGATGTGAAGGTCATTTGTTCTTCCTTTCACTCCCTCCACCACCTTTAACTTTTATTATTACTGACTTCAGAAAAACCTAATGGCCATGATTGTGGTTAAGGGGGCGTGAGTTCTCCCAGCAGAATCCTCGCTCCTGCTCAGATTCTTTGAGAAAGCACAACCTTTTCGGTCGAATAAAAAGACAATTTAGTCTGTGATTGTGTTGTTTTCTCACAAAGCCCAAACAGGAGGCTGGAGTTCAGCTGATGTGCCTCAGTTATTAGTTAAATCCTTCAAAACCCACCCAGATAAAGCTCACAATGTGCCCATTTTGGCAAGGTACACAACCCCTGACCTAGTGAGGCAGCAAGATTACAAACCACTCGACAATGCATCTTGCCAGCTTCAAGTTCTGCACTTGTGGCTGAAGTGCAGTCGTTCGGACCAGTCAGCATCCTGTGAGGAACTACCAGCAGCTAGCAGCAGCGTGACGACGACGCTACCCAACAAAAAACAGCAATAGCATCTCCTATGGAGGTTAGTGTAGGCACTGCTAAAGCATCACTTTTATCAGGACTGAAGAGTATTTCTTCATTGAAAGAAGAGCAAATAATGACACTGAAGGCTTCTGACCTCAGCAAGAGTTTCGCTCTTCCTTAATCTGAGTGGTTGAAGTAAGGCCTGACTGGTTGAAGTTAGCCCATGATAGACAATGATAAGCAGGTGGTTCATCCAATCACCTGCCAAGTATTCTTTTGAACATGTCTGCCCTTTTCCAAACAGTTTCCATGGACGACTTCTTGGATATTTCTGTGTAACAAACCATCTGGCTTGTCAGATTACAACTCTGCCATCCACACAATGTTTGCTGGGTAGTGACACCTTGTTACTGTTTGTGCTTATTGGAAAAACTAATATAGTCCTGCGAGTATGCACCCTGTGGTGAACCTGTTCAAAACCCTAAACTGATTTGTTTTATTGTTGTAGACAGAAATGTTATCAGTCTCTCTCCAGCAGCCATCAAGTAAAATCAATACAGAGGATCACAAAATTCAGTGTTTCCTTTGAAACAACTTAGAAATTGCAGCATTGGTTTTCACACAAGATGCGGACACAGCTGAAGAACAGCTCCTCACAAGTGTAAGACATTAAGAGAGGCAGGAGTCAGCTCTGTCTAATGCCTACTGATTCGTATCCACCAGCCACGTGGAGGTTGGCAGGTATCACCATTAGTATCAACGTTTACAGTGATAAAAGAGTGTAATTTCTCATTAGGGTTCAGCACGTGGCAGACAGCGTAATTGCCAGCATTTCTTGAACAGGACCCTATAAACGACTGCTCTTATCAATTACATGCCAGTGGACATGACTTCAAAGAGCTGCCAAGCGAACAGGAAAAACCACAAGTCTGCACTTCTTCCAGGGCAGAACAGTGGTGTAATTGGGGATGTGAGACTGTGGCAGCGGCGCTTCACATCTCCACGTTTGTCTGTTTTTGTTGAAGTTTTGTTGAATAAATGCTGCGTATGTATCCTTTGTGTGTTAAAAGCTGCAATACCAGAGGAAACGGAAATTTATCATAAAAAGGAATTACTCAGCTATCCATTTGATTTAGTACATATTCCAGGTTTGAGGGGTTGAAAACTTCCTGCTGTATGAGACAGGCCACAGGTCCAAACTGTAAATAGAAAAAGCAATTCATTTGATAAAGATGAATTATTTATTACTAATTATGTTTTAAAATATTGGATTTGACAGCAGTCCTAATGGAAATGTGCTTTAATATTTCAGTTTCATGGGAACCCACTTCCTAAATTGCCTGATTTGAAACAGAACTTTAAAAGCTACATGGTGGCTCAATGTCACCGCATAGTAAGATAATTACTGTTCCCTCTATGTAAAGACTTTGCGTCGTTTCCCCTTAAAATTTCCCAAATTACAAAGAAAAGAATGAGGCTGAAACTAGTATTTCCTGTAGCCAAATCCAGATAAAGCTTATTCATCTGTGACATAGTGCTTCATTCTTTTTCAAAGCACTGAAAGATGGACTAACATAGTGTTGGTCTTTCTATGGGTTGACAATAAGAGAAACATTGAATGTCAGCCAAATGTTTTAAGATAGATGGAAACTGAAGAAGAAGAATCATGCAACATTGATATTATTTGCGACTGATTCTAGACAGCACACTCGTATGTTTCACATTTGAAATCTTGCAGCTTTTGCTTTTGGTGTTGAGGATATTTATTCTCTGTGTAGTTTGTGGCAGCATCCAGAAAATGTTTTTGGAGGAACACACCCTTTTTCAGCTTCTGAATTCAGCAGCGTAGGTGAATAGTTCACAGAGAATAATTATACAGTGCACATGAAACAGGTTTTTCAGTAAGTCTATGAGTGATGAAGCAGAAGTTGTAGAAGAAGAAAAGTCCTGTTTTCGGTTGTTGTTCTTTGCAGTTTGTATTAATAAGGTAGTAGCTCTTCAGCAGCCAAGAAAACATGCTAGCAGACTATGGAGAGTGAACTACTTTGCTTTTGTTTGTAAGGTGCAGAAATAAAATCACTGCAAGTTAAGCTTTGACCACATGTACACATAGATAACATTTTCCTCAGCATTTGGGCATCTCATTCACACGCAAATGGGGTTTAAGGTTGCTAGGGTGCAGATTTTTCAAAACTTGCTCCATGTTGCTTTGTTTAATGAACATGTCTCTGCAACAACAACAACAATGACGCACTACTAGTTCGTTTACATTTGGTTCGCCCTGCTAGGCCAGAAAGGTGTTAAATGAGTACAAATAGGAAAGGAAAGTAAGGAAAAGGAAAGTAAGCTCACTATGGAGGCTCAGAATGTTCTTCTCTAGTATTTAACACATCATTGATGTAGACTTTATCTCCACCTACTGGCCTGGCATGCCTGTTTGAGCGCTGGTCGAGGCCTTGCTGAATCACATCCTAGTATCTGCCTGAGTCTCTGGCTGCAACATGCGCCCACATCGTACTGGACTTGCTATTTGTTATTTTCAAAACAATCTTAACATAAGGGGGTAGCCTCTTTGCTGCCCTGTTAAATTAGCTCCCATCCTAGCCTACTAGCTACCCACAGCTGATGCAGCCTCCCTAACTATGTTACGATGGTTTGTGTCAACTGTTCCACCTTTGCAGATAGGCTGTATTTTATCGTGTCCATCAATTAGAACAGCTCATCTAGCCTAACGTTACCTTAGATGTTGCTCCAGATAGTTTCAACCACAGGCTCAACAGCAGGTCTGTTAGTGATAGCACTTGCGTAGCCGTGTTGGCAGATGATGCAAAATTTTCCCTGTTCAGCAGCATGGGAAAGTTTGCAAAAGCAAGAAACCAGTTGTGAGGCCTGGTCTGTAGTCACTTCTCCCAAATGCAAACCAGTTTTCAACCCTTGCCTGTTGGTCGTCCTCCATCTCGTACTGTTTTCCCCAGGGCCAGAGCTTCAGACAAATTCATTCAGGGAATCCAGGCACCACCACTAGTTTTAGCAACATCATAACACATGAAAGGACCAATAAAGTCAGGATGAAACAGTCAGAGATCACAAAGGAGAACCTAACCAGGACTTTTGAATTCAGCAGAAGCATGAGTTAGCACTGATTGTGTCTGGTCCCTCACCAATGATGGGTACTGATGAGATGTGCAGCGGGCTTACTTAACTGAACCACTAGCGAGCTCATCATTGTAGTGAGCAGGGATTTGATTTCACTAGTAACTGGTAACTCTTCACCCCACTGGAACAGTCGCACAGTTTCATCCATCTCATCCAAATTTTTCCCTGTTAACAGAGTTTTTGGGGGTAATTTTTCTAAGGTCTTGTCTAAGGATAGAGGGTGTTGTATGCCATCATATACATATTGTAAAACCCCTCACGTCAAAGTTGTGATTTGTGATGTTGGCAATAGTAATAAAATGGATTTGAAATGAAACAACATACACAACACCACAATTCCCCACTCCCTCAGTATCTACTCACGCTTACCTCGTTACTGTTAGATAATTGCTCTGGTGACTTCCATTGTGTGAGTAAGTGCTTATTATGTTTGACCACTAGTGTTTCTTAGTCCCTGATACTTAACACCCATAGACCATTGTACCTCATTGGCATACCGATGGGAAGTCATCATTTAGAAAACAATGAACCGTGTGCGCTACACATATTAAGGCCACAAGCACGATGTCTGACTTCATCCCTTTAACATTTATGATGTCAAAGACATGCATTGAATGAACATTGTACAAGTGTGTTTATTCTGCTTTTGCATCAGAGTGGAGTTGCCTCAAGCAGCACAGCCTCGAACAGAAACTTCTAAAGTGTTAACTTTGGCAGCATTTTTTTCAGGAACTTTTGATGATGTTAGTAATATTCATATCATACTTACATGGGGCTCGGCCATCTTCTCCTTATTAAAAAACATTAGAGTGCTGCACTCTCACTGAATTGTTATGTTCCCTACCAATGGCCAGGGAATGAGGGGGTAATAAGGAAAAATTAACTTGGGGAAAAGAAGCAAGGAAACTGAAATATGTACATAAACAAAGGAATTTATTAACAATTAAAGGTAAATAGCTTACAACAAAACCAATAAGCATTAACTTAAGAATAATGCATCAAACAATATCAAACATGGCAAATTGATGCATCTACAGCTTCCAGTCTTTTGACCTCCGGGGCCTGATGAGATGGTTGGAAACAGCTGTGATCCAATCACTCACTGCAGCTGCAAGGCGGGGCACGGCAGCACCTGGAGAGACAAACAGGAGACAACAGAAACAGACAGCACATAACACCAAAGGGACCTGCTCTTTTAACACTTGGGCCATGCACATTGTGACCAAACACAAGTTTAGCTGGGCTGAACTCAAGGGGAGAAAGGTCTGCACACTGTCTTTACTTCCCTTTATATTTCCTAATCAATTCATGTTTTTATATGTCAGGAACAATCAGGAGGTAATTGGAAAATGAGCAGACCTGCCTTTGTGGATTTGATGGCCGACAGACCAAGTTGCCTTGGTTTAGCATTGAGTTAAAAAATCCTCTTGTTTGGTAAAGAGAGTCACATAGCTTCCTTTCAGAGGACCAGAGGGTCAAGCTGTTGAGACTGGTACGTGGCTGCTCTGAGGTGCACTTCAATCTCACCTGCAGTGGAAAACAGTCTTTCACCACAGTAAGAAGTCAGAGGAAAGGTGATGATGGCTCTAAGTAGTTTAAATGAAGATGAGATGTCAGGAGCTCAAAAGTCTCAATGCTAATGTGGCATCTTCAACCAAGACGTGATGGGGTCAGCAGTCAGTCCCCCCTTTGCCTGCCCGCCTGTGTGATAAAACTTTATTATTCCACACAGGTGTCTCGCTCTGTTAGGTGTCTGTCGAATTCTGTTCTTTTTTGCAATTGCTTGTGAGGCTAGTTTCAATAAACCGAAATAATTTTGTTCACCCATTGTTGTAGCTTCTGCTAGCTAACAGAAGAACTTATAAATACAATGCTAACACTGGCTAAGTAGCTGGCTAAAGGTAGCTTAGGAAGAAGGACAGTGTCAGAAACACAGAAACCAATGACTTTCCATGAGCTTAATGTTCTTTTTTGATTAGACGACATATCCAGTCAACACAAGCATGTATTCCTTTATTGTTGTTGTGGGAGGGTGTCATTTAGGCCCATTGCCAACTTTATGCCTACTGCAAACACGGTAGAAACATAATAAGAAGGTAAATGGCATGAAGATGTTCTGTAAAGTTTGATACCAGTTATAGTATTTTCTAACAATGCAGTCAAAGCCACAACAAAGCCAACTCTGGAGGCAGCAGGGAGGAAACAGCTGGGTCCACCTTTAAAATAGAATTAAAGTAAATGTAGGCAGAAAACAGTCAGATAGCTTTCCAGCGTCCACAACCAGACAACTGGTGTTTTTCTCCCGTGTCTCGGAGGCTTCTTTTGCACTGGACGCAGGCTTCTCTCCATATTCCTGTTGGCACAATACAGCACCTGAAAGAGTCACAAATAGACATGTCACTGTGATGGCCACACTATTTGTGCCTAAACCTTCGCAGCAGGAGCGCAGGTTCCAGTGGTAAAGCGGAGGCATTAAGAGGCCTGTAATCACGCTGCCTTTCACAAGGTCAGATTTAAAAAAAAAAAAATCAGTTTAAAAAAGTGGAGACTGTGTACAGATTTTAACCATACTGTATGAGGCTCTCACCAAAG